>JACVVK020000226.1:355000-402500 GCA_018292915.2 Batillaria attramentaria
TGTTTCAATGCAACAGTGGCTATATCTGTTCCAGTGCAACAGTAGCGATATCTGTTTCAATGTAACAACAGCTATATCTGTTTCAATGCAACAGTAGCTTTATCCGTTCCAGTGCACCATTGGCTATAGCTGTTTCAAAATTTTTGTTGTTGTTGTTGACATTTTGTGGACTGCACAAACTAACAAAAGACATTGTGTGGACTTCTCACACTTGCAAAAGACATTGTCCGGACTGTCCTAACTAGCAAAAAACACCTTAAACCTTTGTCATTCATTTTTCTTCGTAAAAAAAAGTCTCTAAAACGCCGGGATCGTTCTCAAAGAAAACCAAGAAAAAGATAGAAAATTGCAAAAACCGTTTTGAATGTCGGTGCACTCCTAAAAAAAAGCGACTGGAAGCAAGCAGCTCTGACAAAAACAGGACTTGTGTCAGTGTGCCCAATAAAAGTGAACATAATACAAATAAATAAGGTGGGCGGAACCCTGCCGCAAAGCAGATAGATGAGAATCTAAAGACTCCGGCCCACACGACAAAAGGTAGGCAAGAAATCAATATGGACGTCAGAGTCGTAACTCTGAGAGGTTAGATCCTTCAAAGTAACGACCCTCGCTGGAGATGCAAGGAAACAGAAATAGGCGGTCCCCGGCGCTAATAGGCCGTACAGAAATAGATGGCTATAGATTCTTCATGTCTCGAAATTTTACCAAAAAGGGTTGAGAAGACATATTGCCGTGAAGACACGCAGAACGGGAATTTACACACACACACACACACACACACACACACACACACACACACACACACACACACACACACACACACACACATCGCCCTGAATGGAACAAATGACGGAACATAATGACGTAACATAAAACCAAACCAATAATCTATTGTCAAATATAAGAGAACAATGGCCCAGCTGCATGGCATGCAAACATGAAACATCAAGTAATAAGAACAGAATTAAACAGTAACAGCTTTGATGCTTTCTTTATTTGAAGCGAGTTTGATACACCCTGGGCCCACATGTAAAAGTTGAGGTTAGGGATTTTAGCCCAGGGTTAAACTCTAACCTCGAACTAAACTAGCTCTAGGAAAAAAATTTCTGTAGGTTTTTTTTTTTTTTTTTTTTTTGGGGGGGGGGGGTGGTAACCAGGAAGCGGGTCAATTCCACCAAGGTGCCCAAGACTGAACTTGACTGAAGTTAGAATGGGATCCTCTATGGCGCACGGCGAACCTCACCTCGCAGTGTTAGCGTTGGCCATTTTCCACTGAGACACGCACGCCCTGTAGCTTGTAGAGCTGGTGTATATTTTCATGTAGCGCTATTCAGTGTCAATTGTGTCCTATCGATATTGGTCCAGCCACCACAGAGATATTAACGTGTTGATTTTTTCCCTACGGTTGGATCCATGACCCTCGATTACAGGAGAGGGACACCATGACTATATACACGTGTGCTCAGATTTCAGAAATTTATGACTGTATTTGAGAGGAATCGCCGTGGAAACTTTTGAAGCGAGAGTAGCACTTCGTTTGACCGCGGGCATTTGACTACACCCCAAGAACAGCAACTCCGCTATGCAGGTCAAAGACGAAGCCGCAAAATCCACCTCAGCCCTGCGGGTTGTCCCTAACCAGTGCTTTGCAGTAGCCGGCACGTGATTTTTCGGCTTCGTTTTATTACTGCACGTAGCGGATGTAGCGTCCCTGGTCATACACAACCCTACTTCGAAAACAACTTTTCTTTTCGTGCAATACCCGGTCCTATGTCGAGCTTTTGCTGGGCAAAATCACTCTGCACCACAGTTGCAAACGAAATGACACAGGAACTTTTACAGCAAGTCAGAGACAAAATCAGTATGCCAAGTTAAACGACAAATAATCGTATGTGCGCACAAGATAAACGTGACTTAAGAACGATATATGCATTCTACCGGTAACGTGTTAAGTGGGAACAGACGCTCTCATCCTGAACAAGCCTTTCCTCTTGATCTAGCTTCGATCACCCGCTGTCTCAATTTCGAAGAGAAAGAAAAAACATTAATTCTATCTGTAAAATCTCTCTCTCTCTCTCTCTCTCTCTCACACACACACACACACACACACACACACACACACACACACACACACACACTCTACTTCCCACCCCCTTCCTGCTCAGCTCATCTTCCCTTCGCCCCCTCCTGATTTCACCCATAACACACACACACTTCCCCCTGCACAATGTCTGCTGAGGAAAATCACGGTCTCTTTGCCACAGAATGAAGTTATGTACCTCCAGCCCACAGAACAGCAATAGGATGACGAGGGACCTTCTAAATATATCACATAATTATACACTGTACAACTAAACGCCTGTGGCACGAATACACACACCCACAAACACACACAAAGTAAATGTTATAATATGTGCGATCAAAAAGAAAAGAAAATTGAAAAAAAAAAGAAGAGAAGAGACATGACTACATTTCGCACGTCAAACGTATTTCCGTGTCGGTATTTCAAAAGTACGTACACAATAATGGACACATTGTAACAAAGTCATGACGTCTTTCTGCAGTTTTTCACAGTTGCCAGTTTCCATCTTCTTCCTCTTGAAAGCCCTCAACCCCCAATACTTACAGCAGGAAAAAACGAAACATATTGCGATGAATGACTGAAGAAAAGATTCCGTCACTGCAGATTTTTTAAAATTCCGATCTAAGATTAAGGACCCTCAGCCCCCCCCCCCAACTCCCCCTTCTTCCTCCTCCCCCATGAAGTCAGCGTAAGCAATTAGGTTCCTCATCAGTACTTCGTGGGAGACGTGACGTTAGTGGGCTGGCAATGGAAGTACAGACCAGTGATATACACTGTTGATGCCCGCCATCCACCGTTTCCGAATGACAAAATACTGACAACAGGGGGCGGTGGAGGTCTGGGCTAAAGGCAGTTCATATATGTTGCTTCCACAGAAGATTATAAAACAGAAAGAAAATGGTGCAATTACTGCAAATCCTCTTCCTGCCTGGAGAGAGAGAGAGAGAGAGAGAGAGAGAGAGAGAGAGAGAGAGAGAGAGAGAGAGAGAGAGAAACAAAGAGCGCCATCATTGACGTATTTTATGAATCCTTTGCGTGCTTATTTGCCTAGAACGAGAGCATCGATCCAAATGAAGAATAAGAATTTACTAACGCTGGCAGACTAATCATTTCTACAGCCCGGCGTTCTTTGTATACGTTGGCCAAGCCTCTGCCAGAACCATAACAAAACAACTTGTCAGATGAAATAAGGAAAACGTGCAACACAAACACAGGCATCACAGCCATGTGACTGTGATGTGACGCACATGAATGTGAAGTGCTGATCAGTGTCTGACGTGTGACAGAATGCGTGTGATTCACGTGAGCGTGTGCGCTGGGTTGAGTTCGCGTTGCTTTGAGCCAAGAAGGGCTATTAAAGCGCCTGCATTTAATGCACTTGTTACTTATCAATATGACCAATATCAGAAACATGATGCCGTTTTTTCTTTCAGTGAAGTTATGTGAAATGAACGGGTTTACGTATTGCTTGTAAACAGTTCTCCACGTGGTGGAAAAGGACGATTAACACCCAAACACCCACCCACCCACGTAAAAAAGTTCTGGAGTGACGGAATCTCTGCTGTCTCTGACAGTTAAAAAAACCCAGTCATTTTCTTTTTTCAGGATCTGTTCACCCATAACCATGGTCACCACTGTTCCCCGTGTTCCCTCACGTGTCCAGCTCGTGCAGCACGCTGCGTGAGTAGCTGGGTCACGTGAGGTCAGTAGTAAGGGCTGGAGTAGGACGTGTAGACGACCACCCTGAGGATGATGCCGATAACGATGACGATCATGCCGACGACGATGCTGGCGATGGCCAGTTTCTTGGCCTGGTTCCCGTAACGCTGAGCCGCCTGAAAGTCGTGGACCTCGTTGGCGCTCTTTGCCTGAAATCATCATTATAAATAACATCATCATCATCATGATCGGTATCAGCATTTGGTGGAGGGGTGTAGCAGCTTGTTGTGAAACAACAATTTTGGTAGGGAGGTGTTGTAGAGATCGCGAAAAGCCACTGCATTTCGATGGAAATTTCTAGACCATCCCAGAACATGCTGGTGTAGTAACGTCAGTAGACGTCAACACCCCCCCCCCCAAAAAAAAAAAAAAAAAAAACAAAAAAACAAACCAACAAAAAACAAAACCCACAAAACACAAAAAAAAAAAAAAAAAAAAACCCAAAAACAAAAAAAAAAACAAAACCAAACAAAAAAAACAAACAAACAAAACAAACAAACACAAACAAACAAAAAACCAACAACAAAAAACAATAACAAAAACAAGAAGAAGAAGAAGAACAACAACAACAAACCCTAACTCGGTTTTCTTACCTGACAGGAGTACATGATGGCGAAGATGCCGGTAGGACAGAAGCAGAAGAGACAAGCGAGAACCGACAGCAGCAGGTTGTCTGGAGGAGCATTCTGCGCCACCACCACTGTGGCTCCTGAAGGTTGAGTTACCTGCAGCACATAGTGGAGAAGGGTTCTAAAACTAGGCACAAGGAGGGTGGGTGGGTGTTTGGGGGTTTAACGTCCTTTTCCACCACATAGGGAGATATCAACGACGGGGCAACGATGAAAAAGCCAGCACAAACGTTTGGACTAGGCACAAGGAACGAAAGACGAGACTGTGGGTGGTGGGTTTGTGGACCAAACAATGTCGAGGAAAAGTGGCTGGTGGTCACGATTATGGTCTGAAGATATGCTAGAACTATATAGAGAAGGCTCTGCCCAGATTTCAAAACCGCAGGAACCTTGAGTCAAACGATAGCTGCTAGCCTGCTACCCTGAATAAAACAGGAATGGAGCATATACAGGTGTATAGATGTGGATCTGGGTCCGGTTTCATTGTAACGAGCAAGAGAAATCTATATAGAAATCGTCTGCAAAATTCACAATATTCAGCTGGAAATTTCTGGAAAAACGAGCAACAGATAGCAACCGGTGACACTTCACGCCCTCGGTTACTGCCAAGCGAGTGAATGTCCCCCCCCCCCCAAAAAAAAAAAAAAAACAAAAAAAAAAAAAAGAAAAAAAAAGAAAACAAAACAGGTGGACAAGGTGAAGACGATCGAGGACGAGACGTGTCCGTCAGGAAGCGACATACTCACCACTACAGTGCCTGTGGGCTGGCCCGGGTACTGCCCCTGGGGGTAACCTTGGGGGTAAGCGCCTTGTGGATAGCCGCCTTGTGGGTAGCCGCCCTGCGGGTAACCGCCTTGTGGATAGCCGCCTTGTGGATAGCCGCCTTGTGGGTAGCCGCCTTGTGGGTAAGGTCCCTGTGGGTACGGCTGGCCCTGTGGACAAGGGTTACCCATCATGTCCGCCTTACCGGCTTCGACAGGGGGCTGCCCAGGAGGGTAATGGTAGCCCTTCCATGCAGCGTGCAAACACCAGAAACACCTTCACCTCAATCTCCAGTGCAGCAATGGTCACAATGTCACGTACTCTCATATATCTCTACAGACATACTTCTGTCAGGCAGGTCGCTCTATTATAAATATGTTCCGTTCCGTTGATGTTGTTCGTTTAGTATACAACTTCGGGGCATGCACAGTTAACAAATCTGAACAGTACGGCCTACAGTTACATTACCTGACAGAGTCTAGCGCAGCCCAGCGGAGATTTTTTTTTTTTTTGGTTGTTGTTGTGAGTACACATAGAACCCCTGTAGTTTCAATTTATCATAATTACTGACCAGTTTAACCTGCCGTTGCAATACTGTCAGTATGTACCCCCCCACCCCCACCCCCGGGAGCATTATCATAAACGGTGCTTGTTTATGCTCACTCAATGTTTACTTGTACGACTTGTATTGCTATAAACCTGTTTAACCAAAATAAACTATGCTGTCCGAATATAACTTGAAGGTTAGAAGAAGACCGAGAGCGCTTGCAGCAGGGATGTTGTCTGAGAATAAGACTAAGATACATCATCACTTTTCTTCTTGAAACAATGCTTGAACCGCAGAAGCCTTCAGTGTCAGGCCAGCCTTCATGTACATTGCTTATCTACTTACCTCATATACGCAATCTCAGGGCTTAAAGGTCTGCAATCTCAGCAAAAAGCCGCAAACATTGCGTTTTTTAAAACTGCGACTCATTCGACTGTGCATAATCCAGGCAACTCTGTCATAGTTGCTAACAGTTGCTTTTTGTTGGGAGCTTAGATCTTTAAAATAGTCATGATCCAATGTCCGGAACCAAATATCAGTGTTTCTCATAGGTGACAAACATTAGGTGATAACACCGCCGTTAGTACAAATATTTTGTGTGAACATACTTTGGATCGTGTTTCCTGACATAATATTGAACTGTATTTCCCTAGACACAGCGTTTTGAGGCACGTGTGTCACCGGGGTCCCTTTTCCCACGTGAAACTCGGGCCACTGTATCTGGAGTTGGCCGAGTAGTACTCACGGGTACAGGTATATAAACTGGGGCAGTTAGGGTTGATATCACCACTGCCACGGAGCGTTCTTGTTGTTGCTCGATTCACGCAGGATACGGTTGTCCTATGTTAGGGGTAAGCTTTTAAATTGTGTTTTGCTAATGCCTTGATGAAAGTAACTGTTGTCACTTAGGTTACTTTAAAGGTGCATGTTTGACTCTTTGTAGTGTAAAACTTGCCATTACGGTGACCGTAGTTTTTAACTGGTGGCTCAGCGCATTGTAAGACAGTTGGGGATTGCGTTTGAGTGTGTATGTCGTGCATATCTGTCCATTTCTGATGAAACGTCACGGACTACTTTGTATCAACAGCGGTCTGGCTGGGGTCCGGAGTGACGGGTAGAGGCTGCATCGAGGCTGACGTTGGGACGTGCCACCTCCATACAAGCAGGCGCGTACTGCGACGACGCCACCTAATACCCGTGGACACCTGACGAGTTGGGGACGGGAGTTTCTGCCTACGTGTGCCTTCTCCACCTTGAAGACGGCGGCGTCCGTTCCGGGAGAAAGGGCGTATACACTCTGTTACGTACTCCTCCAACTGTCAGAGACCAGGCCACCAGAATAGTTTTCGAGTTCAAGTGACAAAGACTGTTATCATTATCACGTTGGCACTGTCAACTAATTTTTGGTAATTAGTTAGTAATTGCCATCAAGTCGCCTGTCACGTTCCGCGACAGACGGAAGTGCTTGTGCAATAGTAATTATTGTATGTGTTAAATGTGTGTGTAGTTAGGTGTTTGAGTGTCTGTGATAAAGATTTCGGTCGTATTCTGAGCGTTTTCCGCGTCTGGTGTTGTCTGACTGCGAGCGGCATAGGAGCGAGTGGTGATGTGTGTGTGTGTGTGTGTGTGAGAAGATGGAAGGCAAGACTGGGTCGTGACATCCAAAAGGTGGAAAAGTGTGAAGCATTTAGTGACGGAGTGCAAAAGCCACGAGCATGTGTCTGCAACGCATTTGCGTTATGTTATAGGTAATACGTAATAATAATAATTATAGGGCGCCTATCCCCGGGAAACGAGCTCTAGGCGCCTTACAATCTAAAACCGAAGTAGGGAAGGAAAAAAAAAAAAAAAAAAAAAAGGGTGTCCGGAGGCATGCCCCCCCCCCCCCCAGGATACAAAAAAAAAAAAGAGACAAACACTGTGCAGTTTGGCGCTTTTCAGTATTTTATTTAATTTAAATGCTTCAGAGAAGGAAACGCTTTATTTTGGCGGCAATATTTTCGAATTAGACTAAAATCTGTTCAGTTTGGTGCGTTTTAGTGAGCGTGTGTTCATTGTAAGCCGCCCTGAGCTCCCTTAAGTACCCATATTATTATTATTATTATGTTACAATGATTTTAAGTGCTTCAGTCTCTGAGGAGGAAACACACTTTCTGAGGAGAGGAAAATGATTAGCCAAAGGTGGAAATCCGCCGAAAAAGGTGGGAGATTTTAAGCCTAGAAACCTACGTCAACAGTCTGTTGCCGTGTCTCACCTGCATGTAGGGTTGTGGGTAGGGCTGGGGGTAGGGCTGGTCCTGGGGGTGTCCGGCTGGCGGTGGGCCACCCTGGCTGTTCACCTCGGAGTAGGCTGGAGGGGCCGGCTTGGGGTTGCTGGGGTCGTCTGGGGGAAACAAAGGGAACACTGCGTAAGCAAAGGCTATAAATTTAAGATTGTTATGCTCACAGACCATTCTGTGTGCAGCATTACACCACAAAGACACAAGCACAAATACAGACAGACCAAAGCCAAAACGCAGTAACCGGCGACAGTGTGATGACCAATAATAATAATGAGTATTGTATAGGCGCTTTACCCAATTTCACGAATCGGCACAAAGCGCGGCGAACTGAGCCCAACACGCACACTCACGTGAATCACACGCATTCTCTCACACACTGGACATAAACACATTACAATCACGTGGTCCGAAGACCAGCTCAGCTATTTAAATTTCGGAATTTAGAATTGCATTTATTTTTCAAATTTGGTGGGCTGAACATTTCCAAAGCAGAGGGGGAGGAAGCCGGAGTACCCGGAGAGAACCCCCGACGATCGGCCCGAATGAACGGTGCCACATACGAGAAGGAAAAATTATTTGCCCCAAGTGGGACTCGAACCCCTGACCTCTCGCATTGGTGACAAGTCTATTAACCACAAGACCACCGACTACGCTCGACCTTGTACCTCACAGAGTTCCAGAAGCCGACACGGGAAACGCCGTTTACGGACGGCTGACTGTTCCTCGATTGCACGGCCATCAAACGCCAGCGTGTTGCATTCCGAGCTCTACAGTAACTGATTACTAAGATAGACTATTTCGAGCGCACATGCGCAGCCACAGGCTCAACTGTTTCAAAAACAGAAGTCTCTCTATATGAAACATAGTAATGGTAGCAATAACACTTTAAGCCTCTACTTGTGAGTTCGATTCCCGGCTAGGGCAAAATATTCGTGCTGGCTTTTTTTTTTTTTTTTTTTTTTTTTTTTGGCTGCCATAGCTCTTTGCCGGCTCCAGTGGTGTTCCTTCCTGGTAATGGGTGGAATCCACGGAGGGCTCGACGGAGCTGGGGCATTTTTTTTATTATCATGATGATGGAGATGAGGATGATGGTAAGATGATGCTCTGGAGGTCCGTGTGGTTTGGGACTGCGGGACAGGGCCGCATTCCATGCCTCCTGTCATAAATATCCCGGCATTAACCAGGCCCGGGAACTACGGCACCTGTAATCATCCACATGATAAGACATACCAAGGGAAGCACCCCCGAAGTCGCACCCGTGAAGTGGGTGGAACTCGGCTGTGTGGCAACAGCCTCCCCATTGGACCCATAGCACACCCGTTGACCATTCTGTTGTTGCCCCGTCTTTGATTTCTACCTAACGTGGTGGAAAAGGGCGTCAAACTCCCAAATACCAACCCAACCCACCCGTTTAAGCCCCGACTCACGACAGTGGAGAAGGTTGACGTATCTGGAGCCGTGTCTGGCATGCAGCAAAGGCGTGGAACAACATAGTTATTTTATTTTAAAGTTTCACGTGACGGGGCACCTGATAACTTTGAATAAACAGCATAGGGAATTTGATGTCAGTTGACAACGTGTGTGTGTGTGTGTGTGTGTGTGTGTGTGTGTGTGTGTGTGTGTGTGTGTGTGTGTGTGTGTGTGTGTGTTTGTTGACGACAGTTATGCAAAAGACTACTCGGAGAAAGGCAAGTGTCTGACATCGTGAACAGTCAAGGACAGCGTCATTCTCCAAGGTATAATTATCGGAATCCGGACTTTTTGCTTTTGCCAAGCCGAGAGTATGCATGCCCATCACTTCACATGAGGGCGAAGGAACAACACTAACAACAATAACAACGGAGAGAGAGAGAGAGAGAGAGAGAGAGAGAGAGAGAGAGAGAGAGAGAGAGAGAGAGAGAGAGTTTATGAGTCAGTTGCATAGTGTGTTTCTCTTGTGTATGTCTCGGATCAATAGCATCACTAGAACGGGTACTTTTTAAAGGCGGAGGAAATTGAATATTGAGCCGAATATGTGGCTTCCAAATAAAACTGGTGTTTTTCGAACGTTGGCATTTCCTTTTCACTTTTGCAAGGAGCATGGGATACACGAATAACGTCTTCAACACATGACAAATCCGGTAGTCACGATGTGCTTTGTTCCGTCGATACGGACGACATGAAGCGATTTTGATTTTTCCCTTTCTGACGTCAGTACTGGCCTTGTGTTGGAGTTCGGCCGGAATAATTAATGCTGAGCACCGCTTTCTACAGAAAGAAACCTCACAATATGCAAACTTACATTATTTACAGTTTCATTTTTTAGTTCAATCACGGACTCGCTAGGTTTGTGGAGGCTTTCATGGGCACTTCACCTACAGTACGGTGCAGTCGTGACCTTGTCTACAACACTCGAGAAGCCTCGCCCAAGAGTCACGACACTACGCTCATAGCCAGCATCCAGTTCGGTCCTTATCAGCGGCTAGTTGTCTGGACTGTCCACTATACCAACAGCTAAGGATGACGACGTGGCCATCGAAAACGCGTCTACACACCAAACTGTACGGCCCTCAGCGGGAGCTGGAGAAGTTAGCAGACTTCATGCTCAGAACTGAACTTCAGTGTGACCAAGAGACGAACGACAACAACAACATGTACAACCTTCCCAAACTATTACACAGCAATGTAAAGCCAGTAGGCCCGAGACACCCCCTCCCCCCTTACCCTCCTCCAAGAATTTGCTGGAGAAAGAAGACGGATGGACAAATGAATGCGTATACAGGTCGAAGATACGTAAGTTAAAGATGTGTGCGTGCGCGGGATGGCGAGTTCCGGCGAAGGTCCAAGGTTCCCTTCCAGAAACGTCACGTCTTGCTGTTCGTGGCGGAAATTAGCGGTTGAAAAAAAATGATGCGCACGATTTCAGCGGCTGCCTCTGACAACACTCAATAAGAAGCTAAAAGTAAAAGAGCGTTCTAAATACGGGACCGCGTGATTGACGGCACACGACAGGACCTTCTTGTTCTGGGTGAGAAATGGCTAGCCATGGTGTAGTCCCGATTCATCTGATAGTCTGTAGAGTTTGTAGTGCAAGAACTAGACTTTCTACCGTTGGCACTAGAGCATGGGTAGCCCTGACTACGAAATGGCGAAAACTTTCCTTGTTGAGGGTGGCTGGGTGTTTGGGGGTTTAACGTCCTTTTCCACCACACAGGGTGATATCAAAGACGGGGCAACGATGAAAAACTTTCCTTGTTGAAAAGGTCACACTGCACATAGGATCAAAAGAAATGCGATTATACTGAGTTGAATATTAACATCTTAAATATGCACTATTATCGAAAACTTTCTTCTGGGTTTATCATTCATCCTTAGGAGCGTACAATTTCCATAAAGCGACACATCCAATTATATCCTTTGTGTGTGTGTGTGTGTGTGTGTGTGTGTGTGTGTGTGTGTGTGTGTGTGTGTGTGTGTGACGTATTTCATATTAAGGTCACATTATAAGGAACAGAGCAAATGCATGTGTCTGAAGACAATTTTCTGTTTTAAAATGTATTTTTAGGACAAGCAATAAAGTATTTTTGAAATTGAATTGAATTTGATTTTTTTTTTCGTTTTTGTTACGCAAAAGGGGTATTTCATTTGTCAATATTCAAAGTTGAGTGGCATTCCGTTTTTCCAAAGCATTTCATCTTTAAGTATTTATCAAGCAGCCACCATCTTTGCCAACACGTCTAACAGCGTACAGACCCGCACATGCTCACATTTCAGAAATATGAAAGGTGCCGTCGAAATTCTTCAATCGACATTTGGCACTTCGTTTTGTCCGCAGCCGGCCTTTCTTTCTAACCACCCGTGGTGATCATGGCCTCCTTAGCACGTGCTTTCTTCTACTTCTAGAACAGTTCAATGACCACTAACGTAGCTCCCCCACCACCCACCCACCCCCACCCCTCACATGTCGCCTTTTGTTTCCCGATTTAGTTCTGCCAGACAACCGACCAGTCTCTGACACGGCAGTGAAAAACTGACTTCATCAGCGCGGAATCGAAACGCCCACGGCTCCCACTTCCCGCCTTTTGACTCCGCTTGAAAACAGACAAGAACAATAATAAGGACAGTTTACGTGTTTGTGTCTGAAAACGCATCTGCTTTGTTGTTCCAGTACAGTTCATGCTTGAGCCCCCCAAAATCTACCTCAAACCGTGAGTTACCCTGCATGCTGTCCCCACCCCGTGCTGTGAGCACGTGTTCTTTCGGGAATGGCAGACTAAATACCACAGTTAGACCGCAGAAGTCATTAATGCTACACGTTAAACCGTTCCTCATAACTGCTGGTCTCCGGTCTAAAGGTCAGCCACATCCTGGGACAGGATTAATTCAACAGCTGGCCTCAGACGGGACACGTACACACCCTGTACCGACGACTTGACGGCGTCAATAATGGAGAATATATGCTAAGTAGGACACTGACTACTTTGGCCGCATGTGTCGACTGTGATCGACAGTTGTACAGCCATTCATCTCGTATGTATAGCATCTGCCTGTGCTGCCGACTCGTGCGTGCGTGGACCAATCGTTCCTCCGTGTTTTAACTCTCTCTATCCTAAGTTCCCCCATCTGGGGCACTAACATTCACACCGCTTGGCTGCACAGGTCTGATTTATGGGATCTCCAACTGTCCAAGTTTATTCCAAGCCATCACAACATAAAGTGCGGAACTAAAGACAGCGCTAGCAAAACGGGTTTCTGCCAGTCAAAGGGAACAATCATCTAGTACCGAGGAAAAACTCTCAGCATTGAGAGAATTACACGTTAATTGCATTACAGGTTGCTGGCTACGAGAAAGGTTTTAAGCACTGACAGGCTTAGCTTATTGCTATGCTCAATGTCGTTCATCCCTCATCCGCAAGTCCATCGGGGTTAATTCTGACAACGCTCAAAATTGCCAAACCAACATCCGTGAGACTGCATTATTACCGTCTCGTAAAAAAACAACAACAAAGGAACAAACAAGCAAAAAAGCCCTAATCAACCAACCAACCAACCAACCAACCAAACAACAACCCCCACCCCCCACAAACAAAAAACCGTAAAACACCAAACCAAGCCCCCCCCCCCCCCCCCAAAAAAAAAAAAAAAAACCCAAAAAGCAACAACAAAAAACAACAACAACAAGAACAAAAAAAAAAAGCAAAAAAAAGGCAACCAAACTCAAAAATAAACAACCAAACAACAAACCCAACTTTAAAAAAATTGCCAAAATATAACAAAACAAACCAAACAAAAACACAGAAAAAATGAGTGGCAAGTATTGGCGCAGACGTAGCTTGCAAGAAACTGATATTAAACCACAGATCAACCAGAATCTGGCATTAAACCTGATCAGCATCACATCCGGATACTGGCATTAAACCTCATATAACCGCCGACCAAGGGTCATCCTCGACTACTAGCACGGCTGATGATGCTATATATGTACGGTTGGCCGCAGCGACTGTATGCCCTTCTCAGGCTTCTGTTCCATCCATCGATCTGCCTGCCACCAGCATCAGTCAACCCTCGTTGTTACGCTAACGTATGCATGGGCACAGTGTGGTACTTTCACCAGCTCATCCCTGAACCGCCATACCGTCAGCCTGTGCTGCTCAGTGCTTGCTGACCGATGCCACATAAAAAGGTTACGACCAGGCAGGAAGGCCGAGGACAAAAGGCAACACTGGTTTAGTCGACAGAGACATTCCTGAGGCACCCTCTACTATACTTGGATTAGTAGAAATACTCAGTACAAGTTTCACAGTGTTCCGAGTGTTTTCCGTCACAAGTGTTCCGAGTGTTTTCCGCACTTGACATGGAGTGCTGCACTTCTCTCCCTCTCTCTCTCTTTCTCTATGAAATTACACACACACGCGCGCGCGCACACACACACACACACACACACACACACACACACACAGAGGGAGAGAGAGAGGGGGGGGAGAATGACATGACAAAATTAATGCTTTATTCAGTGGAGGCCCATGGCTGAGGGGGAAGGGGGCAGTGCACGCACAGGACCGCAACAGATAGATAATACGATAAAAACAAAAGAGAGAGAGAGAGAGACAGAGAGAGAGAGTGTAGACAACCCTTACAAATACACACTTTTGTTCATGTACATATTTTCATCTACTTACCAATGTCATGAGTCTGTATGGGTGGTATTTAGCAGTTATTCCCCATCAAGCTGTGGGATACCGACGAGTATTTTGATCCAAGACGCAAATCAACCTTGAGCTTTAGCGAAGGGTTGATTGCGTCTTGGATCAAAATACGAGTCGGTATCCCACAGCTTGATGGGGTGTAAATGCTTTATCATCCTTTTTTTGGGCCAATTTATGGTATATTTTGAACGTTTATCCTAGTAAAAACTGACAGTCGACAGCGGCTGCACATAGCAGACGAACGAGTTTGTGCGTCGGCAGAGCACTACGCCGACAGAATAAAGTGCGCCTTTTTATGCTGCCAAGACGGTGTCAATTCACTCATGAACTCAAATCCAAACAAAACCACAAGTTCTAAACTTCCACTAAAGACGCAAACAAACATGCTGACGCTTTCAAGGAAATGTAAATTTGGGAGGTGAATGCGAAACCGATCAAAACTGAACAGCTCTGTTCACGCTTTGCACGATTAGGGCGCGTTCAAGCGGGGTTCGTCCTGTTGCGATTTTCACGAAATCTGAATCTTTGTGAGTGTTTGTTCTAATATTTGTAGTACATGTACATCGATTAAAGCGACCTTCCCCCAGCAGCTACATTTTATAACTGCATGCATGACTCAAACGATTCAAGAAGCTTCTGTTCAATCGGAGATCTATCTAGATCACGAATCCGCTGCCATTCTCTGCGCTGATAGCACACGGCCAAATCAGTAAACAGCATACATGCCAGCCTCGATTGAACTCTTTGAGAACGAATTTTGATAAGTGTTGGTTAAAACTGTCCGAAATTTGAGTAAGGATTGCTTGCTAGGTACAGGCTACTGTTGTTTTGTAATTGTACAACGAGTTTTTGAACGGTTGGAAACACCGATATGCCGAGTGAAAATGTTTCATCGTCGATGGTGTTGACATCGGGAGCGAGTTCTCCCTGAGGAGTAGTAATACATGTACTCGCTCATCGATGACGACGGGTTTTTTGCCCAAAAAGGTTGTATCTCTGTTCTTTCTTTCTGAAAGAAAGAACCTTTTTGCAGGGAAGCATGCCTGATTGTCATGTGATGTCGTGCTCTGTGTCACATGATTTCTCAAGTACTAGTACAATACGGACACTTATTACACAGGAGAGATCAAAGAAAAAGATGCCGCCATGGATGATAAGTGTTTTTATACTTCATATGTTTTTTTTTTCCTTTTCCTTTTTGATGTCTCCTTTTTGATATCACCCGTATGTGGTGGAAAAGGACGTTAAACCCCCAAACACACACACACCCTTTTTGATGTCTAGATTGTAGCATGTAAGCAGTTTGTAGTTTCAACGTCAGGTCAGGAGTACTCAGGACCTCTGCCGGTAACTTCTACCTTGCAAAAATAAGGTCAAATCAAATGTGTGTGTGTGTGTGTGTGTGTGTGTGTGTGTGTGTGTGTGTGTGTGTGTGAGAGAGAGAGAGAGAGAGAGAGAGAGAGAGGACCCTGTAAAACGGAGGGGGAGGGGGGAAAGGTGTGGGGGGGGGGGGGCAACTGCACTGGAAAATCACCCACATCGCTCCTCTTCAGCTTTCACAGCCTTGCGGCACGCAGACAAATTGAGACAACCGTCTAATTTGACGCGGGTCATTAATTTCCGCATTTCCACTAGGTCCAAGCCGAGTGGTTCGATATTCTCTTTTGATGGCGCAATCAGCAGGACTATATCACGTTCGCAATAAAGTTTCCAAAAACAACTGTGGGCAGATAAACATTTCGACTGATGACAGTCTCGACCACTGAGATCAAACCGCAAAAGTACACTGCAAACTCGGGTGTTCAGTCTACAGTTCAGCCCGATAAGTCACAAGCTCAGTCTTTGGTGAACAGGGGGGCGGGGGGGGGGGTAAAAACAGCAGGCATGCTACCTCAAGTCTGAGGTGGATTTTGGTTTTACCTGCTATATTGTGTCTCAGGTGACTGATTCTGTTGCACAGGTTAAGTACATTCGATGAAAAGTGTTCCACACACTGTTGTATGCTATAAACTTTCAGCCCTGCCACCGTATCATCTACGGTCTCGCAGACCCTGACAGTAATATGCGTGCATGTGACCGACTCTCATACGCTCTGCACAGTGGAAGATTCCCCTATAGGATGGATCCAATACTTCTTGAGAAATAGGGTTTCGTATGCAAGAGCCCAGCTTTAGATCTAGCACACTTGGGGGGGGGGAAAAAAAACTCCCAGGCAGAGAGCGTTATCGCTACTGAGATTCCTTCCGGGCTGAAAGGGTTAACATACGTATTGAGATTTCAACGCCCTTTTCCACCATGTACGGCTGATATCAAGGACGGGGCAACGAGAAAAAGGCTAGCACAAACAATCGGCCCCAGCCGGGATTTGAAATGAACCCACGACCCGAGCACTGAAAGTCCAACGCTCTACCGTTCGGCTATCCCGGTGGTGAGGTGGACAAAAGGAGCCTTGTTGACAACAACATACATATCCGTCCCTCTTCCACCTCCCTGGCGGAAATCCGAGAGACAACAGATAGTGAGTGAGTGAGTGAGTGAGTGAGTGAGGTTTCAAGCCACAAAGACTAATTCGCGGCTACTGACTCCAGATAAAGACACCGTTGTCATCATCAGCAGTTTCAGTAACGTTGACGGGTCTCAATTATGTCCTGTTTCCCCTGCCGGTATAACCATCATTAACCAGTTCTCGGTTCAGCTCATTCCTCGCCAGTTCCGGCGTAAGGGGGAAGTCAATTTACTGTGTCCGCCTCTAAATTCTTCCTTTTTCCTGGCCGGGATATTTCCATTCGGTTTGCACTCTGTGACGTCCAGGCAAATTTCAACGACACAAAATTCGACAAGTCAGTATTTTGTTGTTTTGAGTTTTTTGTTGTTGAATTTTTTTTTTTTTGGGGGGGGGGGGGGGGAGGGGTAAAGTCACATTAGACTAGTTCCGAGAAGTGCATCAACTTTGTTGTGCCCTTTAAAACCCACTGCATGTCAGTATGCATTTTCCTTTAGACGTCAGTCCTTCGGCTGCAGCAAGACCTGCTGCTACACTACACGCCTATGAATTTTATTCAGTATTCGCCCTTGTGTGTGTGTGTGTGTGTGTGTGTGTGTGTGTGTGTGTGTGTGTGTGTGTGTGTGTGGTGTGTGTGAGAGAGAGAGAGAGAGAGATAGAGAGACGCACACACAACCGGATAACAAGGATGGAATTCCGTACGCTGATTCTCCCCGCCGGAGTTCCTGTAATGGCTGCAACTGGCCGTAACCCAGTGTGCAGCAGCAAGGCGGGTTTTCCCAGGCGTCAGGTCAGTTTTGTGATAAAGGCTGTGTAACAGCAACAGGGAGCTTATTTCAGTCGTTCTACTGACGTAACCAGTGCAATTCAGTACTCCTCTCTCTTGGCTCCACCCCCCCTCCCCCGACATCTATCTGAGTCTGATACTGGAAGGATGCAGGAAAAACAGACCTGAAGAGTGCGGGATACAAATATAGTATCCCCTTCACGGCTGATAGACAAGTGAAAACGCCGGACCCATCGTGTAGAGAGAGCTTACATGATTAGTTCGAGTGGTTTACGGCGAAAGACTAACCCCGAGATGGTTCGATTGTCTGCGTAGCTACCGAGCCTCCGGCGAGGTAGCTACGCAAACAATCGAACCACCGAACCACCAAAAGTGAGCAAAATAACCGTGCACCGGCCGTGACGTTTGAGTTCCAAATGTTTGAAATGACGCACTTTCTGACTGATGACGTAACTGGAGTGTGTTTTAGTGAACTCGTAAACCACTGAGTGGGTTATGGAAAGTCATAACTCACACTTTCGCTCTCTGTTTCATTACTATTTTCGGACGTAAAGCACTCGTAGTTAACTCACTGAAAGTTTGCACTGGCGAGTGCTGTAAAACAGCTTATAACACTAGACGCCAGTAACCGACACAGTCATAGCTTCGCTGCTTTGGAGAAGATACGAACTTCATCCACCGCTGTTCACATAGATATTGTCAAACAGGAGCTGATGACTTGTCATGTCCTCTCTGTCATGCTTATACTGAGGATGATATACACTTTCTTCTGGTTTGTCCCTTTTTTATGTGTCACGTTACATTACAAGAAAGTACTGGAATAACCCTACAGCATTCATTACAGCATATACAACACTATTAATGTCAGTCTAGCAGGAATTCTATGACGTTGAGAAATCTGGCTCTATTTGTATTCCATGCCTTCCGTATGAGGGAAAATTCCATTCAGTTGGTTTAATCTTGGCACTGTATTTGTGAGTCCATGTCATGCTATGATCATTTTTAATTTCATGATTTTGCAGGTTATTCTCAGTTCCTTGACGGTTGGCCTTTGGCCATTCAATAAACTTGACTTGACTTGACTGATAGACATGATGATGATGATGATGACTGGCCGTTTGTATAGCGCTACAAGAAAACTTCCATGCAGTAAGCATGCTCACGGCGCCTTTGGGGTTTGGGGGGGGGGTGACAAAGAGAGAGAGAAAGAGAGAGAGGGAGAGAGAGAGAGAGAGAGAGAGACAGAGAGACAGAGAGAGAGAGAGAGAGTGGGTGGGTGGGTGTTTGGGGGTTTAACGTCCTTTTCACCACATATCAAAGATAGGGCAACGATGAAAAAGCCAGCACAAATAGTGATTTGGCCCCAGCCGGGATCGAACTCACGACCCGAGCATTACTGAGAAGTCCAACGCTCTACCATTCGACCACCCCGGCTCCCCGAGAGAGGAGAGAGAGAGAGAGAGAAGATGCGTCTTGAGGTTCCGCTTGAAGACAAACCTTTTTATAGACAAACCCTTTTCAGGAAATAAGAAGTCAGCGAGACTATAATAGGGATAATGACAGTTAGTTGATTGGTTGTTTCAGTTGAAACCTAACGTCGTTTTCAGCCACGGGTATGAGCGATATTAACGAGGCTGGAAAATCAGTGTCAGCACAACTGAATCAGTGTTAGGTTCCCCCAGCCGGCGTTCAATACAAGCACAATAATATATGTGAAAATAACAGGTCAAAACCCTTGCTTGTCAGAGCGGGTGTGATTTTCCCGCTCCCGCGGGAAAAGGACTAACCGGCAGTCGGTGATTTTTGTCTCTAACTGCGGCAACCATGCCCGGCCTCTGTTCTGTTCCTCCACCAACTTGAGTTTTGGGCTGCAAGTTTTGCACTGGCCATATAACACTGAATGGCGGCGGCGGCGGCAGTGTGGGGACATAACTACTCAGTGGCTCTCACCCTTCCATCTACCTTCTCCGCAGTCTTCAGTTTTTGTTTCAAGCATCATACTTTTCTTTGAGGGTTGTACACCAGTGCCTGCACTGACTGACTGACCCATAGATCGAGAGGTGTGCAAACGGACCGCACCGTCAGTATTCGCCGCCCCCCCCCCCCCTTCAAACTTGAAAAAAGGCATAGTCTATTATGTATGTATACTGAGCCAATTCGTAAAAAGTCGGCCTTTAGCTTAGCTGGAGAAGTTCAAGAAGCTTGTCTGTCCAGGCGATGCACCGCATTTTACAGTCTAATCGGTAGCCGCCCAGCAGCAAAGCCGGTGCGCCTTCACTGACGTGATGCCAGAGCCTGCTAAGAACTGCCGATACTGAGAAAAATTCCATACTAGCTGACCTCACAGGGTGGCGCCTAGTTGAGGCGTTCGCCACGTAACTCGGCGCGACACATTGAACTCACCTTTCGGGGGCAGTGGTTCCGACATGTCGCTGCTTTCTGTCGTCGTGTATCCTTTATGTTGACAGCGGGGATGCTGCGTTCACAAACACGCCAGCGGCGGAGGTGCACACAAAAACACGGGACCTTGCAAGGCTGTGTTTTCTTCGCTGTGGAAGCAAGTTCAAGGACACGCGTCATTACCTGCCAGCCAATGGGGACCGAGAATGCCTTGGGCTGTGTGCGAGTCCCCTCGCGCGGCCGGCGCCCAGCGCTCGTGCGTTACACATAGGCCGCTGTGCTCAGTGTTTGAGGAGGGAATGCCAGCAATAATTATGACAAGCCGCGCATTGCAGTGCATTTGAACATTATTAAATACAGTGTGTTTGGTAGCTGAATTCAGTCGCCAACGATCTTTTGTGATAAGTTTTTTATGGCGACTCTTTCGTAGACTTCTCAAAGAAAAACAGTTGATCGTGGAATACTGACTAATTGACAGGGCCGGTTCGACTAGTCCGATTCAAGTCAAGTTTTCATTTCTTCTCAGTCGGCATACTAGTAAGTGAAATTGTCACTGCTCGGAAGACGCGAGCTGGAAAACAAACAAACAAACAAACAAACAAACAAACAACAACAAACAAACAAAACAAAAAAACAAATGTAGAGTATCGAAGTTAACGTAATACTGCCAGTGTATGTACCTCAGGAGAGCCGGCCTTCAGTGGCGGTGACTGGCATAAACTCAGTGAATTCGGCCGCTTGACTGAAGTTTGATCAGTCAAACTCAGCCTCACCGAGGCCGTGTGCTCGACACCAGGCCTCAGTGTTGGCCCGCTCACTGCAGTTCAGTCATGAGACAGCAGTGAACACTGGCGTCAGTGAATGAGTATTACTTGTAAATTAATACATTCTTTTAAAAAGGTCTTGTAAGGTTTACAAAAAAGCAGCGTAAATGATCATCATGTTTTGGCTTGTTTCACTGACTCAGTTATACGCCGAGAACAGTGACTCGAAACCGTGACTGACCGGCGGAGAACTACTGACTGGGACCGTCTGAGACGATGGCATCCCCGACTGTCATGATTTGAAATACTGATATCAGGTCACAAGGCCAGGATCACTGACTTTTTCTCTTTGATAAGGATGCGAAAACGGCTCCACTCAGAAAAGGTTAACGCCAAAAAAACTATCGGCGGATCGTTGGCGACTGAATCGAGTCATACCAAATGCCGCACTCAGTATAGGTCAGCACTTGCGACATATCAGTATTGCGCAAGCACTATCCACATCATTACTGACTTGCATGAACTTACACGATCGCATTAATGATTTTCCTCCAGGATTGCGAGACTGAGTCAAATCAGTTTCACTAATTGGCACCAACATGCTGGGTGTCACTGAGTATCAGTGACGGAGGCCGGCGCATGGCAAATACACAGTCACTGACTGGTCCTGATGCAACCGACCAGGCTGAGACTGCTCCGGCATTGCATGCTGTAGACCGGCTGGAAGAGCCCGGCCCGGGTCATTGTGCGTGCGTGTGTGTGTGTGTGTGTGTGTGTGTGTGTGTGTGTGTGTGTGTGTGTGTGTGCGCGCGCGCGCGCTTTAAAAACAAAATTTACAAAACCTACCAATTTGACACACTGGCAGAGAGACTAGAAATGATGACTGACACACCGACGACGCGCGCGCGCGCGCGCACACACACACACACACACACACACACACACACACACACACACACACACACACACACACACACACACACACACACACACAAAAGATCGATAGACAAACTTTCAAATGATACGAGGGACACAATTACTCATCACACCAGTGTATCACAAAATAATGTTTATTCGGATAAAAATAAAACAAAATCAGACTTATGAATATCAAGTGTCCAGTGTGTGTGTGTGTGTGTGTGTGTGTGTGTGTGTGTGTGTGTGTGTGTGTGTGTGTGTGTGTGTGTTTGCGATTTATGCCTGCGCTTAAAAAAATGTTGACATAAAGATTGAACTAACTATCTCCAGTGAAAGAGGGACCTGCGCCTGTCACATCCCTGTTCTGTCCGTGTGCGTCGCTACTCTAGGAGCGATGGACCCGGAACAGGGATGCGCCTAGCATTGTAAATGGGGAAGTGTTGGAACTGTGTCTACGGGAAACTGGTCCAACGGACGAGTATAACGCTGAAGCTAAGGTGGTCTGAAACAGCAACAGCAACATGCTGCACACCTGTACATCCCCAATTTACTGCTGGCTGGTTTCTTCATGGTTAACGCCCTTGCTCACGAGAAGAGATTTACTTTTGTACTTATAAAATAGAGAGTGTGCAGAAAGAGAAAGTAGAGAATGTTTTACGAGTATCTTAGGCATTATCACAAAGAAATGTTGAGAAATTGTATTATTTATCTACTAGGTCAATTATGAGATAAGAAAGTTTGTTTATATTTGTAACTCGGTTAGCTGATGAGGCGAGCTCCGAACGTTCTTAGTCCTGAGCGAAAGTGGGAAGGACCTGTGGAAGTTCCCAATCTACTATACAAGGAGGCCACATGTTTCCTGACCAGCGATTTCCTTTCCGACTAACCCCCCCCCCCCGCCCCCCTCATCAACCATCCCACCCCGCTAATTCCTTTATCAATACAAATAACCTAAAAGCAAAATTTACAACAAGACACAAAACTGACCACGAAAGGCATAAAGATTTTTTTTTTCCTTTCCAACCACGGAGGGCAATGCTGGATTCTAGAAGCATTGCCGCGTGAAGGGCTGGTTAAACAAATCTGAAAATGAACATTTGCAAGTTTGGATTTCTTTAGAAGACTTGTCATTAGCTGTTAATAAGGCAGGTACTCTGTACAGTTCAGCTTCAGACATATATTGCTAGAGACATGCTTCCTTCACGTCAGCACTGCCACGACTTGAGCTTGTCCAGACGGTTCATGGGCAGCGGGTTGCGGACCCAGTCCAGCATCTGGCTGACGCTCACCTGCCACACGTCCGGCATGCCGCTCAGCTCCGCCAGGAACTCCTTCAGCCCCTGGAAGCTGTTCTGCACGTTGTCGAACCAGTAGGAGTGGAGCGAGATCATGAAGGGAGAGCGGTTCCGCGTGTAGTGACGGTTGAAGTTGTGTCTCAGGTAGGCCACCACGTCCTCCTTGCTGGGACTTGAGCCGAGGTAACAGGCGTCTGTCATGGAACAGGAAGCTAAGGTCAGCGTGTACTGCCGCACGAGAGGCACCTCCCATATCTGCGGGTAGCTGCGAGTGGGACACCTTGTCTGGTCACACACTTCCGGGGGTGACGCCGGAGGATACTTGAGGGTGAATGGCCACAGCGGGGCGGTGCCATCCTCACTCAGACTGCCGCCATACATGGAGGAGTCGTAGAGGAAGCCGTTGTCCTGCAGCATGGAGAACTGAGGCTCCCCGCCAAGCTCAAGGTACGGACTACGCATGCCGCGGATCTGGAAAGGCAGATGTCGAGATCAGTTACGTGTGACGCCTGTGAACAACAACAACAACAACAACAAATGCGACAGCTACAAAACATAAATGGCCTTACGCAAACTTCCTTGATTTTGAAGATGAACAAATCGTGAATTAATAATAATAATAATAATCTAGCGCTTGTTCTCGCAGCAAAGCAACTCATAGCCACACACACACACACACACACACACACACACACACACACACACACACACACACACACACACACACACACACACACACACCCACCGGCCTGATGCAGAATTACAATTACAGACAGAGGCACTGAGTCAACGGCAGAATACTTACGTGTGAAAAGCTTGACGGAAGAGGTGGGTTTTAGGTTTGATTTGAGCTCGGACAGTGTGGGAACATTGCGAATTTCGTGAAAGTGAAAACTTACCTCCCTAACATTGCTTCCAATCGCCTGTGCCAGACGTTCCCGCATGCCCTGAATCTCCTTGTCCCAGGCCGCGCGGTCCCACCAGCGGGGCTGTCCGTGTGAGATGGAGTGAGACGCCATCTCGTTACCGCGTTCATACAACGTCTTGACCAGCTCCATGTCCGTGAAGTCACCTGACACGAAGAACGTGGCACTGGTGCGACAGCCGTTGGGGTTCTTGAGCGCCGCCTGCTGGTCGGCAGGGAACAGCTGGTCGTACTTGATGAAGTTGCTGCGGACGATGTAGTCGTCGAAGGTGAGGAGGACCATCTGAGGAACCTGAGTGACGTTGAGGTCGCCCGGGATGTCGGATCCCACACACCGACAGTTGGGTAGTGAACATGTCGTCGGGTCGCATGTCCCTGTTCAAACAGTGAGGTTGGGAAGAAAGCTGAGAATGTCACTTGCTCTTCACGTAAAGCTGCTTCATTTTTTTTAAAAATCGTTCAGCGGATTTTTTTCCCACAAGCTTCACACGACTGGTATCAGTAATCATTTTCCACCATTTTCCTTCCATCAGCTCAACCTAACCAAGAGACGATGGAGAGTTTGACGTGGGAAACTGTAGGCCAAGAACGGCCCCATGCTGGCCGAGACGCGGGCCATGCTGGACGATTTCTACCGTCCACACAACCAGCGCCTGACCGAGTTGCTCCACGACAGACGGTTCCTGCGGCTGGATTAGGTTACACAACACTACAGCCTCGGGGGCATGTAGTAGGAATTCCACTAGATCTAGTACAGAATTTTTGCCCCTTTTAAGTTTGTGTGCAGAATAAAAACTGACAATCTGGGGCTGTTTGTTGGCTTTGTTAAAAAAAAAAAAGAAAAAAAAAAAAGCTGCTTCATGTCTGTGAGGCGTAAAGACACAAATTGAGCATGGGGCAAGTGCAGTGGTTGTATGACGTACCTTGATTTGCGAGTGAGCTAGTTTGTAGTGACTTTTTTTTATTGTTACGAGAAAGCGCGAATTTCGTGATTTTTTATCGTTGTTGTTGTGATTCTGGTAGGGCAAGGTGCATGGCAGGGGGTAGCAAGAGGAGGCAAGCTGCCAGTGAAGATGGGACTTTTTGCGCACAAGAGAGGCAAAGGCGGCGTGAGACATTCAAGTTTTTTTTTTTAAAACTCCTGTCAGGCACGTGCCCTTGAATGGTTTGTGCAAGGGTTAGTTTAATCGTCCTCAACGCCTGATAGTATAATTCATAAAAAAAAAAAAAAAAAATGTTGGTGGACCTGTGTCGTGATGTGCTTATCACAGAAAGAAGAGGCAACCGGTCAAGGGCAAGAAATGGGTGAAACGAAATAAA
This sequence comes from Batillaria attramentaria, assembly GCA_018292915.2. NCBI lineage: Eukaryota > Metazoa > Mollusca > Gastropoda > Batillariidae > Batillaria > Batillaria attramentaria. Next base: position 380,120 of record JACVVK020000226.1, read on the forward strand.
ATGGACCAAAAAAAAAGTAGAACACCGGCCACCGACCTACCTGTCGGAAAAGGGGCCGTAGTCGTTGACAATCCACCACCATCCGCAGTAGTAGTCTCCCCTGGTGCAGTAGTTGTCTTCAGTGGTGCATTAGTTGTCTCCCATGGTGCGGTCGTTGTCTCCTTTGGTGCCGTAGTTGTCTCCCCTGGTGCCGTCGTTGTCTCCCCGGATGCAGTAGTCGTCTCCCCTGCTTGTGACGTGGCAGACTGCGATGAGCCGCTCGTACAGACGTTGGACCCGTCAGGAGCAGGCCAAGTGCACGCGTGATACACGTTGTCGAAGACGAGGCCGGTCCGACACTGGAACTCGTACCTCGTCCCGTCACCCATACATCTGAAGAAGTATCTACCGTCACGGCATGGGTCACACACGAAGCTGTCTGGGGCGGCCGTGTCGCAAGGATTGGCGCAGGATGTTGTATCTGATCGACGGAAAACACACAGGCGTAAGGACACAAATTGAACGCGGGGTGATATTTGAGGTACCCTCATTGGCGAGTGTGCTAGTCTGTAGTGATGTTTGTTGTCATAAAAAGCGTGATTTTCGTGATTTTTTTGTGTTATGTAGGTCAAGTGCATGCCAGGCGGTCGCAAAAGGTGTCAAGCTACCAGTGACGCTGGGACGTTTTGCACAGAGGTCGAGCACAAGTGACGAAAGCGGATTTGTGTGAACTGGCTCCCTGGCCTAAAGAGAAAGTAGACGTGCATTACTCCAGTGAGGCCTGAGCTGAAAGGAGACATTCAATTTGTTTAAAACTTCTGTCAGGCGCGTGCCTTTGGATGGTCTGCTCATTGTAGTAATTATTTCTAGATTGAAGCATTTTTAGGGGTGACTATGATGCCTGAGGCTAATAGGGAATACAGGCATTTTGAGGCCCAGTGTATTTGTGTCCTGCGGACACGTCTACCGTGGGGCAAGGGAGTTATTTCGATCTACTGCGTACCTACGTGTGTGTGTGTGTGTGTGTGTGTGTGTGTGTGTGTGTGTGTGTGTGTGTGTGTGTGTGTGTGTGTGTGTGTGTGTTGACCTCACAGTTTTCGTGTAACATGTAACCAGACGACGTGATGCACAAACACAAAATCCGCACCATGCGCTCCACATTTTAGGTTTTATAGTGAGTACCACCTGAATCAGGGTATATATTTGCCTGGCTTGTTGGCATGACGCTTGTCTGAGGTTTTTGGCTCACTTGTGTCAAGGACATTCAAACGAGATCTTTTTCTCATTGAGGAAATCTTTACTAACAGATCTCAATTTGAATGACCTTGACCCAAGGTCAAGGCCATATAAACTGCTTTTGGAAAAATTGTAATATTGCTAGGAACTAAGAACACCAGAGACACCTTACTTGGCATGATGATAATGATAAGCGCTTTACAAACATACTCTTTTGAATGACCTTGACCCATGTCACAAGTGAGCCACTGAGGCCTCTGCCTCTCTAGTTCTAATGTGGTCTTGCCTATGGGGTTCCAAATACAATAATCTTCAGTTCGTTGCTTAAAGCAACTGCATCCTGCGCTCACTCTGTCTCGTATTCCTTATGGCTCAGTCCAAACAAAGCCTTTGAGTGTAATTCTTTGAGGTGACGTTAGAAATCGTCAGATTTATCTATTCTCAGCTTCTTGCCTTGTATTGAGGAAAATCATTTGTGATGCAGAACTGTACTAGAAAAACAAAAGTTTATAAAAATCTACTCAGAGGGAAAAATGATATAACCATTTTTTAACGAAAAAAAAAAAAAATGCCTGATCCGAAAATTGTCGCTAAGTCAATCAGAAACTAACGAACTAACCAAGTCACTAAATAACTCACTGACAACATGTAACTAACTAATTAACTAACTAACTAACTAAAATCATATATCGTTGCTTTTGTTGTTGTCGTTGTCATCGTCAACGTCGTCGTGGCCGTTCGTTGTTTTCGCGCACGTAGTCAGTGACCCCAAGTCCGTACAATATCAACACGTACTCACCGGCTGTGGTTGTGGCTGCTTGAGTTGCTGGTGATGTAGTTGTTGTTGGTGATGTAGTTGTTGTTTGTGATGTAGCTGTTGTTAGCGAAGTAGTTGTCGTTGGTGATGTAGTTGTTGTTGTGGATGTAGTTGTTGTTGGTGATGTAGTTGTTACTGGTGAAGTAGTTGTTGGTGGTGATGTTGTTGGTGAAGTAGTTGTTGTCGGCGAAGTAGTTGTTGTTGGTGATGTAGTAGTTGCTGGTGAACTAGTTGTTGATAGTGATGTAGTTGTTGTTGGTGGTGATGTAGTGGCAGAAGTTGTTGTAGTAGGAATTGTTGTAGTGGTAGTGGTTGTAGTCAGTGTCGATGTGGGCGACGTTGATGCTGACTGGCCGCCGCCACAGTCATTCAAGCCCGGCACATCCCAGTCGCACACCCCAAGGTCGTTCCTAAAGACAAGCGAAGATGGACAACCTAGCTCGCGGATGACGCCGTCTGCCAGACACGTGAAGTACGTATGCCCTCCAGTGTTGGGATTGCACACACTAGTGTATGGTGGCACCGTGTCGCAGGGATGACTGCTGCAGAAGGTCACCACCAAGGTCGAGGCAAGGGTCAAGGTGAATGCGACCTTAGAGGTCAACATGGTGCCAGCTGAATGACAAAAAAAAAATCTTTTTAAAAGTTTTCAAGTCTTAAAAAAAAAAAAGCAGGCAAACACGAATCAATGTCCTCTTTGACTCCCCTCCAGTCACACAGTCACATACTGTTGAACGTGAACTCAAGTATTGAAATAAGGAAGAACTAGCAATTTCCATGAAGTGCTCCACATAATAATGCTCCAGTGTTGAAGAAAACAATGAACCTTCCCCGCTGTCAATGGTGACACACAGCACGACTGTTGAACTCAAATGTTGTTGAAACTACGCAGAATTAAACCAGACATACATACGACTTTCTTATGTCTGTCTCTTGTGAAACTAAATGGAACAGATGCTTTAACACTACCAGTAATGTCAATAAAGTGTATCCTTGTATGAAGTGCAAAATGCTCTAGTGTTGAAAACGACATAATCTTCCCCGCTGTCGTCACACACAGTATGACTGTGCAACTCAAGTGCTAACGCATTCCTGTTCCAGGAAGAGCCATCCTCTATCCCCTGCAACAACGCAAAATCGGGCTAACGGAGACCGGGCTGAGCTTGGTAATGCGTAAGAAGCGGAAAAAAAATCAAAATACTCGGTGACAAGGAAAGTGGACAGTTGCGAACAACTTTGAGGTCCCCTTGTTATTTCACAGTGTGCACAGAAGCGGTGGATACTGTCGCATTCCCCAGCACAGTACATTTTCAGCCCGTTTAGAGATTATTGCCTGCATGAGTTGTCTCCCTTGCCGCAACAAGCACGCATTTTGCGTGGCAGAGCACACACCTGCCACGAAAAATGCATGCATGCTGCGGGTCTGTGTATGCACGGGGGACAACTCATGCAGGTAATAATCTCTAAACGGGCTGAAGATGTACTGTGCTGGTGAATGCGACAGTTTCCACCGCTTCTGTGCACACTGTGAAATAACACTGGGACCTCAAAGTTGTTCGCAACTGTCCACTTTCCTTGTCACCTAGTATTTTTTTCTTCTTCTTAGGTATCACTTAGCTCGGCTCGGCTCGGTGTCGGTTAGCCCGATTTGGGCGTCGTCGCAGGGACCTTGAGAAGCGACGAACCCGGAACAGGGCTGATGCTAACACTGAACAAGATTAAACGTTCTTTGTTTTTGTTTTTGTCCCAACCCTTTGCCAGCTTCAGTGGTGTTCCTCGGAAGCTGGGGCAATTTTTATTATGCATGACGATGGAGATGAGGATGGTGGTATGATGATGCTATGGAGGTCCATGTGGTTTAGGACTAAACATTTTCCGTGTGGAAACTGAACAGGACTAAACTTAAAGGCACTTCTAGTAATGTCTATAAAATGTACAGAAATGCTGTAGTGCTGAAAACGACTAACCTACCCCGCTGTCGTTACACACAGAACCAAAAACCAAAAAGAAACCAACAAGAATTAAGCCAACCTATGACGTGGAACAGTTTCGCTCGTGAGTGTGCCTGTACTCTCGAAATACTCTATCTTGATGATTAGTACAGCTCTTAATGCAATACAATGTACTTTGCGCTTTGCCGCGCGAGCGCCGGGTCGAACCGCTCATTCAAATTCTACGACTGTTGTTTACACTACTGGAGCGCTCAGTGTGGTCGGTTCGTCATCGAGTACGCTTCTGTTGGCTCAGTGCCAGCATTACAGATCCTGTCACTGTCCGGGTGTGTAAGTGGTGTGATGATATATACCACGAAAACAGCTGAGAACAAACTGTGAGCATACAAATGGTAGCATTAGCGTATTTCAGTTGAGCGGTGGTCTAACAGGCAGCGCGTCGGATTTAGCCGCTGCGCTACTGAACGGCCGTCTCCAATGTCATGGCGATGAAGCGTGGGTTCGAGCCCAGGTCGAGCTTGTGATGTGTGATACCGGTTTTTTCTGGCTGCCGGGCTGCTCATCGGGGGTTTCTCTCCGGGTAATCCGGCTTTCCTCCCCCAGCAAAATTGTTTAAAAAAAAAAGAAAAAAAGATAGGTATTGGGTGGCGCTGCACCGAGGCAACGCGCTTTCCCCGGGGGAAGCAGCTCGAATTTCCCGGAAGTGATAATAAAGTAGCAAAAAAAAGAAAGAAAAAAAAAAAAAGAAAAAAAAAAAGACGCTTTGATACTACCAGTAACGTAGTCCAGAAACTGTACAAATACGTTTTCACCGCTGAAAAGGATGAATCTCCCCCGTTGTCGTTTCAGTCTGCGTGGCGCTAAAGCTTGGTTTAGATTTGATCAAAGCTGCACGGTAGGCCGTAGCAGCTGCGTGTGATATATTTTGACAGGTTAAAAGCCTCTATGTTTGTAACGCCGTTGAGATGTAAAACTGCCGCTTTCGAAGCTGTAAGGCTGTGTACCAGATATAAGGGCGTTTCATTTGGCCATCGCGACCGTTTTCGAGACATTGTGGCTTCTACTATGTATTAGAAAAATACGACTTTCTTTGAGCCTACGGGCCAATTTTGAACAGACTGGGACTCGATATAGCTGCTATAAATAGCAACAACCAATCAGCACCGTCTTGCTGGTCCTCAGTCCGCAGCCGAATATCGTCGTCTGCTCAGTACGCGGTACACTTCTAGAACAACATATACGCCGGTCAGAGTCACCACAATGGTCTCAGATGCTATACTGCGATCCATGTGGCTGATCCTGATGCACAGTCAGCGCATTTGATGACAAGGTTTTCACACACTGTTGTATGCCTGTCGCACGAATTGAGACTTTAACGTACTGGGCCCGCATGTAAAAGTCAGGGTTAGGGAGTTTAGCCCCGGGTTAGAGTCTAACCTGCAACTAACCTATCTCTAGGCTTAATTTTTCTGTTTTTTGTTTTTGTTTTGTTTTTGTTTTGTTGTTGTTTGTTTTAAATCAGGAAGCGGGTCCATTCCACCATGGTGCCTAAGCCGTTATTGAAGGATTTTTGTCTTTCTTTCTTCGCTTCCTTTTTTTAAATTTAATTTTGCTTTGGGGTTTCTTTTGTCCTAGTCTGGGTTAGGCCCGTAGCCGCGGGTTAAATTAACCTCGAGTTCTACATACGGGCCCTGGTAATTGCATGGCTAATGGAAAGAAAGCGAAACTTATTTCAGGGCCGCAGCAGGCTCCTCAGGATTGGTCCGGCGGCAACCCACACGCCCTGCCATACCCAACTCCTGCCCCAAATGACAATCGTTCATTGCAAAGACACTTGTAGGCAAAAAATGAGCCAAAATAATAGAAGCAGCATACAAAATGGAAGGAACAAATATGGTCGCGCAACATGTTAATAAAAAAAATATATGAGGTCGTCTCAAAAGGCCGTATATTCGAAATACGTTCTTCGCTCCCCTCTCTCTCTCTTTACGGGATTATTATTACGGAATTATTGGTCCGGCACCCGGGTACTACGGCCCTGTATTTTCTTGATACAGTCGCCGGCGGGTTTAAAAGGTGTGAAGATATGCGCTCGGCATTTAGATGTCCCGTGAACGGCAACATATTAAACAACATGTTAAGATTTTAATCCTTTTGAATAATTATTTATGTCTTCCTCTGGCATAGAAATTGAAAGCGTCTCTGCAGCAAAACACCCCAAAATAGCATCGCCTTTTCTATGGTAGACGCATTAACTTGACCACGCTTGACTAGTGTCTTTGAAAAGAAAAAAGGGGACCCACAACAGAGCGTGGCGCGCCTTGGGGGTGGGGGGTGGGGGTAAGGGGGGAGGGCCGGGGGAGTGGTCCGTCTTTTGTTCATGAGGCCAGAGTTTGCCGGAGCGCTGTCTGACTCTACACACCCGTTCAGCACGTGACTGACAACCCGGATGTTTACGCGGAGCTCCGGTTAAGTATTCACTAGTTTTAAATAGAAATTAATTCAGTCATGAAACATACAACAAAGAGTTAACGCCTGAAAATGGTATGTACACATAAATGAACCTGTTTGTAAAAAAATGTCTCTTCTGCCACCGATTTTTCTCTCTCCACATTTTGTACGTATAAGAGATAGACAACATAAACACACAGTCAACCGAACGGAAACAAATAACACATAAAAAACCCCAAAACAACAAAACAAAGAAACAAACAAAATTTAACAACAACGAAAATTAAGTAAAAAAAAAACCCCAAAAACCCCCAAAAACACAAAACAAAAAAACAACAACAACAACAACAACAACAACAACAAACCCCTCGCCCCCCCCCCCCCCCCCCCCCCCCCGCACAGACGAACCAACGACATTTGTCCATGATCTCCTTTACCTGTCGGTGAAGCCGGAGACAAGTTTCCTGTTTTAAGGACAAAGTTATCTGTACCTGTGTTTACAGATGTGTAGCAGTGTAGATCTATATAAGTACTACTAGGGTACATTATATACATATATCTCATAGTATGTACCTTTTTTACGGAGTGAATGTTTTTTTTCAATCCAGAAAAATATGTGTAAGTCAGAGAAAAGTCCGCACGTGAAAGTTCATTTACGTTGGTTTGTAATAACCTTTTCACGTGCCTTGTCTATTTATAGTATCATTATTACGTCACAGTGCACTACATTACGACACAGCATGATGAAATCGCACACAGAGGAAAAATTATCAAATAATTATGATGATGCCCTTCGCGAAAGACTATCACCATTATCAATCTCGAGAGAAAATGGAATGTGCATGTCCAGCCGACTATGACGTATGTGATGAATTTTGATAGAAAACGCGCTTGTGACGGCACATAACTCTGTACTCACTAATCATTCTGAGTTCTTTTGGTACCGCTTAGACACATGCACAGTGCTAGCGTCTCACAGCCTGGCACTGAGCCAGCAGAAGAGTTTTCAAGTCTCAGTACGTGTGGCGGGCACACAGCATCGTGTGGAAAACTTGTCATAACCTGTACATTAGAGTCAGTCAATTGGGGCGGTCGGTGGTCTAGTGGTTAAGAGACCTGCCACCAATGCGAGAGGTGAGGGGTTCGAGTCCCACTCGGGACACAGAATTTTTCCTTCTCGTATGTGGCACAGTTCATTCGGGCCGATCGTCCGGGTACTCCGGCTTCCTCCCCCTCTGCTTTGGAAATGTTCAGCCCACAAAATCTGAAAAATAAATTCAATTCTAAATTCCGAAATTTAAATAGCTGAGCTGGCCCTTCGCACCACGTGATTGTACTATGTGTATGTCCAGTGTGTGAGAGAATGCGTGTGATTCACGTGAGCGTGCGTGTTGGGTTCAGTTCGCGGCGCTTTGAGCTGATTCAGGAAATTGGGTAAAGCGCCTATACAATACTCATTATCATTATTATTATTAATTAGTTGGGCCATAATATATAATATAGGACCTGAAATCATGTGGTGACATTGGGGTGGGTGTGGGTGTTTAGGGGTTTAACGTCCTTTTCCACCTCACTCGGGTGATATCAAAGACAGGGCAACGATGAAAAAGCCAGCACAAACATTTGGCCCCAGCCGGGATACGAACTCATTAGAAGTCCTACGCTCTATCATTCACACCGGTGACGCGGCTAAGCCGCAAATCCAACCGGCTGTCGATCGCAGTGACTGTTTTAGGCCGGAAAAGCGCGACACACATGCGGTGATGTGCAAGAATGCTGCCAGGAAAGCTAAAAACTGAAATGAATTTGATCATATTGTTATATGCACATATCAGTAAGACTTTCATCTTCCCACACAAAGCGATTTTATATCGAAAATTTTATTCATGTAAGGACACGAGTCATATTTGTTCGACTGCAATGAGACTCGAGAGCTATTTTGCAGTTTAACACGAAGCTGACAAAAAATACCACGTTAATTCCAGTAGTTTCAAAACAGACACGTATCCGTGATATCTTTGTGACTTGCATCCCAAATTTTGTGACGTAGAATGCTTTAGTGTTTTCGCAATTTAAAAAAATATCAGAGCAGTGCGAAATCCTCGGCTAAGAACCGGCCAACCGTCTGGTTTGATGCTGGCTATGAACCTGCTGCCTCCTTGGATATGAACCGGCCAATAGTCCACATTTCTGGCTGAAGAAAAGTTGCGAACAACGAAGGTGTCTGCGGTATTTTTAACAGTTACACGTTTGCATACTGACACGGTCACAACAGGAAATACCAACGCAGCATTTAGTTAGACAACTTCAAGGTCATTCCGTACTATCTGAGCTATACATCACTAGCGCCAGTGAATAGACCTGGAAGTCTTAATCTATGATCCCATGTAGTTAGGTGACTGTTTCTCATGTGAATGCCAGGGAAACTGTGGAAAACATGTATTCATATAATTATTAGGTTTGGATTTGTTTTGTTTATGGAAAGAAGACATCGACTTTACCCAGTAACCCCATCCAGAGATTTTTTTTTAATGGAAAGGAATAATAAAAGTATTATAACCAACAAACCATCCAAAAAGTGAGAGGAGGAACACTTACAGTGGTGCGATGAATTTTTTTTTATTTTTTTTTATTTCGTGTGAAGATGGAGATGAGAATGAAAATGAGTATGAAAGATGATTTGGAGTTATGGCTTCAAATGTATGATTTGTGGTGTGTATCAGTGCGCGTGTGTGTTGGTTAGTGTTTATCAGTGTGAGTGTGTGCTGGTTTGTTAGGTGTCTGTAGAAGTGGTGTGCGTGGGCATCTGTGTGGGTGTGTGGCTGGGTTTGGAAGTAACGTTTTTTTCTGCAGTGTGGTGAAGGTAAGAGTGGTCTGTGTGTTCTGTCTGGTGTGGCGTATGTGGATGTTGTGTATGGGTGTCGTGGTTTCAGTGCAGGGTATTTGGGGTGTGATGAGGATGATGTGGGTGCAGATGTGGATGTGGATGTGAATGGTGTGTGCGTATAATTATGTAGATGAGGGTGGTTTAGATGCGGATGTGGAAGATGTTGATGTACGTTCAGGTTTGCTTGATGAGGGTGCTTCAGGTAGGGGTCCAGATGAGGGTGGTTCAGGTGTGTGTGTGGATGAGGGTGGTGGTTTGGTTGAGAGTGGGGCAGATGTGGATGAGTGTGAGGGTAGTGTAAGTGTGGATGGGGGTGGTGCAGATGTAGATGTGGTTTGTGTGTGCACAGGTTTAGGTGTGGATGCAGGTGTTTGTGTAGGTGTGGGCATGCGTAAGCGTGGTGGTAGAGGTGTGTTATTAGTGCATGCGTCAAGTATTGTCATATGTGGTGTCTGTTCCTGTACGTGTGATCATGTGTTTCAATCTGTCCATTATGTTCATTATGTTGTCTGTAAGTGTTGTTGTGTTCAGTAGGGAGTAGACTTGATTGTTGTGGTATGATTGAAGGTCCATTATGCGGTGTATGAGTGCACTTTTGATTCTAAGGTTGATGTCTGTAAGTAAGTTTTGCATAAAGAAGTGTGTTGCGCCTGGTAGTGTGAGATGTGGTGCATAATTATGTGAGTGTCGCTGGAAGTATGTTGTTGGTGGTGGTGTTGTGTGAGTGGATGTCAGTGATGAGTTGGTTTAGTTGGTGTGCAATGTAGAAGTGTTGCAGTGCTGTGTCAGTGTCTCTTGTGTATGTGTCCATGGGTTTGTCGAATTCTCTGTTAATGATTTCCAATTCCTCTGAAGTGATTGTGTATTGTGTCGTGGTTTGTGTTGCGTGTTCTGTGTTTGTATCTGTGGTGTGTGTCATGGTGTGTGTTATGGTGTTTGTTGAGTGTTCTGTGTTTGTGTCTGTAGTGTGAGCTGTGGTGTGTGTTGCGGTGTAAGCTGGGGTGTGTTCCGGTGTTGTGTAGGTTGAAATATTTTCAGGTGATGATGATGAGAAGAGTGAAGATGGATAATTGATATTGATAGATGAGGAAGATGTCTGTGGTGTGGTCATTTCTGTGGAAAGAAAATAAGTAGTTCAGTAAATATGGTTGTCTTTGTTTCTTTTATCTTAATTGTGAAGCGAGGAGATATGGTTGTGGAAAAAAGGAGGAGGGGGGGGGGGGGGGGAGGGGGTTGAAATTGGAAGGGTAGGGACATATTTTTTGAAAATAACACTGGTAGGTTATTATCCACTACGTTCCCTGACAGTTTCATCTGAAATGGGACACCTAAAACCCCCTTAATCATAATATTCGCATAGGAGAAAAGAAAGGAGAAGCTGGTCGGTTCTTAGCCACGCACAAACCAAATAGAGGTTGGTTCTTAGCCGGGGCGAGTGCCGGTTCATAACCACAAAATGTTCACTACCAATTTTCTTTCTCGAACTGCGCGCGATGTAAGCCACAAATTGCAATAATTTTCTAGGTATGGCCGCAAGACATATTATAAAACTAGGACGTTTTCATAAACTTGACTTTCCTTTCTGTAATTTTATATTATCGCGAATGAAAGTGAATTTTCTACAGAAAACGAGACTAAATTGTTTCCAACGTGAGTGTACGCGCAAGTAGCACCACAAAAACCACTTACGAGTTGAACAGAGACCTTTTGCGACAAGACAGGCCAACCTCAGGTCGAGACAAGCTTTCACGTGTACAGCGCAGATGATTTTCTGAGAGAAGTCGCGTGCGGCCAAGCAACGCTACCGCTCAACGCCGCAAGCCGGTCAGAATTGGGATAGCCGCGTCACCGGTGTGCATTCGGCCACCCCGGCTCTCCTAGTGGTGACTCTGATCAGCGTACATGCTGTTCAAGATGTGTACCGCGTACTGAGCAGACGACGTTATTGTGTTGCAGACTAAGGACTGACCAGCTAGTCGGCGCTGATCAGTGGCTATTTTTAAGAAGTTTTGTCTGTTCAACAACGGATAGTAGGCTCAGAGTAAGTCGTATTTCTCTAATATTAGAAACCACAAAGTCACAAAAACGACGGTCAAATGAAACAACCTTCTATCTGACAAACAAAATTAGAGCTTCGAAAACGACAGTTTCCCCTCTCAGCGGCGTTCGAACATAGAGGCTTTAAGCGACGCGAATATCGCGAAGAGCTACCTAGTGTTACTTCCAATCGTGAGTCGAGCTGAGTGTGAATTCTCGCTCGCGCAGCCTACAAATAAGTCAGACTAAATTTCGAGCTTACAGGCACAATCACAAAGGCAAAGGATGTTTCAGAACTATAAGCTTCTATGACGTCGTGAAATAATTATGAGCGTTTAAATACATACAGCATGTCCCCCAATACAACATTCCTTTCGCGAAAAAGCACCGTATAAACCACGTGGATACTGACCTGTGGGTGTGAAGATGTAAACTGGGTGCGAGTATGAGCTGTGTTGCTGACAAAATGCATCCCTACGCGAAGTGCATCGTTAAACTACAGCAAAGGCGGGCGTAGTGTCGGGCGATACACAGAGCATTACGACTGCCTTCCAACAACACTTAGGCAAGATGTACTTTCTTTGGCAAACACAACCCACCCCTCAAAACACACATTTCATGCAAAGTTTGATTGTTAGATGTTTCAGGTTGAAGAATAATAATAATAATACGTAAGTGTGTATTGTCTGAGCGCTTCACAAAATTTCTTGAGTTGGCTCAAAGCGCTGCGAGCTGAAGCCAACACGAACGCTCACGTGGATCACACGCATTCTCTCACAAACTGGGCATGACCATGTTAAAATCACGCGGTGCGAAGGGTCGGCTCAGCAATTTAAGTTTCGGAATTTAGAACTGCATTTATTATTTATTTGAATTTATTATTTTTATGGGCTGGACATTTCCAAAGAAGAGGGGGAGGAAGCCGGAGTACCCGGAGAAAATCCCAGAGGATCGGCCCGTATGAACGGTGAGAGAGAAAACTTTTTCTGTCGGACACAAGTGGGGCTCGAACCTGACCTCTCCCATTGTTAACCACTAGACCACCGACCCCTTCACTTAAAAACACAGCAGAAATTCACGCCGTGGAACGATGATGGAACGTCTCTTTGTTCGTGTCTTTCTGTTTCGCTCATATGAGTTACGCTTGTCTAATTACTGCCTTGGGAAATTTACTGCGCACGCATACGAGTGAAGCGTCATTTTTGGGTTCCAATGTTTTACCAGCCGGAAAGTGCAGGGTTGTCTTTTGTTTACTGGCTAGATAATAGGCTGACATATACAGCACTTATCATGGTCCATGATCCAACAGCATTTAGTGATTAAGTAGCAACGAGAGAGAGAGAGAGAGAGAGAGACAGGCAGGCAGGCAGGCAGACAGGCAGGCAGACAGACACTGACAGACACTGACAGACACATCGACAGAGATAGCATCTAACACAAAATATTTTCGGACAAATAAAAAACCTTGTTAATTCCAATATGTACCCGTTTTAAAAACATCACAAGACCTACTGAAAACACCCAGCCAACCAAGCAAAAATAAAATCCCAACACAGAAGGAAAACAGATTTCAGAAAAAAAAACCCCAAAGAAACAAACAAAAAACTCCCTAACATACAGTTTCCGTGCCTTACCTCTGATACAGCGTGAAGAAGTTAGCAGGTTGCAGGGTAGCAGAGTGGCAACTGCCTGTCAGTCAGTCGTAGGTAATGTCCGCAGTTGCCGAGACATTTATACTGGGTAGCTTTCTGCCAAACAACTCTGTATGGTTATAAATATTTACGACCTGGTCACAAAAAGCCACACCTCCGGCACTCAGCCCGAAGAAGAACCACGTGATCTCCGTTTGCGCAGCATGCAGGGCACCTCACTTTTGAGATGGGTTACACGGACTGAGTCAGTTCTGACCTGCGTTACCGGCTAATTGTTGGAGGCGATACGGCAACCTTACAGCCTGTTACACAGTGACCTGTGTGACGCTTGTCAAAGGTCAGACCGGACGGTCACGACTTTAAGTAATGTGTATGTCTCCTTTTTCTTTTTCTCCTGGACATTACCGCCTAAGCACCCTTTCCACTTATCTAGTACACGTACCTGTCTTTGTGGTCAGTAGGGGAGGAATGGCGAGACAACACGCCATATGAGTACTGACTTCGCTATACTGTCACTTGTTTTTCATTTTGTAGTATTTGTGGTTCACAGTCCAGGGGGCGCCGGCACCGGGCACCTGTAAGTAGCCCGGGCCATTATAATTCACCGCCTAAAATACCCTTGCTCCTTATCTAGTATCTGTCTTTATGGTCAGTAGGGAAGGAATGGCGGGACAACACGCCGAATGAGTACTGACTTCGCTATACTTATACTTGTTTTCCATTTTTATAACCTTTTGTGGTTCACAGTTCAGGGGGCGCCGGCACCAGGCACCTGTAAGTAGCCGGGCCATTATAACTAATCACCCCAAATACCCTGGCCACTTATCTGGAACCTGTCCTTTTGGTCAGTAGGGGAGGAATGGCGGGATGACACGTCGTATGAGTGCTGGCCCCGCTATATTGTTACTTGCTTTTCGCCACATTAAAATCTCAGCTCAGGGATCATCGGCACCGGGTACCTGGAAGACAGCCGGGGCCTATATATTGGACGGGGACACTGGCTGAGGGGAAGAGGAGGAAAACGAAGAACGACACCAGAGACCAGCAGCATCCATGCCGGACTGAACACCGCGGCGAAGCTCTTCGGCGAATAGCGCTGGGGAGTAGGAGATTGGTAGCTGCTGTGTCATGTTTTGAACATTGTACAAAGATAATTCACTAGACTGTCAAAATCAGAGTTAGGCCAAAAAAGGTGGTTGTCACAGCCGTTTGAAGGCGCCAACAAAAGAACGTGGCACCACTACCTCAACCAGCAGAACTGAGTTCCCTGTGTACTGAATTCTGTTCGAGCGTCTGTACTTGTCTGTGTGTGTTGTAACAAGCCACCGACTTTTCACAAGGACACTATAGGGGTCTGACAAGTTTGTATTCTTATGAAAAAAAATCTTTAGAAATTAAGCGCGAAGGAAAGAGGATGTTATGATCAGTTCAAGGTGCGGCTTGGAAGACTGGAAAGACGCAAACACGCGCTAACACACTCGCGCGCGCGCGCACGCACACGCACACACACACACACACACACACACACACGCCGCACACACGCTCGCAGAGGTGTTTAGTGATGTTCTCCGTTAGTACACCTCACGGAGTTTCCAGTCTAACCATTTCCCCATCCCGGGCCAGTACTTTAGAACGTGGCTGGTCGTGAAAGGAAGATCAACCACATGAACCATCCATAATAACGAAGGAATCATATTGATTCATAAAACTGAACTTGGTCAAGAATTTCTACGCTTCTGTTCTGTTGGCTAGGTGCCAGAATAACAGACTGTCGCAGCTGTCACTGTCCAGGTGTCTAAGTGGTGTGACGATAGTGACAGGCATCAGGACAAAAAGTTGAGCGTGGGGTCGTTTAGTGTGTGTTTGAAGATCCCTGTTTTGTGAGTGTACTAGTCTGTAGTGATTTTGTTGTCAAGAAAAAGCGCGATTTTCGCTATTTCTTTTGTATTTGGTAGGGCACGGTACATGCCAGGATGTATCAAGAGGAGGCAGGCAGCCAGTGAACCTGGGGGTTTTTGCGCACAAGAGAAGCAAAGGTGACGTGAGTGGAATTGCGTGAAGTGGCTTTCTGGCTAAAACAGAAAAGTAGACTAGCATTACTCCAGGGAGTGGAAAGGAGACATTGACTTAAAAAAAAAAAAAAAAAAACTCCTGTCAGGTACGTGAACGTGAATGGTCTGTGAATGGTACTATTGGTTTCTAGATTGAAGCATTTTTTAGGGGTGACTATGACGCCTGAAGCTAATATGGAATGTATAGGCATTTTAAAGCTTCGCGCATTTGTATTCTGTGACCTAACATGTACAACGAAAACAGCTCAGAACGATCTGTGGGCACAAAATGGTAGCATTAAACCTTTTAAAGAAGTAGACGATGACGCAGGGAGAAGAGAGGATGTATGCAGATGAGGGTCGCTCATTTGCAGACGTGAAGTGCTAGTCCAACACTATTAGAATTTTAAAAGTGCAGCTGGCTTCACTCAATTAAGTTTGATGTCTCCTTCCTTCCTTCTTGCGCTATCTCCTTCGGCCTCGCTCCTCTGTCTGTCTGTCGCTGTCTCAATTCTTCGCTCTCATAAAAGTACTTCAAACACAGGAATAAAGGGCGTTCGTTTGAGATTCAGGTTTTCGTTGGCACATTGCCTGCATACTTGTCCTCATTATTAACCATCTACCAACCATCCAGGTCTCTTCGCTCCATCTCCGAATTCCTTCTTGTCGTACCTGAAACCTGCACCAAGTCCTTTGGACAAAGATCTTTCAATACCAAGCCCCTGTAATTTGGAATTCTCGTCCCCACTCCATTCGTAATGCAACTCATTTGCTTGATTTTAAAGCCAGACTGAAAACCTGTTTTGTTCAGACTGTCCTGTGACTATTTCACCATTAGATCTTCCGCCGTTCTGAGCCCTCCTGCTGGTGGAGCGGCAGGTGTGTGTGTGTGTGTGTGTGTGTGTGTGTGTGTGTGTGTGTGGCGCGCTCGTGTGTGTCTTGTGACCGTATGTGTGGTGTACTTTTGATTTATTAGCGTAGATTTGTAATTGTGAATAGGCTTAAACTAAACTAAACTTAAACTGAAACTAAACTTAGACTAAACTGAAACAAAACTGAAACTAAACTGAAACTAAACTGAAACTAAACTTAAACTACAACGTTAACTTTAACTTAAACTAAAACTTAAACTAAACTTAAACTAAACTTTAACTAAACTTAAACTAAACTTAAACTGAAAGAGTCGACAGCAGGATGAGTCACTAGCAAGGGAACGGCCAACGAAACTAAAAAAAAACCAAACAAAACCGAAACAGTATGACGAAAACATTTCTAAATCGGTAGAGTCTTGCTCATATTACTGAACGAGAGCGGAGACATCCGGATGTGAGATGATGATCGCTAGTGGAGGCTTACAGCAGTTACTTGCGGAATAATTATGAAGTGTCACGATGTCCCGACTATAGCCTAGGCGGCACCGGCTGACCTTACAAAAGGATGGATGCGCGTGGGATTGTGTCTGTTACATTTTGTCAGAAAACGCCCTGTACTTAAGTTAAAGGTCTGCAATCTCGACAAAAAGCCACACTGTGTTAAAAAAAAACCAAAAAAAAACACCATCCGACTGTGTGCAGTCAGCTCTGTCACAGTTGCAGAGTTTTCAGCGTCCCTGAAACCCGTATAAAAGCCAAGGGCAGCCTGATTTCACAGCTCGGTTTGCGTTTTGACACTGACCGAGAAAGATCGAAGTGGCAAGTCTTCTCATGCAGCACACAACACCTGTTAGACGCGACGCTGTAGCGACGTGTCTCGCTCACTGACTAAAGGCACAATGAAATCACTGCAAACTCACGCTCTGGTTTTATAAAGGGTCTCTGAAGCGCTGAAAACTCTGCGACTTTGACAGAGTTGCCTGCATTATGCACAGTCGCAAGTGTCGCAGTTTAAAACACACACACACACACACACACACACACACACACACACACACACACACACACACACACACACATACACATGCACACACACACACGCACGCACGCACGCACGCACGCACGCACGCACGCACGCACTGTTTGCGGCTTTTTGTTGAGATTGCAGAGCTTTAAAGTCATTTCTCTATTGTGCAGATACCGGCTGTATTTGTACAGATGTGTCCTGTCTGGCCATTGTAAATTGCGGAGTCTCGTAACGTATTTTGTTTTGTTTTCTTTGTTTTTTACACAGGCCGATACACTGAAAGGAATAAATGGGAAAAGGGGTGGGAGATGGCAGTGGTGGGATGGTTTGAGTGGGTGTATAATTTGAAGGTATGGGTGCTCACCCAGGAGTTTTGAATGGTACTTCCTAGTCACAAGCGTTTGCGTGTGTCATTGTTAGTCACTGCCTCTGGAGGGCTTGACGCATATATCAATTTTCATCTGTATACATTTAATACCTATAATGCTATATTCAACCAATCGACCGACCAACCAACCAATCAACCTACCAGCTACTCACCTGAAACCTAAATAATCGATCAATTAATCATCAATCAATTAATCATCCGTCTTCAATCAATCAATCAGTCAATCAAGAAATCAAGCAACAGAAAACCATATTATTTTCGTATTTTTTAATATAAGATTTCACCCACAGTCTCTGTAAAGAGATGTTTAAAAAGCGATCGAACACGATGTTGTTTAAATTAAACAAACAAAACAAAACGGTCCGTGGTACTACTGATCACAGACAGTTACATACAGATCACGCTGTAAAGATAAACGTCAAGATAAACACCGCGACAGTCGTGATAGATTTTGACTGAGGCTGAGCACTGGGACGACTTCATGATGAGCACATACG
Source organism: Batillaria attramentaria (assembly GCA_018292915.2). Classification (NCBI taxonomy): domain Eukaryota; kingdom Metazoa; phylum Mollusca; class Gastropoda; family Batillariidae; genus Batillaria; species Batillaria attramentaria. The sequence continues at coordinate 397,966 of JACVVK020000226.1, forward strand.
GCCGACCTCTGTTCAGTACGATACTTTATTAACACTCTAAGTAAGGCAAGACATGAACTGACTTCGGATTTTCCGTGACCAGATTGACCATAACATGATTGGAGCGTGCGGAAGACGGGAGGGAGCGGGAAGGGGGGGGGGGGGGGGCGGTGTAGGGAAGGGTGGTGGTGGAGGTTAGTGACAAATCAGAGTCCAGTGCCGGATCTGTTGAACGACATGGAAGCGAAGACCAGTACTGCTCCCTGTCTTGCCTTTCAGCACTGCCATGACGTGAGCTCGTCCAGACGGTCCATGGGCAGCGGGTTGCGGACCCAGTCCAGCATCTGGCTGACGCTCACCTGCCACACGTCCGGCATGCCGCTCAGCTCCGCCAGGAACTCCTTCAGACCCTGGAAGCTGTTCTGCACGTTGCCGAACCAGTAGGAGTGGAGCGAGATCATGAAGGGAGAGCGGTTCCGCGTGTAGTGACGGTTGAAGTTCTTTCTCAGGTAGGCCACCACGTCCTTCTTGCTGGGACTTGAGCCGAGGTTACAGCCGTCAGTCATGGAGCAGGCAGCTCCGGTCAGCGTGTATTGCCGCACGAGAGGAACCTCCCATATCTGCGGGTAGCTTCGCGCAGGGCAGTTGGGCTGGTCGCACACGGCCTGGGAAGTCATGGGAGGATACTTGAGGGTGAACGGCCACAGCGGGGAGGCTTCGTCTTCCACCAGACTGCCGCCATACATGGAGGAGTCGTAGAGGAAGCCGTTGTCCTGTAGCATGGAGAACTGGGTTTCGCCCCCTAGAACCAAGTAGGGGGATCGCATGCCGCGGATCTGAAACAGGCAGAACGATTCGTGTAACAGCAGACTTCTGATGCTAACAGAAAGTACACCGTGTGACTCGCACGAACTTTTATGTGACAGGCACTCAGAAGTTTTAACACACATTTTCAGCGAGAATTTCAGTGAGCACAGCAGTGCAGTACGACAGACGGTACTCGCATGCCGCCTACTGACATTACCGCACTGTACTTATAAGCCAGCCTGCAGCCAATTCTATGCTCAGACATTGTTTTGTGCTCTTTCGGCAGTGTCCAAAATCGTTCTACATAGCAACATGCACAGTGACAACATCTTACAGTCAGCAGAAGGGAATTCGTGACGCAAATATCACAAGGTGTCGGCTAGTGTTGCGACAGGAGTAGGAGAATTTAGTGTTCTCCAACTCGCACAGCCTCTAAAAATTCTGCTAAACCTGGGCCCGTATGTAATAGTCGAGTTTAGGCTTTTAGCCCTGGGTTAGAGTCTAACCTCGAACTAAACTAGCTCTAGGGTGATTTTTTTTTTAAATCAAGAAGCGGGCCCATTCCAACAAGGTGCCTAAAGGTGCCTAGAAGGATTTTTCTTCCTTTCTTCGCTTCCTTTTTTAAATGTAATTTTGCTTTTAGGTTTCTTTTGTCCTAGTCTGGGTTAGGCCCGTAGCCGTGGGTTAAATTAACCTCGACTTTTACATACGGGTACTGGTAAAGATAAAATATGAACGTTTATGCATGAGGCCTGTACGCCCATTTCGCGATTGACATTCAAAATTTCACTCTTTCCGGACGAACGCCGGGCTGCACATGCGGCCCTACAGCGCACATCGGTTTCAGACGAACAGCCGCATATGCAGATCGTAATATTTTTCTAACAACTTGAATAACAACAGAGATATTTAAGTTTGAAAGTAAAAATTTCAACAATAGCTGCATAAATATGTTAGTCAACTACCCTGAAAAATGTCTGTTGTCATGTCTGTCTTTTTTTTCTGAACCTCACAAATCGTCCCGCCTACAGCGGATGGCTGAGGAAAAATCGGCCCGTCTTGAATGAGTTAAGGACACGCTTAGTGCGAGCATTGAAGGGAGTAGCGCCCTCTGTGCGAGCAACAGAAGTGCGTCACCACATCGTCCTTACCTCTGACACGCCGCGTCCGGTGGCCTGCCCCAGCCTTTTCCGCATGCCCTGAATCTCCTGGTCCCAGGCCGCGCGGTCCCACCAGCCGGGCTGTCCGTGTGAGATGGAGTGAGACGCCATCTCGTTACCGCGATCAGACAACGTCTTGACCAGCCCCATGTCCGTGTAGTCACCTGACACGAAGAACGTGGCCACGGTGCGACAGCCGTTGGGGTTCTTGAGCGCCGCCTGCTGGTCGGCAGGAAACAGCTGGTTGTACTTGATGAAGTTACTGCTGACGATGCCGTCGTCGAAGGTGAGGAGGACCATCTGAGGAACCTGAGTGACGTTCAGGTCGCCCGGGATGTCGGATCCCACACACCGACAGTTGGGTAGTGAACATGTCGCGGTGTTGCACGAGCCTGTTCAGTTAAGGAGAAAGGAACGTTCCTGAATAGAAATCACTGTCCATGACTCCTTCATTTCCTTCGTTCAATTTTCGTGTTTTTTAATTTTAATTACGGAGCAGGACTAACAAGAACAACAACAACAACAACAACAACAACAACAACAACAACAACAACAACATTAAAAAAAACATTGCTACCATTAACAGGCTTTATGCGGGTGAATTGGTGGGTGTCTGGGAGTTTACCGTCCTTTTCCATCACGTGAGGGCGATATCAACGACGGGGCAACGAGAAAAACGCCAGTACAAATATTTATACCCAGCCGAGATTCGAACTCACAACCCGAGCAATGAGAGTCCAGTGCTCTACTACTGTTCCATCCCGGCTCTCATGAAAAGCCTTATGCAGGGAGAATTCTGTTTTGGAACAGTTGTGCTCGTGACTGCGTCTGTCCGCCCGAAATAATCTATCGTGGAGATTCGTAGAGCTTCGAATGCAACACACTGACATTTGATGGCCGTGCAAACCAAGAAAACTCAACCGTCCGTACGCGACGTCCGCTATGTTTGTCGGATTGTCGTCAGCGACACTGCCGCCGGCTACTGCGTTTTGGCTTCAATCAGCTGAACGCAATCCTGTCTGTGTATGTATTTGTGTTTGTGTCTTACTCGTGTGACGCTGGGCATCACCCAAAACAGCTCAAAACGATCTTTAAGCCGGCTCTTAACTGGGCACTGCGGAGCGCCACAGTGCTGTCCACAGTTGTGACGCAGTTGTGATTTGGGGGGTTTCCGCCCGCTGTGGCGTCATCACAGCAACCTGGATTTCAAATAGCCACAACTGTGACTGTGGTTTCCACAACAGATTCTGACTGGCTGTACTACGTCACTCCGCGGCGCGCAAACATGGCGGACAGTGTATCTTCAATCGGTTTGTCACCGAGCACAGCTGTGTTCAGTTTTGTAGTTAGTAGACACACCGAGCGCACGACTGTGATATGCACATGTGTGTTTCGCGCGCTGTGCCCAGTTAAGAGCAGGCTTTAAGCCTAGTTATGGTAGCAACTGGGGCTTAAAAATAATGAACTTCATTCCGATTGACATTTCCTACCACGTTGTCATTGCAGTATATACTCATCATTACATCACCTACCGCTTGGCAAAGGAGCTGTCGTTAACGTTGGGGTTGTCGTTACTGGTGGAGTTGTCGTTACTGGTGGAGTTGTCGTTACCGGCGGAGTTATCGTTACCGGTGGGGTTGCCGTCCATGGTGACGTCCCACTCATCCCTGCAGTTGTGGTCTCGCTTGGTGCTGAGGGCGTCGTCTGGATGGTTTGGTCGTTACATTCGTTAACTCCAGGAATGGCCCAGTCACACCGCTGGAGCGTGTTGCTGAAGACAAGGCCAGCAGGACACGGGAACTCGTACCACAGCCCGCCACCCATACACCGATAGAAGTAGAGACCTTGTCGGGACGGGTCACACACGAACGTGTCTGGGGTTGCCGTGTCGCATGGGTGACCAGCAGAGGGCGCCACCACGAAGGTCAAGGTGAAAGCGAGGACGGTCGCAATAAACATGGCGGTTCAACTGAAATGACAGCAAGGTTCAACCTGTGTACATTAAAACACCTGTCAACGGAGTGGAGGTGATGGTGGGTCTGTTTGGCGGTGAAGCAGGTTTGGAGAAGTGTGCTTCCTGATAATAGATACAACATAAAACACTAACACACAAAATGACAGTGTCATCCGTTATCTTAACTCACTTCCTACAATATCAGTTTGGAGTTGTGTACCAGTGCCTCACTTTAAAAAAAAACCCTCACAATTGCAGTGTCTGCATGGATTTATATTTGGCCTAATGAGAGAGAGAGTGTTGCACTTTGATTATACTCGTGTTTGCTGCAATGAGAGCCGTCAAGGAACCGTTAAATCTTGCCTGATATTCGCATACAGGGCCAAAACCGAAAAAGAGTTAATAACGGGGGTTATTCGTGCGTGGTACGAAATGTGTTAAGCGTGCGACAAAAAACAAAAACAAAACAAAAAAAATCCCGAACGTGCCATAGAAAACACCATCACCGGTTACCAGCTCGGGGTTTTTTGTTGTTGTTTTTTTTGGCTGGTTTGTGGTAAATATATCCCTGACACATTATGGCCTTTTGCTGTATGGCAGGAACATTCATGAGCAACTATACGACATTTAACCCG
>JACVVK020000226.1:412500-415000 GCA_018292915.2 Batillaria attramentaria
TGGGATGAGGGAGAGAGCACTAAGAGGGGTAGGGGGAGAGGTAGGGGAAGGGGGGGGGGCCATAGTCACCTGATTTTCCAGGGGGGGCAAAAAGACACTCTTGCCCCCCCTGCTTGGGTACAGGGGGGGCAGCTGCCCCCCCTGCCCCCCCCCCCCCGGTTCCGGCGCCCCTGCTTAGAGTTCATGTATCGGAAAGGTGTGCTGTTTAATTACGTGTAAACTCTTCTTGCAGTAAATGTATGCGTGAAAGATTTCACGCAAAGTAAATGTGTCAATGGATTGAATGAAAGAGTCACGTGAATTTGACTGCAGTTTACTATCATGTGTTCAAAATGATGCCATTTGCTACTGCTTTGGGGCCGTTGAGTGCGTGTGTGTTGAGTAAACGACAAGATAGACAACCCGCACAGTGAGCCGTACCAACTTTGATATCAGCTTACTTCCCTTGAACAACGGTAGTTTGTGAACTCACCTGGTGAACGGTAGTTGGTGAACTCTCTCTCTCTCTCTCTCTCTCTCTCTCTCTCTCACACACACACACACACACACACACACACACACATGGGTCATGGCGACCACTGCAACTGAAAGCGCTGGCGGCGTGCGCCGGAGCCGATGTAAAAAATGCGTATACACGTCTCTCTGGATGGCCCAAGCTTATTTTCCTTTTATCAACTTTAAAATACATACTCATTTCACACACTGTAAATTTTAATCAGGACCTGAAATGTGGTAATGACACACAACCACTATGCAAATTTGGCTTGACATATGCGCAAGAGCTTCATTCATTGTGTATTCAGTTTCCATCTTCGGCTCATTGAGTGAGGATAACATATAAAGCACAAATACATGCCAGACCCAAACTTGGTTTGCTGTAGAATACGTTGAAAAAGCCCATAGGTGAAACATGTTAGCAATGTAAGTGATGTGTTATGCCGTCTAAGTCCTGCTTTGAAATGGCTGCTAGCTGCAGTAAGGTCGATAGCGCCAAAGCTTTAAAGCGCGGCCACAGAATGCTTTCTTTCTGTTCTGAATGAAATGTAAATCCGTTAAAAAAAAATCACTAATACTGTATACAACAATTATTGTAAATCATTGCAAGGAGGGAGGTGATGTATCTGCGACTGATGCTATTTTAACTTTTACACGTGTCAGTGAAAAGAACACACTGGCAATTTCCCTAAAGGGATCAATAAAGTATTCTCAGAGGTGAGGGGGAGACTGCGTCGATGAAAATGCATGCGCCTTCAGATAGAACAACATGATTTAGATGTGTATTTTAAAAATTATATGATTTAATTTATATCTATTTCAAAATCATAATGAATGAAATGTGATGTTCAGTGGACGACATGATAATCATGTGTCACCAGCTCCTGCACACACACACACACACACACACACACACACACACACACACACCGCACACCGCACACACACAGACACACACACACACACACACACCGCACACCGCACACACACACACACACACACACACACACACACACACACACACACACACACACACATATATATATATCTCGAGTATTTGATGTATTATCAAGCAGGTGAAAGAAGTGACTGGTTAGAGCAAGTGCCATCCCTACTCCTGAATTATCTTGTAAACTTCATGTCCACTGGACTTCCAAAAATCGCAGTGTACATATAATCACGCCTCACTGGAAAACGGCCTGGCCTAAAAACTCCACTATGGGGTTGCGACGTAGGCCTAAGCCAAGAGCACCAAGGAGCATTTTTATCGCATTTGCCTGGTCACTGACAGCAAGCTCGTACCGACACCAGGTGGCGAAGTGCTCGCAGTTTTCTTCCAGTAGGTTATAGCCAACCTTTCCCACGCTTTCCAGAGCGTTTCGCACGATCTCTTTCTTGGGCCGTGGCCTGAAGAAAAGAAAATGATATATCACAACTTGCTCCAAGCCAGTGATCATGTTGATCATACACATGCTTGTATCTGCACACAAGTTGGGCGTTTTAGAACACTGGAAAATACGTATGGATATACAGTGCAAACTATGCATGTGACGTCAGTGGTTCTTCCGTCAGGCCAGCAACCCACATTTTCAACCACCATCACCACGCATCACTGAATTGGTAAAGCAGCATTCAACCATTAACTTTTCGGTAACGTTAAGTTTGTTTGTTGTTGTTTTTGTGGTGTCTCTGTGTGTGTTTTTTCCACGTTTGTTTGTTTGTTTGTTGGTTGGTTGGTTGGTTGGTTGAGCGGGTGGGTGAGTGTGTGGGTGGGTGAGTGGGTTTTTTTCCCATCTATACTTACTTATACCGTCTATCTTTACTGTTGTTTTTCTCTGCCCTGCTGTCACCCACGACATCCCAAAAGTCATCCTTCCGCACCGTGGCTTTGTTGTTTCGTTTGCCACTCAAACTGCCGATAACGGCTGGATTCATCTGGGCGTTGATGCCGTCATTTTCATCTCCTGCCAGATGCACCACATATCCGTCTCCTGAAATGCGCAAT
>JACVVK020000226.1:420000-490000 GCA_018292915.2 Batillaria attramentaria
TTTTCATGAGTCATCACAATTCTCTTTTTAATTTTTTTTAAAAATTATCATCATCATTTTTTTTTCAGCAAGACGGCAAATAGAAATCAGCTGAAATTTGTTGTTGTTGCAACACATACTCCCCCCCCCCCCCCCGCCACCAACCCCCGTTCCGTTTCGTTTTGGTGCTATTCTCACCGTCACAATTTTAATCTGTCCACCAGCAAAACATGCATAAACGTTGAAAGGAAACGAGAACAGAAGTAAATTTGTCGATGCTACCAAAATTTTGCCTTAATTTTTCAAACTTTGTCACGCCAAAATTCGACGCTTACGACAAAATGTAAGAGCGACTGACTCCTGCCCTCTGAGGACATCAAGTAGTTCAGTCGACCTGCTAAACTTTGACGGGGGAAAAACGTAACCATTAAGCAGTAGCCGCAGTGTGTGATAAAACTTGGCGATAACTGCCTTTACACAGAAGTCGAATGCGAGGTTCGTGTCAGTTCCCCTAACGTGATTATATGTGACTGCAAGCGCCTAATCTCAATTACACCTGGCGAACCTACACGCACCGACCACCGGCAGATCAAATCAGCGTGTCCAAAGACCATTAGCACTGTTCACCCAACCATGGCACATCTGTCAGATCACATTTATCACTTCAGCCACTGAGCTGGAAATTTAAATGACATTATGGTTGTTCCGTATGTTCCAAAATAATAATAATCAAATATTGAAAATAATGATTTTTGTGTAAGGACTTGCATCGCCTCACTCAAGACACCGGCGGCCATGTGTGGCAATCGATCTGATTAGCGGTTAATGGTAGTTGCCTAAACCCCCCTCCCCCATAGGGCAGATGTACCCAGACTGGTCAGCGTCTGCTTTCGCTGCAGCTCATTGTACGCCTATGTTCAGTTCTTAAGTCTTGTAAGTTATGTCTCATTTAAACCTGTTAGATTTTTAATATATACAGACTCCAACATAAGTCAAGGACCACTTGCAAATTTGGCTAAAATTCCTGGAAGATGTCCGTGCCGCACATGGTGGTTTTTCAGCTTCAGCAAGCTTGGCAGGATGCATTGTTAACTCTTTAACACTTTCACAGCAAAAACATTTGAAAGATTCCTTGATCTCTATTTCTTGTGAATTCTTAAAAATTAGACCTGTCTGTCAAGGTGGTCCTTGACTTATGTTGAAGTCTGTATTTACATCTTGATTTACCATGAGAATTTTTATGTTTTAAAGGACCTGGTAGGACGGGACTTTCGTTAGCCGCGAATTAGTCTTTGTTGCTTGTGCGGCGTTAAGCCCTAAATAACTAACGAACTCTCGCTGCAGTATTTTGCATTCAAAATTTCCCTGTAATACAGCGGTTTTTAATTTTTTTTAACCCAACCTTGATTGTGGGAGAATTTCTTGGCTTTACATTTCTGGTTTTATCCAGTATTTGATGATATACTATGAATAACAATCGTCATTTAAATAAATGACATTTGCGGATCAGCCGATTGTCTCTGTTCTGTTCAATTGTTCTATCCCACAATCAGTGAATTTCAACCTTCATGGTAGAGAGTCGCTAACACAAATATAATAATAATAATAATGCAGGTGATTCACTTGCTCAGGTCTTGTTCCTGCTCCTGGTTCAGGTTGTGAAATGTCAGACGTTCACAAAACACGCCCGCAACACTTCCCGTCCTCTTAATCTCCTCCCTCCGTTTCCGGATATAGTGATACTCATGCAGCCACATCGCGAAGAAAGGCTGTTCCAAAAGGTTCAGTATTCTGTAAATTTGACTACATTGTTTATTACTTTAAAGCCGTGCGTTACTTCAGCATCGTACACATTGTACACTTTTACACTGAATATTTCCTCAGCACTGTATATATATTTGTTAAATACTGTATATTTCTTCAACACTGTATTTCTTCAAAGAGGTACATTTCTCAATTCTGAAACACTGGATATGTCTGTAACACTGTACACGTCTTCATAACCATATTTCTTCAACTCTGTACATTCCTCCACTTTACATGTGTGACAGTTTTCATCAATCTTCGTTGTTGTCCTCTGCGTCAGAGTTCTCTCTGGAAGGGAAGCGTAAGTAGCGACATTTCTTCAGGTCCTTCCACTGCTTGTCGGTGATGCCGGGCCCGCCGCCATTCGCCGCCATCAGCTCGCGGTGCTGTACGCCGTACACCAGATCTCGCACCATCTGCTCCATCCCGATAGACCCTCGGCGCTCCGCTCCACGCGGCTTGGCCCGCTCGGACTCCGATCCCCAGCGTTCGCAGATAGACCCCCGCCTCCTGGCCGGCACGATGCCCGGAGAAACTTAGGCTTCGGGCACGCGGGCTCTCTATCACGGACAGGGACTCTGCGGTGTTGAAGTCGGGTTCTGGGCAGTAGCTAGGGCGACGGGCAGGCGGACTGTGGATGATGGGCAACACGAGGGGCATGGAGTTGCTTCGCTGACGTCGGATGGGCGGGTTGAGGGACTGACTGACGCTGTGCTCTGACCCAGAGTCCGAGCCGCGAGGTGATCCTAACGGACTGCCACCACCTCCACCACCCAGACTGCCACGTCGAGCCATATTGAGGCCGGAACCAGGGCGAGCACTGCCAGGCCTTGGCTCCGACCCGATCTCGCTGATGACGATCTGAGGAACCCCGAGCACAGGCTGCTCATAGTTGGGCTTCACCTCAACACGATGAAGCCTGGTTGGTCCCGAACTGCGTGACGAAAGTGTTACCGTTTGGCTTTGGCGTTGTTGACTTTCGACGTGCCTCGGGACTTCTTTGAGGACTCGTGCCGTTACTCCTGGCCACAGCTGAACGCGGTGCTCGTGGTGAGTTGTGTGAACCTGGAGAGATCTGCCTCGCTCGTGCAGGGCTGGGGCTGCTGTCCGCACTCCTCCCTGGAGTGGCCGAACCTACACGCACGTGTGAGCCTCTTCTGGGCTGGCCACCGGGCTGGGCAGAGTTTGGACGTGACGACGGAGAACCAGAGCGATGGGTCAGGTGCTCACGAAACTGCTGAGACTGAGCCCTCAACTCACGCATGCGCTGTAACCGTTCGCGGTCTAGACTGCTCAGCTCCTTTTGTAGTGAACCCCTGACCAACGAATTTTTCGACTCGGCCGTCCTGACGGCGCTACTAAGTGACGTACTTTCCATAGCGAAATATATTTTTGCCGCTTGCTGCTCTCTGTTATTTCGGAGAAAGTGGGAATCACAGGCTAAGTTACTTCTTGTACCACGGAAACCTTTCTGACACTAGGCGTAAAACTTATCTAATACGTTTCTACGCAGGATGTGCCAGCTCACATGTACAGTGTCGGACACAGCGATATCAGATAATGTAAAATTATCGATCTGACACCAGCTACACGCGTTTCATCATTTTCTGCTGCATCAGTTTCTGTATTTTCATTGTATTATATATATATGTCTTTCTTTGTCGTAGTGCACTTTAGTGAGAAAACTGCAGTTCTTGTTCTCTTGATACTGTTTAGAGGATTCCGAAGAAGAAATAATTAATTAATCCTTTCAGATCGGCGTTCACGAAGAATCTTGAAACTCACGGAGAATCTTGAAAGTCACGAAGAATCTTGAAACTCACGGAGAATCTTGAAACTCACGGAGAATCTTGAAACTCACGAAGAATCTTGAAACTCACGAAGAATCTTGCAAGCCACGAAGAATCTTGAAACTCACGGAGAATCTTGAAACTCACAGAGAATCTTGAAACTCACGAAGAATCTTGAAACTCAAGAAGAATCTTGAAATTCACGAAGAATCTTGAAACTCACGGAGAATCTTGCAAGTCCTGTTGTTCACGAAGAGTGGAACATATTTTCACACCCAGTTTTCGATTACACAAGTCACACAAGTCAAGCACAAAGTAACTGCAGAACAGCGCCGTTTATTTTCAAACAGCAGAACACAAAGTAACTCTGGGTCACACTACCTTCTGAAAATACGTCTGTGAACGGCAGGGACTCGTCTGTTCTGGAAACACATCACAGCCACACATGGCCAGCAGTCAATGCACTTGAAACTGTCAGCACTTCTTGCCTGCTTAGATCACAGCAATTCACCAACTGAGAGTCCAGAAAGTATACTTCACCTCGTTGTCAGGGACCCCAAAATTCAGAAGTCCCGAGTCAACGTAGTACCCATCACAACTGCGAGAGCGCGCGCGCGTGTGTGTGGCTATACCGACGGTCGGACTTGGCGTCGCAACAGCATGGATACTGAGTTGATTTTTTTTTCCCACAAGAAATGCGATATCGTCAATACTCGATCCGATAGTTTTGTTTTCAGCACAGTCCCACCATGAGTGTTCACACGTTATGTGTGTAAATCATACTAACAGTTCGATCGGCAATAACTAGGATCCGACCACCATACGACACAGTCGGTCGACTGGCACCAGTGCGCGAAATCCCGATGTGGCACTTAGTTTTAAGGGGAGCAGACTTCCCGGGTTTTGTTTTGGTTCACCACAGGCGCCTGCCGCGTATACTCGCACCCACTGATTCTGGTCGTATTCATAAACGTACACATCGCATCTTTCTGCAGACTTTCGATGGACACACAAGGAAAGCCCCCCCCCCCCCCCAAAAAAAAAGCAAAAACAAAACAAAACAACCCCCCCCCCAAACAAAAAACCAAACAAAAAACCAAACAAATAAACACCCCCAAAAACAAACAAACAAACAAACAAACAAACAAACAAACAAAAAACCAAAACAAAACACAACAAAACAAAAACAAAACAACAACAAAAAACAACAACAAAAAACCCCCAAAACCCCAAACAAACAAACCAAAAACAAAAACACCCCCCCCACCCAACAACAACAACAACAACAACGAAAAAACACCAACGAACTATCAAACAAACTAACAAAAGGGGGATGAGGGGGCGGAGGGTGATGGTGGTAAAAAGCAAACAACTGATGAGTTTATGCCACCAGCTGGATCAGGGGGGGGGGGGGGGGGTAAAAGCACTCCGGGCAAACGGCTGATGAACCGGAGCAGTCTTTCGGAATCAATCAAAAAAAAAAAAAAAAATGTTGAGGCATACGCAAGGGCTCCTGACAGACATTCAGGATACCATTTTCCGGCACAGGAAAGAGGCACACGCCTGTGACCGGCCTGACAGTGCGCGCACCAGTCAAAAAACATTGGTAGCCACGAGGCTGACAATAGGATTGCCGGCAAGACAAACCAACTGGCAGTCAGACAAAGCCGCTATAGTCCTGACCATTAATCCAGGCTTCTGGCGACGCCCTTTACCTGGGCTGCTGATGGTTTCGTAGTGCTAGTGGTCACGGGGTGCAGCCAAAACTGGACGTGGGTGTTTCCGATGCCACTGCGCTTCAAAAGTGTCGACGATGAGTGCTCTCAATGAAAGCCATATGTTTGAAATGTGAGTATACACTCATGCAGAGCTGTATGTTTGAAATGTGAACATGCACTCACGCATAGCCATAGGTTTGAAATGTGAACATGCACTCACGCAGAGCCATATGTTTGAAATGTGAACATGCACTCACGCAGAGCCATATGTTTGAAATGTGAACATGCACTCACGCAGAGCCATATGTTCGAAATGTGAACATGCACTCACGCAGAGCCATGTGTCCGAAATGTGAACATGCACTCACGCAGAGCCATATGTTCGAAATGTGAACATGCACTCATAGCCTATCACGCAGAGCCATGCGTTCGAAATGTGAACATACACTCACGCAGAGCCATGTGTCCGAAATGTGAACATACACCACGTCTGTGCATTGCGCAATCGTTGTCGTTGTCTGGTTTATAAACAGTGCCTTTCTTCCAAGCCGGCAGTCCGAAGTCCGACCCGGCGTGGGAAACACTCGGTGCTAATCAAATTTGAAAACTGAAACAATTTGGAAAAGTCGAAATTCGTGATCTTCCCACACTGTCCGAGTTCAAATCGAACCTGAAAACCCACCTCTTCTGACAAGCCTTTCACACTTTAAGTAGTCTGTCATTGTTTCAGTGTCTCTGTCTGTAATTATCTGCATCAGGCCGGGATGTGCATGTGTGTATGTCAGTGCGCGCGCACGCCTAGCAAAGCTCTGTGTGTGTGTGTGTGTGTGTGTGTGTGTGTGTGTGTGTGTGTGTGTGTGTGTGTGTGTGTGTGTGTGTGTGTGTGTAGTGTGTGTGTGTGTGTGTGCGTGCATGTGTGTGTCAGTGTAGCGCTATGAGTTGCTGTGCTGCGAGGTTAAGCTTTCTATAAGTACTATTTATTATCATTCATTGTCATTATGAATCGGTGCTACTGTCTGGAAACTCTCTAGACTGGCGGTGCTACTTTTGAAGTGGAGTAGCACCTGTCACACTCCCGTGCATTTTGACTTCACCCCTGCGGTGCAGAGACATACATATAACATGTTATATGTATCTCTGTTCCGTGCTGGTGGGAGCAGGCGAACAAAGAAAACTTCAGGCAGTCAGTTCGCTCCACCAATCATACCACCTCTTGATCTCTTCTCCTCAGGTTTCATCGTAATTACCGGGCGGGCAACGAAGTGTATTCATCATGGGGGATCCGTTTAAATGGGAATAGATCGGGAGTGTCTTGCCCCGTCACACAGAGTGGGTGGCGTGATGGGTCTATGTTTGGTACATGATGTGATATGACGACAGACAAGCTAATTCATTTGTCACCGCTTAATGAGCGGTGTTTGTGAAGTCAGATTGCAAAGTGTAGTCATTTTTTGCGCACGCTGACAGTAATATTGCACGTTTCCGTGAGGGTGATCAATGAGAATACGTCAGGAGGACTGTGTCGATGCGTCGGCCACCAAGCTGTTGGACAACTCCGTGTCCGTGGGAGAACAGGGGACTGATGTGTGTGTGTTAGAATGTATGTATGGGAATACGTACGTGTGTGTGTGTGTGTGTGTGTGTGTGTGTGTGTGTGTGTGTGTGTGTGTGTGTGTGTGTGTGTGTGTGTGTGTGTGTGTGTGTGTGTCCCCGGTGTGAGAATCGGTGGCGGTGTGTTTGAAAACTATTTACATGTATATAGTTGTAAGTTTAGTCTTGGCTACGATAAAATAATTATTTTTGGTTAAATACAACGTATATGCCTATTCTAATAGACTGAAATTCCCGTGCAAGTCCCCTCACCCCCCCCCCCCCTCTCCACCCTGTTGTATTTACTTAAGTCTTTTTAAATGGAATTTATTAACCAGTGATTATATATATATAAGTATAAGGGCACAATAAAATTGATTGATTGATAGATCTATCGATCTCTACCCAAGGCAGTACAGCCAAAACTAGAGAAGGATAGAGTGGAACACAAAATCAGTGAAATCACTCTTCCAGTTTGATGGGCTCCAGTTATGGGCTCTTGACCTCTGGCTGACTGCCGCTAGGCGGTAGTGACGTCACGCTAGCCATCTGTCCATGTCAGCAGACGTGTTAATGAAGAGACGGAGCTTGGCGACGCGAAAGGACTTGGGGCTGGAGAAGCAATCACGCATTACATAACACTGCTCCATCACAAGGTGTTATGTGTTGTATATTTTAAATTATCACATAGACACGTGACAATATCAAGATTTACGATAAGGTGATTGTCGAGTTCCAGACTATTGTAAATAAAACTTTTAAAAATTTCCTTAATCAAAGTATTAATGTTTGTTCATGTTATGCATTTTTAGTCGAAATATCCTACTTTAGGAGCCGGGATAGCCGAATGGTTGAGCGTTGGACTCTCAATGTTCGGGTTGTGAGTTCGAATCCAGGCTGGGGACAAATATTTATACTGGCATTTTTCTCGTTGCCCCGTCTCTGATATCACCAATACGTGGCGGAGAAGGACGTTGAAGTCATAAACACCCACTCACCCACTCTGCTTTAGGAACTTCCAATATCATTTGACCTCAGATCAGATGTAGTGAGGGTTTGGTCACGATTTTACATTTTGCCATTAGCCGAGCGAGTGTTGACGTTTGCCTGAAACTGATACTGTCCACATAGTGTAGATATAGCCAGTTTTATCGCAGCTTCCGACGTTTCAGTCAAGAGTTGAGCAGACTATAGCTGTTGGACAGGACACACCAGAGGAACCGATCGATAAGATGGTCAATGTGTTTGACTGCTGTGACGGCGAGACTCGCTTTGCTTGCTTTGCTGTTGTAGCTGTTCTATCGACGGGAACCTGGCAATGAAAGTCGTGCATTTTTTTTTTATCGCAACCAGGTTCAGTGTCGGCGAAACTTTCAATGATATAACACAGACATACTGGCCCGAAATGCACTGACCAGCTAGGCAACCAGCTAGCCGACCACCCACCGAAGAGATAAGACGCCCACAAAGGAACTAGTTATTAAGAGTATGAACTAGTTATTAAGAGTATGAACTAGTTATTAAGAGTATGAACTAGTTATTAAGAGTATGAACTAGTTATTAAGATTATGTATTTTTTTAAAAAAATCTGAAGATTCTGTATTTTAGTTAGCGTGTTTTTACTGCATTCGGCAATCTGCGTCCTACTGAAAAAAATGTCTTCCGTGGGGCGGTCGGTGGTCTAGTGGTTAAGAGACTTCGTCACCAATGCGAGAGGTCAGGTTCGAGTCCCACTCGGGGCAAAGAATGTTTCTTTATAGTACGTGACACCGTTCATTCGGGCCGATCGTCGGGGGTTCTCTCCGGGTACTCCGGCTTCCTCCCCCTCTGCTTTGGAAATGTTCAGTCCACAACATTTGAAAATAAATGCAATTTTAAATTCGGAAACTTCGCACCACGTGGTCATAAAGTGTTCATGTCCACTGTGTGAGAAAATGCGTATGGTTCACGTGAGCGTGCGTGTTGGGTTTAGCTCGGGGCGCTTTGAGCCAGATAAAGAAATTGGGTAAGGCTACATAAATTGGCTACATAAATTGGCTACATAATACTCAGTTACTCCGTTACTATTATTATTGTTATCGTTGGAGCTCGTGCATGCACTAATGTGCGGTTCAGAATTATGGATAATTGAATTTCCGCTTTATTTTGGTTTTTATCTTATCAATAAAACGTACTGCCAGCTCTCAGTAAAGGCACAAAATGATTAAAAGCGAAAACTGAGTTCTCCAGAATTTTCCAGAACCGCACTCTGGTATTGTATAGTTTCACCAGACATTGCCGGCACGCAATGAACAATTCAGAAAGGAACAGGGCCCGTATGTAATACTCGAGGTTAAATTAACCCACGGCTACGGGCCTTACCCAGAGTAGGACAAAAGAAACCCCCAAACAAAATTAAATGAAAAAGGAAGTGAAGAAAGATAGTAAAAAAAATCCTTCTATAACGGCATAGACACTTTGCTGGAATGGGCCGCTTCCTGGTGGTTCAAAACAAAAAACAACAGAAAATTTAACCCTAGAACTAGTTTAGTTCGAGGTTAGACTCTCACCCGGGGCTAAACTCCCTAACCCCGAGTTTTACATGCGGGCCCTGACAGTTAAAGGCAAGTTTTCTTTTATCACAATGGCGCATAGGGTATGTAGAATGGCCTTTTGTCACAAGCTCATACAATCAGCTCCGGCCAAAGGCTCTTCTCGGTAGTCAGGCTAGATCCATTTATCTTTAGTGTATTGTCAAAACCGGTCCGCGCACAGTCGTCTGCAAGGTAAGCCGTCAATCAGTTTGAATATGTAATTCCGTACGGGTGGGGACGACAAAACTACTCTGTCCAAGGTGTCCAAGGTTAACGACCTGACCCCAAAACGGACTCGATCTTGACCTGAACGATTTTCTGGGATTGACCATTGTTTGCTCGAGAGATCTGGACACATTTCGTAGGTCACAAAACAGAAAATCTTTGCAGCGAAAAGGTTTCTGTTTGAGGCAAGAGTGCTTGGCATACCTCACTATTCAGCCGACGGTCACGGGGCTCAGTCAAGATGTCTCAGAGTAATCCGGTGCCAGTACGATTCAAAATTTTAACTACGACTGATTGGTCTCAGGTGAAGTCACATGCTCGAAGTATGAGCAGGCACCAGTCTTTGCCCCAGAGAGTCGTTTTCTGGCTCCGCATGTAGAAGTCGAGGTTAGGGATTTTAGCCCCGGGTTAGAGTCTAACCTCGAACTAAACTAGCTCTAGGGTTAAATTTTTTTTTTTTTTCAAATCAGGAAGCGGGTCCATTCCAGCAAGGTGCCTGTGTCGTTATAGAAGGATTTTTGTCTTTCTTTCTTCGCTTTCTTTTGTTATTTTATTTTGTTTTGGGGTTTCGTTTGTCCTAGTATGGGTTAGGCCTGTAGCCGTGGGTTAAATTAACCTCGAGTTTTACATACGGACCCTGGTTGATACACGACCGAATTCTTTCACACAGACAAGGTGGGTGGGTGTTTTGGAGTTTAACGTCCTTTTCCACCACGTACGGGTGATATCAAAGACGGGGAAACGAGAAAAAAGGCCAGCACAAATATTTGGCCCCAGCCGGGATTCGAACTCACGATCCGAGCATTTAAGTTCAACGCTCTACCAACCGACTATCCTGGCTCCCCTTTCACACAGACAAACTGATATCCTGTAAATCAGCAACGCCAAGTGTTTACATAATGGCTGTTTGTTTTTAACTAGTCTTATCATATAGTGGGGGGGGGGGGGGGGTCGGGCTTTGGGCTCTTAAGAGTTAATATGCTACTAACAACAACAACAACAACAACAACAAACCCAAGCACAGAGACAGTTAACTAACCCACGTGTGTGTGTGTGTGTGTGTGTGTGTGTGTGTGTGTGTGTGTGTGTGTGTGTGTGTGTGTGTGTGTGTGTGTGTGTGTGTGTGTGTGTGTGTGTGTGTGGTCAGTCAGGCAAACTGGGTCTCGCAGTGCAGGTACACGTGACAAAAATCTTGTTTCGAAACAGTCCCTGGCTGTGAGGTCATGTCAATATGTTGGAGTTGCGTTACGTGTTTCTGTGTACATGCGTTCATAAAGCGTGACGCTAGCTGGAGGGCAGCCATGCATGGCCATTGTTTCCGCCAGCTTTTTTCTCTGCCTGTTTGCTCTCCTAAACTATCGGAGCAAATCTAGCGTGACCGCTGAATCGCTTAAACAGATTGTTATCTCGTACCAGATCAGAAATCTATTTCTGTTGTTGATTTTGCTATCATCTGTGTGAAATCACACACACATGCACACACACCCACACACGCCCACACACGCCCCCCCCCCCCACACACACACACAGAGGCAGACAGGCACACACTCACGCACGCACGCACGCACACACACACACACACACACACACACACACACACACACACACACACACACACACACACACACACACACACACACACACACACACCTGCGAATCGCCATTCAGCATCCACTACCATCAGCCAGGTTTACCGGCATAAAGAACAAATGAAAACAGAAATAACTCAACGTATTTTTAGTCACACGACATCGTCAATGATTATGCATAGCAACGTACCCTTTAACAATTCCAAACAGACCTGAAAAATACAAGGCACTACACAGCGAAACTCCGTGCATTGTTCATTTTTTTTTTCAAGTTCCAAGTGGTCTTTCAAAGTTCTTCATCAAGCGTCAAGCTACTTGCAGTTCTTCGATTCAAGAACAAAACTCTAATGAACAAACACCATGCATACACACAAATATTCAGGCAACTTAAAGACCTATTTCCCAAGAATTCTATGCCGGCGACGGTAAGGACACAAATTGACCGTGGGGTCATGTTTAGTGTTTGTTTGAAGTACCCTGCTTGGCAAGTGTGCTAGTCTGTAGTGATTTTTGTTGTCATGCAAAGCGTGATTTTCGCGATTTTTGTGTTATGTATGTCAAGGTGCATGGCAGGCGGTCATAAAAAGAGGCAAGCTGCCAGTGAAGCTGGGTCTTTTCGCAAAGAGGTGGGACACAAGTGAGGCAAGCGGATTTGTGTGAACTGCCTCTCTGGCCTAAACAGAAAGTAGACGTGCATTTCTCCAGTGAGGCCTGAGCGGAAAGGAGACATTACAACTTTTTGAACCCCTGTCAGGTGCGTGGCTTTCTAGATTGAAGCATTTTTAGGGGTGACTACGATGCCTGAGGCTAATAGGGAATATATAAGCATTTTGAGGCTCTGTGTATTTGTGTCCTTAGCTCTCCCCCCCCCCCCCAAAAAAAAAAAAAAAAAAAAAAAAAATCACCCTGAGCTGTTTTGGCGGCGTCCCAGAACGTGTAACCATAGTCTCTGGCAGCACTCGACATCTCTACAATGACAGTGTCCCACAGGCCCGCACTGAGCCGACAGGATGGGTGGGTGGGTGTTTTGGAGTTTAAAGTCCTTTTCCACCACCTAAGGGTGATCTCAAAGACGGGACAATGAGGAAAAGGCCAGCACAAATATTTGGCCCCAGCCGGGGTTCGAACCCACGACCCGAGCATTGAGAGTCCAACGCTCTGCGATTCGGCTATCCCTGCTCCACCTGAGCCAACAGGCTGTTTTCGCACCAAGGACCCACCCTTCCGAACACCCTTCAAAAACCATAAGGCATATAGATTCGGTCTCCACTTTTAAAACTGCAGTCAGAACTCACTTGGTCTCAGCTTTTTATTGTTCTCTCTGGCATTGTTTTCGTGCCATTTTATGATTTTATTTTTCTTCGCTTTGTAAGGGCGTAGAACTCGCTGAGTTTAAGCGCTGTATAAATACCAATTATTATTATTATCATCATCTTTGCCGCGAAATGTCAGTGACCCGTTCTCGCGAAAGGGACCGTAAGTCGCGCTAGGCCGAACGCCACTACAGGCAAAAAGAGTGCCGGTGTAGGTTCCGGTCCGGTCCCCCCTCTGAAGTAGTCCCCCGGGGCACCACACACACACACACACACCTCTTTCGTTATATGTATAATTATTTTCATTTTTGTACAGAGATGTTATTCAAGATGATCTTGAACTGGGTCAAGGTTACAGTGTCAAATCTAAACTTTTAAAAGTGATTTAACTTCGTAGATTTGCCGTTCTATGTAGCCTATACTTTTGTTTTTTATTTTCTCTTTTTTTTTTGTGGGATGAGAAAACGGTCGCCACTAAAAAACAAAAGTATAGGCTACATAGAACGGCAAATCTACGAAGTTAAATCACTTTTAAAAGTTTAGATTTGTTTGCTGGATGTCTAAGGGGGGACCATTATAGAGCAGTTTTTGCCACGAATTGGTCCCCCGGGGGACTACTTCAGAGGGGGGACCGGACCGGATGCTACACCTGGAGTCAGTATGGCCGCATTGTGACTGTTGTGAGTAGACAACTTCAACTGCTGATATCTCTGTCAATTTTAGTAGTACAGCTTTCACTCTTGTATTGAATTAAACTGCATAACCAGTAGATTGCAGTGATATACATATCTCAGAATTGATAATTTTCGACTTAAGGTCCCTTTTGTGAGAACGGGTCATAAAATGTAATAGTCTTTGTAGCTTGCGCGGCGTTAAGCCCTAACTAACTAACTAACTAACTAACTAACTAACTAACTAACTAACTAACTAACTAACTAACTAACTAACTAACTAACTAACTAACATACATACATCATCATCATCATCAAAATCAAATAATACAACTTAAAACTTAGGTGCTCGCCTCCTCGCGAACGATGAGCACATGATTATTGGAACTCAACTGAAACGTAAGCTGGCCTCTGTCAAGCCTGGTAATCATGGAATTTGAACCTTTAAATAATCGATCTGTCTGTCTGATTTCCGACAGGCCGAACGTGTAAGTCGAACACTAATAATCCACGCACACCAGTTGTGATCGCTGGGTATGAAATGCGATCATACCTCCCACCTAACAGCTATTAGCCAGGTCGACACGTAACACCGTCGGCATTTTGTATTTACATTAGCCAACAGATTTTGATAGGTTTTACCAACTGACACCTCAGAACCTAGCTCGCTAAAAATGCAAAGAAACATCAAAGAGAAAGAACGAAGAAGCTGGTCAGCAAGGGTTGACAGAATTACATACATTGTATGACTTTATCGGCTTGCTGTTCTCGTGTTACGTATATAGAGGTTGTTGAGCGGGTAATGTTTCTGTTTTTCGGCCGCTGTAGAGAAGCCTTTTTGTTTGCTGCGAGGTCAGAGCTTCGTAAAATGATTAATGTAAGGTGTAAGGTTTGATAAATTGTTTTCTTCGCTGATATATATTTTTCTTCAGTTCTATCGTCCGTGGTTTGTGGTCGCCCTCACCACACAAAGCTGTCTTTCATTTTCCCCCCTCTATATCGATCCATCATTCTGAGATAAAAGAAGTGACAGAGGCGCTGCATATATGAAAGTAGCAATTTTTTTTACAGCGTGTCCATCATGGCTGGTGTATTCGTGAGCATAAACAAGTCATAGATGTATCATGTACTTAAAACAGAAGAGTATACGTATATATCAATGGACGAGCGTTGGACTTTCAATGCTTGGGTCGTGAGTGCGAATCCCGGCGGGGGCCGGCTATTTGTGCTGGCCTTTTTGTCGTTGCCCCGTGGTGAAAAAGGACGTTAAACTGCAAAACACCCACCCACCCACCCACCCTATACGTATTTTCCAATCAATCAATCAATCAATCAATCAATCAATCAATCATGTAACAAGCCTATCGCTTTTTAAGTAATACATGTCTGTACTTTCAATGAGTGAAATAGTCAATAAATATTAGATTGCATACAAATACTTCTCACTGTCAGTCCTCATCTTCCGAGTGATCTCTGGAGGGCATCCGCAAGTAACGACAACCCTTCAGCTCCTGCCAGAGTTGCGGGGACACAGTTGTCTGGTTTTCTTCCTTTCCATGGAGGAGCTCCCTGTGCTGGATGCCGTAGTTGAGGTCCCTGATCATGTGCTCCATGTTTGTGATGCTCTCCCTTCTCTCGTGGTCGGTTCCTCTCGCCAGCTCTCGTTCGGACACGGACCCGAAGCGCTCACAGATGGAGCCCCGCCTCCTGACGGGCACGATGCCGTGAGAGAAGCTGGAGCTCCGTTCGCGATGGGTGTCTGGCACGTGCAGACCGTCTCTGGAACGGGTCATCAGGGGACACACACTGATGCGGCGAAGGGGCGTGTGTGGAGCAAGGTGGGCGCCGGTGACAGAGTTGCTTCGAGATCGGCGTGCTGAGAGGCTGGGGGACCCAGCGGGGACTCCGCACTCCCCGTAGTCTACAGAACTTCGCCGGGACCCGAAGGGGCCGCCCACGTTACCATGGCTACCTCGTCTGGCCAAGTTAGGCGAAGCGTGGGCTTCTCCACTTCGCTTGTCCACCTTGCTGTCCATGACGACGATATGGGCTCTGTCCTCCATGCTGTGGTCGTGACTTCCCTTGCGCTGCGGACCTCCCGTCTGCGTCACGTGCACCTGCACGAGGGGCTGGTCACGACACACTGATATCTTCCGCTCCCTTTTGGGATGTCCATCGTGTGCATCTCCTGACTTGCTCTTTGACGTCTTGCGTTCTGACGCTTTCTGCAAGGTGGGGCTTGAACGGGCCTCGATGTGGTGATGAGGTTGACTCGATGCAGGCCGGGAAGGTCCTGGGCTGGCATGCAGTTCCTCACGTAGATGCTGGACGTCTTGGTTCAGTTCCTTCATGCGCTGCACGCGGTCGTGGTCCAGCTTGTCAAGCTCCTTGTGGAGGGCGTTAGATGTGAGGGAGTTTTTACACTCGGCAGATCTCAGTGCCTGCGACAGCTGCTGGTTGTGACTGTGAGACATTGTGGGTGTCACGGTGTAACGATCACAAGGTTGTCACTGAGACGGATTGCGTCTGCTGGTGCCAACAGTAGCAATGTAATTGTTTTTATATGTATATAGCTAAGTCCCGGCAGAAAATATCAGTTTCTGTTTCTCACCACAAAAAACACAAGGTGCACCGGCTCTATCAAACAATTCACACACCCACACAAACTCCTCTATATAAGCAGGGGACCACCTGGACTGGAGTGGCAAGAATAGCCCAGAACAGAGTGCGATGGCGAAGGGTTGTCCACTTGGAGCCAGGGGCCTAAGTAAGTAAGTACACAAACTCCTGTACGTGTTGCGTCGTCCAGTATCAAGATTACACTTGGCTGTGTAGCGTAAGTGTTATGCCACGAACTGTTGCAATAAGCCTTCTGGTTTCCCACAAACACAGCAGACGGTGCACGGAACTGTCACTGTTTCTCTGCGACTTGCTCGTCAGCGTGTGGTCTACAGGAGATCCTGGTGATCATGTAGACTTATGTACAGGCGACTCATCACGTGACGGGTTGTCTAGCGCTACTCCGTGTGAGAGTAATACTCTCTCACAGTCTCACAGCGAAAAATCTCAAGGTTTGCTCACGGCTTACTAAGCACACAGCCGAAACACGCTGGTCTTGTTCCCGACGCACGGCGTTAACCGTTTCAGTGCTGGTCACTTGATAACAGGCGGACCTACCTACGCGATGTTTTATGGGTGCACAGTATCTTGTCGCGTCACATCAGAGAGTGCGTTAGAAAGTTTTTGTTGTTGTTGTTGTTGTTATCATTTGCCAATTTATTATTACAGTTATTATGTGTGCCCCAGACCCACCAATTTCCAAACAGGATTAACGGACCCCCCCCCCCCCAAAAAAAAGAAGTTCCTCTTGCTTTCGCAAATGTTTTTGAAGACTCTCTCTCTCTCTCTCTCTGTGTGTGTGTGTGTGTGTGTGTGTGTGTGTGTGTGTGTGTGTGTGTGTGTGTGTGTGTGTGTGTGTGTGTGTGTGTGTGTGTGTAAATTCTGTTGCCAGGTTAATCACCACAGGATTCATACCAGACTGTGCTTGCCTGTCAATAATAATAATAATAATTATGGGTACTTAAGGGACGAATGAATAGAATGAATAATCGCATCATATAAAGGTCATGTCTTGTGTTGAAGGTCAACAAGTAAAGATTTTTGGTGACTGATGTGGGCTTTGGGCGGGATTTACAGCAGAACTGATAAACCACGCGCTGTCACACAGCAGTGCCGGTAAGCCAGGTCCAACATTGCATGGGTCGCTAGTTGGAACACACTGGGTCACGGTGAAAGGATGATAGCCTTGGCCAGCACAGAGAGAAAGAGAGAGAGAGAGAGAGAGAGGGGAGAGAGGGTTGGTGGGTGGGTGTTTCGGGGTTTAACGTCCTTTTCCACCATATACGGGTGATATCAAAGACGGGGCAACGATGAAGAAGCCAGCACAAATATTTGGTCCCAGCCGAGAGAGAGAGAGAGAGAGAGAGAGAGAGAGAGAGAGAGAGAGAGAGAGAGAGAGAGAGAGAGAATGAATGAATGAACTTTATTATACAAGGATATAAATGTTAAGCACGTATGCGAATCTTACAACTTGTCCTTGCTACAGAAAACAAACACAGAAAAACAACAACTAAGAAGTACTACCTGATCCAAACTACGAAAATGAAAGAAAACCAATCAAAACAAGTATAAAGACAGAAGAGAGAAAAAACAAACAAACAAAGAAGCAAAACCAAAGAGAGAGAGAGAGAGAGAGAGAGATCAATGAACTGCCTTCTTCGCTGACCACCTGATCACTTGCTTTACATGTGCCACGATTACGTACACAGCCTGCTCTGGCTACGCTTACAAATACTGCACACATCTGCTCCGTCAAGCACTATACTTGACGTTTTTGTGTCAGAAAGCCTGAGTACTGCTAAGCCGCATGTTGTCAAAGGGTTACATTAGTCTGAAGGGTTTGTTTGGTGACTGAGCGGCACTGAGTCACTTACTAGGTTATTAACCCCTGGTCGCAAGATGTTTTCCACGGTTTGTTTGCACACGTGGGTAGGTGGGTACAAGACTGAAGTTGTCGGACCGTCAAGTTACTGACCGGAAGCCTTGTTTCAATATATATGGCGGCGGCCAGCACAAAGCCGAGCCTTGATATTACATGAGGGTGGGTAAACGCCCATGCTTTGTGATACGCTGTGCGGTGGTGATACGCAGGTAAATCTCGAAAAGTGGCGGTAAGTGGGCATAGTTTTACGAAATCGGCGAGAAAGAAGGATGTGGCCGTTATCATAGTATTACCTGCTTCCTAAAGCGCCTTAGGCGACATCTTCAGTAGTTTGCACAAAATCAGATTCAGAATAAGAATCGGAATCAGTTTTAATTTCGTCAGATTATGCCCATTTACCGCCACTTTTCGAGCTTTACCTGCTACATGTAGGTGCGACAATTTCTTAGAGTGTAGCAGATGCATAAAATATCTCCGCACAAACTTATACTTTGTCAGATACAAGCCTATATAGCAAGCTAATGTGTTTTTAAACCTACGTATCACCACCGCACATCGTATCGCAAAGCAAGGGCGCTCACTCACCTCGTATATCAAGCCAACAGCTACACAGTAAATGGTTTGTCAAGGACCTTGCACTCTACATGAGGGCGTTTATCTGAAGGTTTCAAGTAGTCCCCACAAGATTAATTTCAACACCTACAGAAAATTTACAGAGCAAGTCCCCACTCGCAAAGACAGATAACCCACGTTTTTTTTTTTTTTTTTTTTAAGGGCATTGATTTCAATTGAGGTCTACGTGGCCGGTTGCAAGTAAGAAAGACCTAGCGTTGAATCAGCTAATAATTAAAAATATATATATATAAAAACATTTCGTGGAAAAAAAATGGGCTTCTTCTGCTGATAAGCGGCGGGGTCTATAGGTGAAGAAATTTACTTCATAGCAATAACTCCAAAACGCTACACAGCAATGTAGCTTAACGCTATTAGTTTTAGTTGTATTGCACACTGATTTTTTTTTTAATCATGGCACTGTTAACCCGGAAGACTGAGTAATGATAAAAGATTGTTTGGCACGACTGTTGCAGGTTGTCACTGGCGGTAGTTGAACTGGCATGCAGGACCTCCGCTGGTTGTATTGTTGGGAGAGTTTTATCAACGCCTCCTCAAACACACCTAAAGAACAAGAAACACCACGGCTGAAAGGCACCTGTGTGTGTGTGTGTGTGTGTGTGTGTGTGTGTGTGTGTGTGTGTGTGTGTGTGTGTGTGTGGTTTAATTACCGTAGACGTGAGGGATCACACACACACACACACACACACTGACACACACACACACACACACACACACACTGACACACACACACACACACACACACACAAGTAATTCGTATTTCTTTAATGTTAGAAGCCACAAAGTCACAATGGCCAAATGAAACATCCTTCTATCTGGCAAACAGCCACCTCTTAACTGGGCACAGCGCGCGAAACACACATGTGCACGTCACAGTCGTTGCGCTCGGTGTGTCTACTAATTACTAAGGGGAGCCGGGGTGGTCGAATGGTAGAGCGTTGGACTTCTAATGCTCGGGTCTTGAGTTCGATCCCGGCTGGGGCCAAATGTTTGTGCTGGCTTTTTCATCGTTGCCCCGTCTTTGATAATTTATCACCCTATGTGGTGGAAAAGGACGTTAAACCCCCAAACACCCACCCACTTATTACTAAACTAAACACAGCTGTGCTCGGTGACAAACCGACTGAAGATGCACTGTCCGCCATCATGTTTGAGCGCCGAGTGACATAGTACAGCCAATCTGAATCTGTTGTGGAAACCACAGTCACAGTTGTGGCTATTTGAAATCCAGGTTGCTGTGATGACGCCACAGCGGCGGAACCCCCCCCCCCCCCAAATCACAACTGTGTCACAACTGTGGACAGCACTGTGGCGCTCCGCAGTACCCAGTTAAGAGCCGGTGTCATAAAGTTGTTAGACCCCCATAGTACTTGGACTCCCCCGGTCCAATAACTTTAAAGTTAATGGACCCCTCCTATAGTTGTTGGACCCCCCCTGTTACTTAAAGTGTTTCTCATTACTTAAGGTGTTTCAACCCATGTCGTGATTGTTTATAGATTCTCCCTGTGATGTTTGAACACGAAGTGTTGTTGTTTTTTTGTATGAGGCGTGTATCATTCATGTTCCAGTCCAGTTATTTTCATCATTAATTACTGGTTCTTATCAACATGTTTACAAAAATAAATAATTCTTGGTACTGAAAGAAAAAATGATTAAAATCTCAATGGTAAATATTTTCTAAGAAAATCTTTAAGAGGCCAGCAGAAACAATTATTTATAAAACCTTAAACCGTGGTTAAAATACAGAAAGCAAAACGTGGTTTACAAGGGATGGCGATTTACAAAAGACGTAAATAGGTCGGAATCACAGATTTCACATTAAAAAATAAACTGCCTGAAATACTAAAATGACATTACACCGCCATCAATATTTTTTTTATTTACTCCTCCATGTACCCCCCCCCCCCCCCCCCACACACACACACACCGCCCTCCTCTCACCTACGTCGTATTGACCCTGCCCCTCCGTACATATGACGCATATGACCCCCCCCCCCCCCCCACACACACACACACACACACACTCGCACGCACAACGTCAAAATTCACACATCCACTACAGACCGCAACCCTTAACCCACATACCCCCTCTCCACCCCTCCGAGCAGACAGATCCCCCCATCCCTACCCATCGTCCAAATTATCACCCTCACCCCCACCACCCCCACATTGACCCCTGCCCCCCATCCCGACTCATCAGTCCATATTCCATCGCCGTCAATATTGACAATATCAGGTTTAATTGCAGAAATATGTTTAGCCCACTTCAGTTCACACCCGCATCGGCAACACCGACACCGACACCGACCCCCCCCCCCCCCCACACACACACACATACACACACACGCCTGAATACGCGCACACGGCAAACAGAGATACTTTGTTATTTATCTTTTTATTTGATAGTATATTTTCCTTCAGAAATCCAATGTGTCTGCGTCAATACCTCAGCTAGTTCAGTTTACCTGTTCCAAGGTTACTCCTAAACCATAATGTGTCGTGTACGAGTGACAGAAAAGAGAATAGAGCTATAAGTAATTGAATTCTTTTTAAGTGAAAGGGGGGTCCAACAACCATAGAGGGGGTCCAATAATTATACCCTCTGATTATTATTGTTGGACCCCGGGGGTCCATTAACTTTAAAGTTATTGGACCGGGGGGTCCATTACTTGGGGGGTCCATTAACTATACCACACCGGCTTTACGCCTTCAGCGACAGTTTTCCCATCTCAGGGCCGTAACGAATATATAGAGGCTTTAATCAAAATTTCTTTATTGTCCATAAAGGGAAACTGAGTGTATTGAACAGAACTGAACTGTCAATGTAATTTAATATGGGCTTTGGTTGTTTTGCTGTTCATGCCAGCACAAATCGGCAATAGCCGCCATTCATGCGACAGGTTCTAGACGAATACAGCTTTACTGTACCACGTAGCTGGGTTGCACCGTTATAAACACAATAATCCACTAATTCCGCTGCCATAATCCCGGTATTAACCCGCCAGCAATGTCTGGTAACTGACTCATGATAAAGTTTTCGCCACAGGGGCCCGCGGTTACTGACTTGGGGAGTCACAGCGCTGCTTTTCGTGCAAGCAAACAATACACGTGCGACACTTGACGCAGTCGCCGAGTGACGCCACGCTAGAGTTTGGACAAACTGACTGGCGGGGCCTGTGTAAGCTGATCAATAGGGAGTCAAGTTGTGCCGTTTTATGGCGATTACGGGACTCTAAGTGTGTGTGTGTGTGTGTGTGTGTGTGTGTGTGTGAGAGAGAGAGAGAGAGAGAGAGAGAGTCTGTGTGTGTGTGTGTGTGTGTGACGGTGTGTGTGTGTGTGTGTCAGAGAGAGAGAGAGAGAGAGAGAGAGAGAGAGAGAGAGAGAGTCTGTGTGTGTGTGTGTGTGTGTGTGTGTGTGTGGCCACGTCTGAGCAGATGGTGGTGTTTACAATTCTACAGGCATAGGCTACATTACATTAGTAACTCCGGTGTAGGCACAAATCGTCTGTGATTATTCCGCGGCACAGAAACAAAGACGGTCGCACGGACCGAGTATGGTTGTTTGGTTGGTAGTTTGGTTGGTTGCTTTAGAGTTAATGTCCTGTTCCCGAATTCACGGCCTACACCCCCTCCCTCCCCCCTCCTGACCCCACCTCTGCGTTACGCACTTGCTCCTCAGCTCCGCGTATCAGTGTATGTCACGGAAAAGTTTGGCCTTTGGCCTCTAGCAACATAAATTTAAAATCCAGGCTTCGCATGTAGAAGTCGAGGTTAGGGATTTTAGCCCCGGGTTAGAGTCTAACCTCGAACTAAACTAGCTCCAGGGTTAAACTTTCTGTTGTTATTTTGTTTTAAAGCAGGAAGCGGGTCCATTCTAGAAAGCCTAAGCCGTTACGGAAGGATTTATTTCTTCCTGTCTTCGCCTTAAAAAAAAAAAAATTGTGCGTGCGTGTGTTTTTTTGTTTTTTGTTTTTGTTATCTGGTTTCTTTTGTCCTAGTCTGGGTTAGGCCCGTAGCCGTGGGTTAAATTTTTACTTTTGGGCCCTGCTGAGTTCAAGAGTACTGAGTTGTGAAGTGCGTTGAGCTCACCTTGTGGGGATACTGCGCTATATAAGAATGTTACATTATTAGTAGTAGTAGTAGTTGGAAGGCGCCAAACGGTTCATAAGGGGCCTGCAATCAGTTTATAATTATAAACCATTTTGTAATGATAAAACATGACTTTTATAATCATAAAATGACTTTTGGTGGTAAAAATAAAAATAGCATACGGGTGCCAAAGGTTTCATAAGAGTCTTGAATCATTTTACAATTATAAAATGTATTTTATAATCATTGAAGCCTTTTTTTATGATTATAAAATGATTTTTTTTAATGATAGAAGTCATTTTATAATTATGGAAGTAGTTTATATTTATCAAATGCATTTAATAATTATAAAAATGTATTAAAGTCATTTTGTAATTATAAAATGATTTGAGACCCTTCTAAAACCTTTACGCGGCAGAACACAAAGTGAGTTTTATGCTGATCACTTCCAAAAAAGGAAGTACACGCTACTTTTTGTCGTCCACTCTTGTGAACAGAGTTATCGTCATAGGAACCGCCAAAGCAGCAGCGCGTGACTAAAAGCTTCCTGAACCCTGGGGAACAACTTGCCTGCGCACATGTTAGAGGGCCAAATCAGAAATAATTATTCTGGAATATTATCGCTTTAGCATGGCCCTCACGCCGTCACGAATGAGAGTAAGAAGGGAGAGCACCGTGGTGACCTGTTAGGCACCACAGCGTATTTGCTATTGACTCACCTCCCCTGGCAGTTAGTTGCGTGAAAGCAGAGAACTCAAAACGAACACACACACACACACACACACACACACACACACACACACACACACACACACACACACACAATCCAACTGCATATGAAAAGCTCTGCTTTAAATTTACTTGCATCACATCAGTAGAAAGTACACCGTTTGCCGCTAGTCAAGTTCAACATAGATGCTGACTTACTGAATACAGTCTAACGACCTGAAGCAAATTAATATGGTACCAAAGCTTGTAAAGTTACAGTGTTGGTTTAAACAGATTTACAGTGTTCTCTGTGATTCTAAAGTACAAGGGTCCTTGGGACCCTCTCATCGTATTTTCAGTGCAAGGCCCTTTTACGGCGTAAATTTTGAGGGTCCATAACTCCATATGGTGTAAAAAGTCTGAAAGTCAAAACCAGATGTTGTTGTTGTTTTTCAAAAGCATTCAAGCGGGAGAGATGAATGTGAACTGTAGCGTGTCAGCCATAGCGAATCGGCAAGGCGCGGGACCCGTACACTTACCAAATAGAGCATTATGATTGGACTAAAAGTGTCCCAGAGTGCTTAAGCCAGTCAGATCTTGTCTGTTTCGCACAATGGCTTAGCGGAAATGCGATGTTGCAAGTGTCCGCTGCTAGTTACAGATCGCTTTTTGTTCATCGAGTTTCCGGAAGAGTGTTGGAAAAATACTGTTTGTCATTGCGAGCCGAAACACTTGCGTCTCCTGTGACGCGCCGTGCTTACAAATACGCACGCCTGTGCGTAATGGGGAACACTGCATTACTGTCATTAGTTTATAGTATTTTCAGAATGCTTTATTCTAGGGCCTTCAGAAGAAGCCTTGTAACCTATTTTGGACACATTGTTGCGTATCGGCCTGGACAAAGATGAGAATCAAGGGTTATCGTCAAAGCAAAGGCTATAAGTACCAAAACACCAGAGCCCAAGTTTCCAAGCCAAGTGTTCACACTTTCGCCCAACCAAGCAGATAACCTTTCTGTTAACCATCGGCACCTACAAGCTGGGGTTACGTTTGCTGGCCTCATCATCAGGGCAACTGATGCCGCCACTAAACAACACATACCGACATTGACAGCGACTACCTTCCAAACGCTAATCCCTTGTTCTTCCGTAAACGCAAAGGCAACAACAATGACAATGAACGCTGCAAAAAGTACGACCAACAGAAAGTATCCGATGGTTTTGTTTTTCAGATTTTTGACTTGTACACTTGTCCAAATGTTGTAACGACACCAAATGGCAAAGTGCTCACAGTTGTAAAAAAATACGTTGTAGTCCACTTCCGAGTTAACTGCTTCCGTTGCTCTTTGGACTATTTCATCCTTTGGCAAGGCGCTGTAACAGACAAAAACAACATCAGCATCATTATCATCACATTATCCTTACGCTGTTGCCATTGTAGTCACATCCCTCCTCCCCCCCCCCCCCTCCACGTAAAAACAAACATACGGTTCGGCGAGTTATCTGTACAGAATGTTCTATAATATCTGTTCTTTTGAAACAAGATGATAATAGGACCTTTAACGTTAACACTTTCTATGAATCGCGCCAGGCACCGAAGACAAGTTTGAACATAACTTTGAGGGAACGCCCCCCACCCGGCCCGGTAACTTCAAAATCCACAGGCGGCTGCCATAACCCCAAGGTTAAGGCAGCCGCTCATGTAGAGAAGAAGACAAGAAAACCAACTAACCAACAATCAACTGATACCAAGGGTACAGAGTTTGAATCACTTTCAACTTACAGAAAAGTGAAGTTTATAGTGGCAAAGGAAAGTTTATACACACAAATGTTTCAAGTGCGCAGATACGACCAGAAACCATTATTATGCGTGATCACTCCTCAAGACTTTGACCTCGGTGGTTCGTAGGAGAGCACTGAAGGAACCTGTAAGGCAAGTTTAGCACCCAAAGGACACGGACAATGCTCTACTCGTGCGACTGTTCGGCGTGAAGTGCGAGCATCATATTTTCATACTTATTTACTTGAATGAACGGTCAAACATGTTGTCGACTGCCGGCACGCCCTTTATTTTGGAGATACTGTCTTTCCGCACCAGAGCTTTGGGGCTCCCCACTCCAGACGCGCTGAACGCCGATTTGGAGCAGCAGGCTGCGCTTGATCCTTCATCTCCGGCTACATGAATTACTTCGCCGTTTCCTGCAAGAATATGGTATTATTACGGAGAGCTGTTATCTGTTATCTGTGATCTGTATCCTATGTTAGGCCTGCCCCTCCATTTTAATTGTTACTCTTAGTGCTTGTTTAACATAGTTTAATGTGAGGCAATGCCAATGCCTATTTCTTAAATTGTGTTTTACCCTATGACTGAGTGTGTGAATGTATGCAAAGCAAATTCTTCTTAATTGTAACTAAGAAGCGAATAAATCTATCTTATCACCCATTAGCGGCTTTTCCCTTTGATCTCTCCCGTTGTATAAGTGTGGGACTCGCACTAATGAAAATAACTCATGTGACAACCATTTCCGTGTGCTCCCTGCCAAGGTTTTATCTATGTAGATAGAAAGAACACAGACAGAACCTTTTGGCAAAGAACAAGTACATGTATTACGCTTGGTGAGCGCGCACCCCGATCTTCCAGTGTCACCACGGCCGGCAAAAACACCGGTGATGATATGACTGTTGGCTGGATTTGTTTTCAATTCTGGAATTTGCTTAATAAAATCGCTAAAGCTGAGGGACGGATCTTCGTCATGGAGCAAATTTTCGTCGTTATTCAACGTTAGTCATATGGTGTAACAGCTAATTACAGAATTGAAAACATATCCAGCCACCAGTCATATTATTCACCGACAAAGTTCTTTGTGTAGGTAGTTTATATTAAATACGCTTTTCTCCATGTTATTTCTAAACTATCGGTAAGTCTTTGTGTGATAAAGTTTGTTCTTCTCTGCGACCGACGAACAGTTGATCTGAAGTACCGACAAGCTAAAAACACAGTTTCATTTTCGATAATCTACGGATCCACAGCATTTTATAATTAATACAAACTGCCATCAACAACAACAACAACAACAACAACAACAGCATTAACAACAACAAAACTTTGATTTTTTTAAATCACGGAAATGGCCACCAAATGTTATTTACACTCTTTTGATCTGAAGTGGTACAGTAACAGATGTATTTTCTTACGCTACAAAACTGCAGTTGATCAACTAAACTACAGAGTCGGTACACACGGAAATCTGCTTTGTGAAAATTGCAGAGTAACAGTTATGATTACGAAAGTCAACGACTGTGCAGCTTGCCTGCGTAAATTCCATAGTGAGAATATTGGAGTTTAGGACGGGGGAATTTGAGGATGTCGCCAGGTTGCCACAAGTCCCGAACTGCCATTCTTGAGCGTCTGACAATCCTGCTGACAGAGTGAAATTTGTGCAAAAATCAGTGGTCAATGAGTTCAGTTTACCAGACCGGCATTATTCAGTGACGATACTGACACACTATGTAGGTAGAAAAATCAGGCTCACCGGTCCCCGTAGTGGTTAGCACTTCGGACCATGGACCGAGAGACCCGGGTTCGAGTCCCAGCCGAGGCAAGCGGGATTTTTCCTACCTAGGTCGGCTCCTACCCAGAGCGGGTGTGCTATGGGCCCAGTGGGGAGGCTGTTGCCACACAGCCGAGATTCACCCACTTCGCGGATGCGACTTTGGGGTTGGTATGACACGTCTTATGATGTGGATGATTACACGGCCGGCACCGCAGATGCCGTAGTTCCCGGGCCTGGTTAGTGCCGGGATATTTATGACAGGAAGCGTGGAATGCGGCCCTGTCCCGCAGTACCAAACCACACTGACCTCCATAGCATCATTTTACCATCATCCTCATCTCCATCATCATGCATAATAATAAAAAATGCCCCAGCTTCCGAGCCTTCCGTGGGTTCCACCTATTACCTGGGAGGAACACCATGGAACTGGCAAAGAGTTGTGGCAGCAAAAAAAAAAAAAAAAGAGAGAGAGAGAGAGAGAAATCCGGCTCCGGAATGCACACGCGTGACTGAGAAAGTCAAAAGGAGTCTGCACTTTTTACATGGCTATGAATAAAACCATGAGACGCCCGAACAGCCCAACTCGAATCATATCTGGCCCAGTGCGATCGCATTCAACGGAATTAGTTACTTTTTTCCAGAGAGGAGTCTCACACATGCCAGACTATTGGCCAAAACATTGCTGGGTTCGAAATTTTTGTCAGGTGCGTGCCCCTACAGTCAGTCCAGCGTCTATAACGTGACCGTTTCCGTCAGGCAGATTTCGTTGAAGAACTTGACGTAAAGTCATCAGAAAATCTTGGCTCAGTTCTCGGTCCGGCTGATTGTTTGTGTGGTTACAGTAATTCAGTTGATGGCATTTGTTTTGCGGGTAGTGCGGCGCTCAACCATATCAGTTCAGTTAGGGAGGCCAGGATAAACCCAACACAAAAAGTGGCTTTCTTCACAATCTTGTCAAAACGACCAGCATCATGCCTCGAAACATATCCGCCCCAACAAACACAGGCATAGAAAGAACACTAACCACTACACTTTGATAGAGCATATACAGCATCTTCTGACAAAAATATTAAAAGATTTCATTTTCCTCAGGAATGAGAGCCTAGACTGAGACTTCCTGTACAGGAGGCCTGAGTTCTCTTTCCAGCTGAATTTGTCCACAATAATGCCCCCCCCCCCCAAACATTATAAGAACTGACTACTTCGATCTCCTGTCCATTGATGACAACAGGAGCAGGACTGACTGACTTCTTTCTAAAATCAGTAACTTTGGTCTTTGGTTTTGTTGACACTGAGCTGCAGGAAATGTGAATCACACCAGGACACAAAATGGGAAACCTCCCTTCTGTATGCAGAGTCATCATCGTTGAGAATACAACCAACGATGGAAGAATCGTCTGGAAATGTCTGAAGATGACAAGTCTCGTTTGTGTGTCTGTAATCGGCTGTGTATAATGTGAACAGAAAGGGAGATAGCACTGTCCCCTGAGGAGCTCCAGCGCATGTACAGACAGTGTCAGAAATAGTCTGATTGTGCAGTCCAACAAACTGGGGTCTGTGGGTAAGATAGTCTATGATCCAGGATATGGTAGATGAATGTGTTCATTTTTCTGAGTTTTTCGGCAAGAAGATGGGGTTGAATGGTCGAAAAATCTCTCATGTTGTTCATCTGAAGTTTCAACTCTAACTTTCTCTTGCAGCTCATCTTGCCCTCTCTGATGATCACCGGCTTTCAGATCTTTTGCACACGCCGGCTTAATCTCCACAGAATTCCTCTCAGCAAAAGCGCGTTTCTTACAGTTTAAAACGAAACTAAGTAACTGAGGCCAAGCCAAAACTCTGAGCTGAAACCGGCTGAGCTCAATGGAAACAACAATACTGAATAGCAACGGAGAATCGGCGACACGTTATGAGCAGCCAGCGTATGTCGACCTAGTCATGGTGACCCTCTCTAGTGATCCAGGATGTGACTTCAGTCCCCGATCACTCATGGGTTAGCCATAACTAGTGTCGGCCCGGCAGGGAAAAATGAATTGTCAGTTTCCAAACCGAACCTGATCACGAAAGGGTGCTACTCGCATAGTATAAATCTGCTGCCACTTAAACAGAAATTTGAGATGAGGTAGGCCGACGGTGCCACCTGCGTCAGTGGTATCGCGGATAGGTAACGATTACTGCAGCGCGAAAGCCGCCATTTCGCCGTCG
Organism: Batillaria attramentaria; assembly: GCA_018292915.2. Lineage (NCBI taxonomy): Eukaryota > Metazoa > Mollusca > Gastropoda > Batillariidae > Batillaria > Batillaria attramentaria. The sequence continues at coordinate 448,943 of JACVVK020000226.1, forward strand.
GTCACGGCTGTCGAGTGAGTGAGTGAGTTTTTAGGCTTATAGCCGCGCAAGCCACAAAGACTAATTCGCGGCTGATCACGGCTGTCGAACGATCATGTTTTCATCACTGACATAATAATGTAGTCAGTGCCGATATCATCATTTACACAATGGTGACTACAAAATACAACGTTTAGTAAACAGATCAAGACTGTAACTTGACGAGTAGTGCAGCTCACCCGCCTTCACATCCTTAGCCCCACCGACGTCAGCACACAACCGCGGTCTGTATAAAGTCAGTGTACCGGGCCTCTCCACGAAGCAAACCAGCATCAGTGAAGCAGTGTAGCAGCTGGCACAGCATGCGTATTGGTTTCGTTTCTCGGGAATAGCCGTACGCTGGCGGACGGATGTACATTGTAGGTGCATCGCTGCTCCCGTTCTTCCAACCCGGGCATGTATGCCAGTATTTGCACAGGCCGCGTGAGGACACAAACAGACCCCAACAAATACACCAACCACCAACCACTACACTTTGGTAGAACATATACAGCATCTTCTGACAAATTAATATTAAAAGATTTTAACTTCCTCAGGACTGAGACTTTCTGTAAACTTCTGGCCTAAACAGAAAGTAGACTAGAATTACTCCAGTGAGGTTTGAGCGGAAAGGAGACATTCCAAGTTTTTTCAACTCCTGACAGGTTCGTGCCCTTGAATGGTCTGTGCATGATAATTTTTGTTTGTAGATTGAAGCATTTTTATGGGTGACTATGATGCCTGAGGCTAATAGGGAATATATAGGCATTTTGAGACCTCGTGCAATTGTGTCCTTTGGCCACACCGCTCAGTCAAATAACATGGCATCATATGTTGAAACGGACGTAGTAACACAACACAGTACGAGGTCGTCTCCTGGAACCGTACATCAGTCGGATGATTTTTTTTTTTATTTCTTCTAAATCGGAGCATAGCGTGGCTAAGTACAGCACTTCTGCAAAGTCTTCTTTCGATAAGGGAGCAACCACCGGAAGGAGTCAGTGAAACTGAAAACAAACAGACAAACAAACAAACAAACAAACAAACAACGACCAAAGTAAAAAGAAAAGGGGGGGGGGAGGCCTCGCCATTTACATCGACTGATGAACTGGTCACTGAACAGCACTGAAATTTGCACAACTGCCACTCAGAACTAGGTTGCATGGATTTCAAGTTGATAGTGTCCCCTTTCGGAAGGATCACTTTGGGCCCTTGATGAGCCGGAGAAGCCTGAAAACTTGACATCAAGACCGACTGTCATCGATAGGGAAGCAAGAGCTAGCAACGGTCATCTTAATTAAGCGACCCTTGAGTGACGGAGAAGGGGATACTTGGGGGTGAAAAACCGCCTGTCGCACCGGTCCAGCCAATGCAAATACCGTCGATCACTTAGGCGTGACCATAAAACTTTAGACGCTAACAGAAAACACTGCTTGTCAGTTGTGCACAGTCGCTCATTCTCTTGTCGTAACTTCTATAATCTCGAACATTTTCTACGCGGATTCACAGAATAGTGACACAATGTAGTCATGATCTCCCCTTGGAGTTCCGAGCAGACGATAGTTCGTAGATCACGCACACGTCAGCAGATGTGTTTCAAACGGAAAACAGATGCACGAACACAGAGGTCGTTGCGACTGATCTGAGCATAAAGGTGAATATGTGGTTTGACTGTGTATACTTTGGCCGCATCCAGTTTTTTGTGAGAGCTTTGTTTCTTCCCGAAGTTTCTTTACCGTTCGAGAATAGGAGAGCGGAGTGTATATAGCTGTTCTGTGGGAACTCGGCCATGGCTCGAGCGGAGCGACTGCGACTCATCCGAACCGGCATATCTGACATTTAGCGGTCGGCGTGTGTGTGTGTGTGTGTGTGTGTGTGTGTGTGTGTGTGTGTGACGTACCAGCCTCAGAGTTAGGACAGTCACAACACAGCTGACATTCGTTTATGACATAGTTCACGCATTAGCCACTTTGTGGGAACTTAACTTTGGGCAACCTTGAAAACGGAGCACTGAGGCGCCGAACAATGAAATAAACTATGTATTTAAACTATCATTCTGCGAAATACTTAAACGGCCTGAATCCATCTTTGCTAAGCCAACTTATGTTTTGGAACAGTTTTGCTCGTGAGTGCGCCTGTACGCTCGAAATACTTTATCTTCATGGTAAGTCGAGCTCTTAATGTGATACAATGTCAGTTGTTTACACTTCGAACATTCAAATTCTACAACTGTTGTTACACTACTGGGGCGCTCAGTGTAGTCGCCGCATCATCGAGTACGCTTCTGTTGGTTTGGTTCAGAGCCAGCATTACAGACGCATTACAGACGCTGTCACTATCCAGGCATGTAAGTGGTGTGAAGATAAATAACACGAAAACAGCTTTCTTTTAGATACTCTCGTGTACTACGTTCAAACAAAACGTACTTTATTCCAGACTGACGCATTGAACACATAAATCCAAACACAAATGCTTTTTATCAGTGTAATATTTCTCTTGGACACATGTATGAAGAAACATTATAAAGTGAACAAGACTATTGCTACACTGCTTTAAAAAAGCCAAGGACCACTTGCAAAAACATGCACATGATACTCAATGCGAGGGAACTGATAAAAAGTGTCAGTATCGAGTGGTGTCTCTAAGACAGGCAATTAATTCTGTGCAGTGACGTCGATAGAGCCACCCAGAGTCCTCAGCACACCCTGGAGGGTATACCCTGCCACTCCAGATGCAGCAGTTACACCAGCTGTTACAGACGTCCCTTATACAGTCTTTTCTTTGGCACAATCATCTCCAGACCTTCATACGGTCGTTGTGAGGTTTAGACTGAAGCTGGAATCGTCAGTGAACATTTCCTGTCAACCTCTGCTGCCTGGTCCACCAAAGATGAGGTCTTCACCAGGTGAGTCGAGCGGCCGCGTCAGTCTTCAGTGCACCACAGGGTGACGGAACTTGAGCTGGACGTCGTGTAAACGGTTCCAAAAGTTGGACTGGCTATGCTGGCGTTGGTGACCACCTAAGCTGCCTGCTGGAGTGGTTTTCCGTGGTTACTGTTGTTCTCTGAGCTTGGCGGGAAGTGGCAAATCTTCCATGTCTGTAGTCGTTTCTTTGGCCAATATGGTATGGTGGCTCCATGACACTTCCGGTTGCCAGGGAACGCTGTTGTGGCCTAATTATGACTGACTTGGACACAACCAGTCCCCAAGCATCTTCATGGACCGCCACGCCATCGTGACACCACACAATCGCTCACCCTTTATCTGCACGATTCACGACTCAGCTGACAGGCAGCATGTTGCCGTGCCATATTAGGGAACCATACCAGCTTGCAAACGGAAACAAATGAGCAGAAATCAAAGCCAAACATTCATTCTTCCACACCCATGTCAGCATTATGTTAAAACATGCTTTTGCGCGTTTGCCGATGTTAATTTTGATAGAATTTTTGGCATTTTGCTGAATAATTAAGCATCCGACCCGATGTACCGGAAGTGGATGTGCAAGTGGATGTGCTTTCACAGCATCACCTGACTTCTTGTCAACACAGCTGCGGAGTTTGGTTCATCTGTATAAACGCTTTTTTGGAATATAACCATTCAAAAACAGCATGTAGAATTGAAGGTGGTCCTTGACTTTTTTTTTAGCAGTGTATATCAGTATTGGTGTCAACAATCTTTATTAAAAAAGCAACAACGTTTGCATACATGCCACCAACACGTGCAAGTACTCATACAAACAAACAAACAACAACAACAAAAAGAAACAAATAAAAGTCTCAGACGTCAGTCCGCAAAAAAGAGTTCCATTTCAAATGATCAGTAGCCGTACAGCTGATTTAGCAAACATCGGCAACACACAATGCTAAAGGCTATCAATGTTGCAATGGTTTTGTTGGGGTGTTGCAATGTTGCTTCTATTCGGAAGCAGTATAAGGCTTGTGTCACACGGGGGACGTGTTTATCCGAACAAACATCAAACACGGCTTGAACACGAACCGGAAAAATTAGAGCAAAGGCAATGTTGTGGCCGTCTGTCACACGAGGAACACGGAAAAAACGTGTTCGGTCCCGTTCGATGTTTGTTCGGGCGAAAACTTACTCCGTGTGACATCAGCCGTAACGTTGTCAGATCTACGAAAGATCGGGGGTGAGCGGTGGTCTGGGGGGTGAGCGGTGGTCTAATAGGTAGCGCGTCGGATTTAGCCGCTGCGCTACTGAACGGCCGTCACCAATGTCATGGCGATGAAGCGTGAGTTCTGGCCCAAGTCGAGTCGAGCTTGTGATATGTGATACCGATTTTTCCTGGCTGCCGGGCTGCTCATCGGGGGTTTCTCTCCAGGTTATCCGGCTTTCCTCCCCTAGCAAAATTGTTAAAAAAAAAAAATAAAGTAAAAAGATAGGTATTGGGTGGCGCTGCACCGCGGCGACGCGCTTCCCCCGGGGGAAGCAGCCCGAATTTCCCGAAAGGAACAATAAAGTTAAAAAAAAAGGTAGCATGATGGTAAGTACTTGACTTATACCCTTAAACTGTGGCGTAATTATTATTTTCATATTGAGCAGCAGCGTATCATGGTAGTAAGATAGAATGCCACGCTAAGACGTCTGCTCTTGAGTAGATGTGCTGGTGTTCACGGTTGCCTGTGTGTCACTGCCAACGTCGCCGTGCTGAAGGCCAGGAAAAAAGTAGAACTCTCTAGTGAGGGAGGAAGTGAAGACAGGCATCTGCTTCTTTCCGGTGAGGAAGCTGGCGGAAGTAGTTGATTCTGCCGTGCTGACCAGTCTGTTCACCTGACGACAAAAACAGCATAGTGAAAGGTATTCGCTGGTATCGATAAAATTAACTTCTGTTTGTGAACAGTCTCCGCTTCTGTTAAACCTCTGGCACACGTGACGGTTTTGCACGCCTACCAGCGGTAAAATGCAATCTCAGCCAAGTAAATCCACTCGCCAGGCGCACTGCTCAGGGACGCCGACGCCACGCCAGTGGAAAGAACACGGTCCTATTTTTTCCTCGCCACGCCAGCCAACCGCCGCTGACCGAGTTTTGTGTATTGTCCAGCACCAGGCCGGCGGCGCAGTCCGCGCAGTGCACGCTGGTATCGTGTGAACAGAAAATCCACTCGGTGAGAGTGCGAGCTCGCCGCAGGCACTCAGCGTGTGCTAAGGCCTATAACTGATACGTGTAATAACTAAAACAGGTAGTTCAAGCAGTTCATGTCAAGTTTACTTCCTACACTCCACGGGCATGCGGAACATGAAACCGCACACATACAATATTGCCACCCATATATTGCATAACAATTACACGTACCAACGTGGCCAGACCTGCAGTCTTTTAATCTGAAGTCTACCAACCCCAGAAGTGAAACCCCCTCTATGAACGCCATTCAGGTAGGGTACTTACTCTTGTCATGAGTGACATGATGTCGTATCTATGTGCGAGTCGAGAGAAAACGCAGACCACTGCCTGAATGAACCAAGACCCGCGGGTTGCGTTGCGCCATGCAAAAAATCCTGCATAAATAATAAACTGTCAAATTCAGTCTCGTTTAAGTACAACGGATGTTGCGGGTGGGTGGGGTGGGTGTTTGGGGGTTTAACGTCCTTTTCCACCACATAGGGTGATATCAAAGACGGGGCAACGATGAAAAAGCCAGCACAAATATTTGGCCCCAACCGGGATCGAACTCACGACCCGAGCATTAGAAGTCCAACGCTCTACCATTCGACCACCCCGGCTCCCCACAACGGATGTTGCGATGGGTTACTTGTGTATGAATTTTGACGAATATTCAGGTTGTGCCACGGTGCCCCTTAAGTGCACAAGCAAGATAGATTTTCTGCATTAATTTACAGCCTAGTCAACACACCTTTGAGACTGGATAAACTGATCTCATTAAGTTTACAACCCATGGCATTTTTCTTACAACAACCGGAAAGCTGTACTTGCCATGAGTACCCTGGCACTTTACTTTTAAGCATTTAATTCGAACTCCTTCCTTTAATGCGCAAGTGATGATGATGATGATGATGATGATGATGATGATGATGGTGGTGGTGGTGAGTACGTGTGAACTTGCCCGGTGGTGTTGCATACGCCGTGAAGAAGTCGGCCTTGCGAGGAGCTCTTCGCTGTGGAGCTAAGTACGTGAAGTCCTTCACGGAAATCCCATGGAATCGTTTTGTTACCGAAGTTACTGTTTTCTCCTTGGTCCCTGCTACCTGCTTACCTTGCATCTCCCGGCTTTCTTCGCCTGCAACAGCAAGAAAGATACAGTAAAAATACTAGGAAGAAGACGACGACGAAGAAGAAAACAAGAAGATTAATATGCATTATGTAGACGCTCAAATTTCGAAGCACTTTTCATGCGTTTAAGATATTCAGATGAGCGATTTCATTTCATTGACTGTGATGCAACATCTGACAGTGTGTGTGTGTGTGTGTGTGTGTGTGTGTGTGTGTGTGTGTGTGTGTGTGTGTGTGTGTGTGTGTGTGTGTGTGTGTGTGTGAGTTCACAAGACTTTCATTTGTGTGTGTGTGTGAAGTTTACGTTTTTCATAGGTGAGGCTTCTGTTAGTGCAAGTTCTATTTGTTATTATTATGTCTTATGTTTTATGGTGGCCTATAATTTCCCTTCTGGGATTAATAAAGTAATCTGAATTTGAATTGTATATCTTGAGAATAATCTTGAGAATAATTCATTACGCAAAACCCCCATCAAATGAACAACTTGTACCCCTTACCAGTGGCCTTTTCTTTCCTATCAGCTTGGACGCTCTCTGTGGGGTTTCCATCATCGGAACTTGCTGGTGTCTCAATGTCTCTCTCCACACCCTCGTCAAGTTCACCTGGGGACAAAGAAAAAATCATCACACGTGGGCATGAAAGTCTTTATTAAAGTCTCAATTATACGTTTGTCAAGCACACAACAACGCTGTGGGAAAACTTTTCATCGAATGGGCTTAATCCGTGCATCAGAATCAGTCGCTCGTATTCAGCGAGTGGCTGTTACATTCGCTGACTCCTCCATTTTCGCGTCGCGTGAAGCGTACTGTTGGGTCAGTGCCAGCCAGTGAGATGCTGCCATTGTGCAGGTGTGTTAGTGGTACGATGTTTTTTTTTTTTTCAAAACTGATTAGCAAACTGCACAAATAAACAATCAACCAACCAACCGAACAAAAACCGAACAAAAACAAACAAACAACAACAACAACAACAAAAAACCCCAACCAACCAAACAAACAAACAAAAATCTTAGTATAAATCACTTCAAACTTTACATGTTTTCACTGTTCCGTTTAAAAACTCTGATTAACTGACATCTGTAAAGTTGCATAATCCATTGTCGTTAGTCTAGCACAATGACTGGTTTAGAAATGGTTTCTCAATCATTTACACCGTAAAATGGTCAAGTGACACCACGTTAGACGCCGACTACCTACAGAGCTCACAGATAAGAGTGAGCATGGAACTGACGGAGAATGGGTCTTTCATTCTCTCACCTCCCCGGCCGGATCCCACGAAGAAGAGTTTGGGCTTCCCATTGAGTGTTGGGCAGTTTTTGCCGTCCAGCGCATCTTGAAGTTGATCCAGCTTGACGCTTTGTCCATCAGTTCCAAAGAGGGTGTCATCTACGTCGCCGTGAGACAGCAGCGCACACGCAAAGCAATCGTACTGTGAGTGGTCGAATGCCGCCTGCTCTCGGAACGCAGCGAGCATCTCCTGTGCACGTGAAACAAGCCAAACACATGACCAGCGTGCAGAAATACGCAAAATCTTGGTATGGTATGGTATGGTATGGTATGGTATGGTATGGTAGACTTCTCCTCGGCGCACACATCCATCTCTGCTGAAATGCTCACGGCGCCGCAGGGCTGGAGGACGAAGCAGTGAAAGCCTGCTACCGCTAAGCGCTACTTTGTGTGCAAGCCTCCATCCTGCTTTTCACTCTGGTGCGTGCGACAGTATTTCTGTCTACCACCACACCGGCCACAGCCTACTCTTTTTGGAAAGAAGAACGTGGGATTTTTAGCGTGCACACATGATGTATGTGCGTGCGTGTGTACACGAAGGCGAGACAGGCACCGTAAACGAGTCTGCACATGGATTTATAATAATAATAATAATAATGAGTATTGTATAGGCGCTTTACTCAATTTCATGAATCGGCTCAAAGCGCCGCGAACTGAACCCAACACGCACGCTCACGTGAACCACACGCATTCTCTCAAACACTGGACATAAACACATTACAATCACGTGGTGCGAAGGGTCAGCTCAGCTACTTAAATTTCGGAATTTAGAATTGCATTTATTTTTCAAATTTGGTGGGCTGAACATTTCCAAAGCAGAGGGGGAGGAAGCCGGAGTACCCGGAGAGAACCCCCGACGATGAACGGTGCCACTTACGAGAAGGAAAAATTCTTTGCCCCGAGTGGGACTCGAAGTCTTGACCTCTCGCATTGGTGACAAGTCTCTTAACCACTAGACCACCGACCGCCCCCGACTCGATATGGTGAGGAAAAATCCCACCATATTCCTGCCCACCGGGGACCCGAACCAGGCAGCTCAGGATCCGAAGTCGGATGCCTTAACCACTAGACCAAATCCCCTGTCCTTACAAGTCTTTGTCACAACTCTTACAAGTCTTTGTCACAAAGGCGATGATTGACTGGTTGCTTGCTTGCTTGCAGGTATCGCGTCCTTTTGCACCACATACGGGTGATAGCAAAGACCGAGTCAAAACCAGCAAGACGTCTAGGCCCCCAGCCGGGATTTGAACTCACGACCCGAGCTCTGAAAGTCCAAAGCTCTACCAGCTCGGCTACTCGGCTCGCTGACTGAATTAACTCTTTCTACACCAGCACGTGCAGCAATGTTTCTGTTTCTGTGGACCAGCCGTGCAGCCAGCCCAATGCCAGAAAACCGAGTGGTGCAGAAAACATACTGTCACTTTCGCAATATGGGTCCAAAAAGTGGGAAATTATTTCGAATAGGCCACACAATGTATTTTTGCATTGTGAAGTGAGAAATCAAGGTGGGTGCTCTGGTGTTTCGCCTCTTCTGAAAAACCACCAAAGGCGGGGGAAGGTACGAGTTTGTTTGTTCGTTTGTTTGTTTGTTTGCTCACGTGATCATTGCTCTCACCGAAGCTGTAAGGTCGGTTTTGATGACGACGTAGAAGCCAAGCTGCCGGAACAACAAGTCAAGGGCAATTAGGTCAATCTGCGAACCGACCCTCTTACCCATGTGAAAGCCGCCACCTTCGTACTTTTCATTGTTGATCAACAAAAACCTACCGCGCACTGGCTGGTGCATAGGGTATACCTGAAAAAAACAACAACAACAACAACAACAATAATATAAACAGCATTTAGTTTTCTGAACGGATTGTACACAGTCAGGTGCATTCAGCAGAAAAAACAACAACAGCAACAACAACACTACATGGCACTTGTAACAAGCCATCGGATCGACGTAATTATTCTCCTACGTGCTAACAATGCCGGAAGACGCTCTTCGGACATCTTGATTTGCACGCACGCACACACACACACACACACACACACACACACACACACACACACACACACACACACATACACTCAGTGACACACACACACACACACACACACACACACACACACACACACACACACACACACACACACACACACACAGAGGTCGCGCGCGGCACAACGCACCGTTCAAACATTCGACCCGTCTACGTGAAAGAGCATGTGTGTTAAGTCAGAGGTTTGACATAGTTACAGGAAACATCACGAGAGTTTAACTTCAACCAAATTCCCATCGATATCTGAGAATTTGAAGAAAGAGTTTAGCCCAAAGGATCCGGGCATACTTACAGGGCTTTTGCCTGTGGATGCCCGCTCAAATCTAGTCGTCATTTCAATGTCTTCGGGGTGAACTTTCACCACCTCCACTCTCTTTGGGTCGTGGGTGGCATCATCTGGCCAGCCTGAGGCAGATCATTTATAGCACCAAGCAATCAATCACACAGCCAACAGAAGACGGGAAATCGCACTAATTCTTCTGACTATGAACATATAGGTTTATATTGACGTACACGTTTAAATAAACACATGGAAAGTTTGTGATGATCACAAGTGAGACTTAAGGCTATTGACAACAGGTTTTTTTTTTTTCCTACATTAAAATCAGCTTAGTCACTTAATCACTGCAGTCGTAAAAGAGTCACAATGTCCCAATCGGTTACGTGCCACAAATAGCTTTCGGGGCAATCCCGCTAAATATAGTACAGAATTTTCCCCCTTTTCACTCTTCAACAAAAGACGAAGAGACGAGATATCAGAGCCTAAGTTTTAACCGCATACATTACATGTGCATTGTTTGAATGCTTTCTGTAACAGCTACGATTTAAAAAAAAAAAAAAAAAAGCCACGATGGATGCAGTCGCTCTCTGAGGATGGCCTATGTGAACGTTTATGAAGCCTTTGATCGCAGCAAGGAATGACTGCGGTCGCTGCAAGTTGATGGCCTATGTGAAGGGCAAGCTATGCGAACATTTGTGAAGCCTTTGATCGCAGCAAGGAATGACTGCCTCGCTCAAAAGAGACCTAAGTGACGACTCTGGGACTGTTTAGCCCAGAACTGAAATGAGAGCTCTTAAGAACTCAAGCCCAACCACCCCCTGCCCGCTATGGGATACGACTGGCTGAAAAAGAACAAGCCCCTGCTCAACAGCATGAGCCACTTAAAGCCACTGTTATGACAGGCGTGGACCTTCCCTGCTAGGCCGGAGACTTCTGCAGACTGCATTATAGTAACTTGGAGTGGCTCCTAGTGGTCTGAAGATTTCAAATAAAATCGCAATTTTTGCACGGGCTTTGAAGAGTTAAACACCAACTCACGTTCTGGCAGCTCGTCATCTACGGCGGGGAGTGTGTGGAACACCGCCCACGAGTCTGGAACTTGCTGTTCCTCCTCAGGCTGTTCCTGCAGCTTCTGCCCCACCAGCTCTGCCGCCACCTTCTCGTCACGGTCCACAAGGACGTCGTAGAAATGTCTGTAGGCTTCCTTACCTCTTCTGGGCAGCACGTCCATCAGCGCCCGAAGGCGAGAAGACGTCACGGGATTGCCTTCCTGTTGGAAATGGTGGCAGTGAAACGTGTGCGTAGGCGCATAAAGTTCAGGGCCCTTACGTAAAAGCCGAGGTTTGGGATTTTAGCCCCGGGTTAAAGTCTGACCTCGAACTAAACTAGCTCTGGGGTTAAATTTTCTGGTTTTGTTGTTGTTGTTGTTTTTGGTGGTGGTGGTGGTGGTGGTGGTGGTGGTGTGGGGGGGGGGGGGGGTAACCAGGAAGCGGGTCTATTTCACCATGGTGTCTAAGCTGTTAGAGAAGGAATTTTTCTACCTTTCTTCGCTTCCTTTTTTAAATTTAATTTTGTTTTGGGTTTGTTTTGTCCTAGCCTGGGTTAGGCCCTTAGCCGTGGATTAAACTTACCTCGAGTTTTACATGCGGGCCCTGGAACCTTCAAAATGTACGCATATACCTAGTACATCATGTATAATGTTTGCGTTCAGAGGCCTTGGTTGTGTTAGTTTTCAGGCCGTGGGAACAGCAGGCTGATGGTAACTGTCTCCATGAAATTTGCTCTGGCATCTTGCTGAGACCATATTAATTTTATTCAAAAGTTTTGCTTGTGATATTGTGTGAGATGTCCTTCTAAATCAAACTTCCTTTTCTTTCTTATTTTTTTAAAGCGTCTGTGAGAACAGACGATGTGTTTACAACTGAGCTTCCAGTCGTATATTTTGCCTAAATGTGGAATTCACAATGTCAGTAACTGAACAAACACACATTCGTCAAATAAAGATCCGATAACTGCTGTTTAATCAGCTGTTATTCATTTCAGTGTATCAAGTTTCAGCTCTGAAAGATGATTCGTTTGAACGTAAATCGAATTTTAGTGTAAGCTGTCGCAGACTGCCGGTTGTGCGCCGCAGCACATTGAACCAGTCGATCCCGTGGCGCACAACCAACGTATCTTAGGGTGCTCGATTTGTTTTACTAGACGAACCGTATGGAAATTATGCACTGACAATCCTAAAACTTTGTCCATACATTAGGAAGAAGCAACAGGTCGTTCAGGTCACATCGATAGGCCTTTTCGTTTGCCTGATTATTGTCAGCAATGTCGCGATGTGAACGTTTACAATGAACGAGCGATTAAAATGGAACAAAACTAACTCGTTGAGGACGCTAACCCGTCAGAATACTGAAAGAAGCCAACCACAAGTTAGGACATCTCACACTATATCAAAAGCAAAACGTTTGAAAAAATAACATCTCAGATTGACGCCAGAGCAAATTTCCTGAAGACGTGACACTTACTATCAACGTTCCGAGTCGTCTCACGCAAACTGAAAACTGTCACAACCAGGGCTGCGAGGAGTCTCTTAACACAACCGGTTATACGTGGCCGGTGTTGTTACGATAATGCTGTTCAGTCAGAATTGATAAAAGCGATTTTGGCATGAGGTTGTGTACAAGATCTCGGCAAAAACATAGAAGGGATTTCATGTATGAACTCAATCATACTAAGCATACAATCAGCCTCAGTCAACTGTAATTAACCTGACGTGGCCGGGATAGTAAAAACTCACCACAATTTGTTCTTTTAAAGAACGCGTGAGAACTCCCAGGGAAAAAAGTCCATCGATAACCCCGTCAACATCCGCTATGTTATCCAACAGTTTGAGCCAGATTTTCTGCAGATGATCTATCTGGGACTGCTCCATGGTGTCTGATTAACTGACTGCAGTGGTCGACTGTACCTCACACTGTGCTTGTGTTGATTAAACCGACCTGGTCAGTTAAAGAAAATATTTGTTTAGTTACCTTTACGGGATTTGGTGCGCGCGCGCGAGCGCACACACACAGACACACACTGAGACACAGACACACGGACACACACACACACACACACACACACACACACACACACACACACACACACACACACACACACACACACACACACCCGACGGGGACTGACTGACGCACGGTGCGTCGGCACACCGGCTGACACTTTGAGCCGGTGGACAAATGAAAGCATGCATACCGGCTGAAACTCGGACTGTCTCAGTGCTCAGAGTCATTGCCTTGAATACCAGAGTGAGAGAGAGAGAGAGAGAGGGGGGGGGGGTGGAGCGAGAGAGAGAGAGAGAGAGAGAGAGGGATCAGCATTACTGAATGAGGTTAGTCGCCTCACGCTAAGGTTCAGTAGTCACTGAGTGCGTGTAAGTTGCTGGGGGCTATGTACATTAGGCCTATATACTATGACTATAACTGTAGAACACAAGACTAAGTAGCCCAGCAAACTCTCAGAACTGAAATTTTATCAGTCCGAGCCGTTTTCGTGGCCGGTGTGCTACACTGACTGAATCCAGTGATATCCGATCTCTGTCGGGCATGAACCAAGACGTCTGTGTTTGTTTGAGTTTATAAACCGGCCCCTGAAATTCGTGACCACTGACACCGACTGAAAACAGCCTCGAACTTGAACTTGAACAAATTAAAGTTGTGAGCCTTCCGTTGAACAGGCCGAACGGCCGACACCGACTCAGTTTACCGATACTCGTAATAACATGCCTATGGCGCGTATACGTCAAAGCAAAACTGACAATGTTTGGCCGGGACTGACAGTGAGACGGAGGACTTCGTTGAGCAGCGTAACCCATTTACATGTAAATTAGGCTCACACGGCAGAGGCTGCGAGCTGCTAACGCGCTGTGATTAGCTAATGGTACCCGTAACGTGCCTAATTTACATGCAAGTGGGTTACGCTGCTCAGCGAAGTTCTCCGTACGAAGCCCTACTAAGTCTCACTACTGGCAAAAGTCGTCCCCGTTACTGGCGTACGTACCACTTCAGCAAGTGCTGTGTGTAGTGTGTAAGGCAGTGCGGGACTGTCGTTCTGCACTGAGGATACTGTGCAGCTATGAAGCGTGAAAACTGCGTACCAACTCGGCTGAGCAGGTCGCCCTCAGTGACTCACACACAACACGGCAAGTACGTCGTTCGACACCAGCGAAGACGGAGAATGAATGGCCTCCATGAACAGAGTTGCGGCCGCTGTACCACCGAGGCAACTATGAGTGTGATATATGACCCAGCCACTTCTCGCGGGGCTGACGATGGGCGATCACTCTGACTTTGTATCCTCGATAGCGCACAGGCTGGGTCGATGTCAATGTGGAAAAAACTACAAGGGGGACATTTGCCGAAGCCCCCCAAACAGAAAATCGTCAACAGTGACCGTCTGCGTGCAAAATGCATTACGTTTACGAGGTGGTCTGTTGTTAAAAGAACTGAATAAGTTATTTTTGGGTGCTCTCGGTAGTATCTTGCGTGTCCTGCTACGTGCAGTATTTTTTGTTTCTTGATTTTCCTCAGGGGCAGGAGGCGTGGCCACGGCACGCTTTGGGTTCGCTTCAGTCAGCGCGTTATACCACGCGATGCAATATGCAGGGAAGCAATAAATGCACATGTGGGAGGGACGAGAGCTCTTAATCAATTCCACTATTGATTGGTTAGAGCCGATAAAATGAGCCACTGAGTGAGCCCTTTTGCCCTTAGGCACACACACACACACACACACACACACACACACACACACACACACACACACACACACACACACACACACACACGCACATTACAACTGAGGCTCGTGTAGTTACGGATGTCAAAGTGACACAGTGAGTGGACAAGAAAGGAAAACTATACTGTATTTTTACTGTATTTTAGTGCCAAACATGGTAACCGGCTTTCAGAATTTCTCTCACACCGTACACGAACACACACACACACACACACACACACACACACACACACACACACACACACACACACACACACACGCGCGCGCGCGCGCGCGCGCAACCTGCGTTTCAGTTCTCACCGGTTCGAACGCCGATGACAGCATACTTGCGTCGCGTTGTCATGGGCACTGGTCCCTGAGCCAGCCGCGGGTTTGTCCCGCAGGCTTTACGACTGGCATTACCCTTGCGGGAAAAAAAGTTAAAAAAAACAAACTATGCGTCCTGGTCACGCCTCACCAAGCAAGCGGTTGAGCCCAAGTTCAGGTGTACAGACGTGATTGTTGTCTTCCTGAGAAAAATCGAGTGTGTGTGTGTGTGTGTGTGTGTGTGTGTGTGTGTGTGTGTGTGTGTGTGTGTGTGTGTGTGTGTGTGTGTGTGTGTGTGTGTCGCTCGCTGCATGGCGACGGAGCACGCCGCTTAAACCAAAACTATACGATAAAGACCATTCCAACACCAAGTATTAATCACCTGTTCATTTTTTTTTTTATCGAAAAGACGACTATCGCATCGCTTCCGGTTGTTCTGCGACGGATGTTGCACATGCTCCCCAGCCCCATATTCTCCCGGGGGCACCTCCCGCTTTAAAGCTGGGCGTACTCCCTCTAGTCTAAGCCAGACATGCTCCCCCCTCTCACGCCAGATTTGCTCCCAAGCCGCAAGACGAGACATAAAAGCGAGTTGCGTGTGTGACAAAAATGAAATAAAACACATAAAAGACATTCATTTTACAAGAGCACATGACAGAACTCAACATACAAAAAAAAAAAAAAAAAAAAGCCCAGCGCAACAAATTGTTAGTGTGCATGTGGCTTAGGCTAGAGGGAGTAAATTCAGCTTTAATAAAGCGGGACCAGCCCCGGAGTACATACAGCGTTTAACACCCGGTATGCCTGTGGCACTGAGATTTGAAAAGACTTGACATACTGTTGTATTTTACTCCTGCTGTGTCGCTCTGTGGTGCACTCGCACAGAAAACACGGGATACAACAGGATACAACTCCAATACTTTATTAACAGAAGATGCGTGGAGAACAAATTCATGAAAGAAGAATCCAGAACGCTGTGCAGGGCTGCTTATATACTAAATAGGGCAGATCTAGAACATTCCTCAACTTACTGGCAAGTTCGAAATCTTTCCAAGGTTAGGTAATCTACTGACGTTACTGCACCAGCATGTTCTGGGATGGTCTAGAAATTTCCATCAAAATGCAGTGGCTTTTCGCGATCTCTACAACACGTACGGTTTGAAGTGTTTCAAATTTATAGTGGTACATGTACAATGTACGTAAAGGTCCATTGCGGTTACCGCTGTCTGTCCTAACGTAAGTTCTGTAGCCACGACCTGCACCAGACTCAGCAAAATGACGTATCGTGACTTCAAATGTAAATAGACATTTTACACCTCACGTACAATATCGCTGGCGAAAGGATATGCTGCATATAGTGCCGATGGCAACACGGCATTCAATGCAATCCGCGTCAGTTCCGCATACTATCACCAAGACTAAACGACATTAACCATTTCAGCTCAGGCGTTGCTTTCCTGAGAAACCTCGAACAATGAAACAGGCAGGAAACTGCACTGCGGGTCGGGTTTTCCACACAGCGGCGATCGAGGCTTGACGTGTCTGGTAGGTTAGGAGGGTACTGATAGTAGATTTTTGCTTTTCTTGTTATGAACGGCGAGTATCGGTGGTTGGGACTGCTGCTACTGCTACTACTTCTACTACTACTGCTACGTTTACTACTACTACTACTACAAACCACTACTAGGAGTTCGATTCCCGGCTGGGGTCAGATCTTTGTTCTAGTCTTTTCCCCGGCCAGTGCCCCCTCTTTGATATCACTCTTATGTGGTGAAAAAGGATGTTAACTCCCCCCCCCCCCCTACCGCGCTTGTAGGATGTTCAATATCGAGCAGGTTTTGAGGGGTTTTTGTGGGTGTTTTTGTTTGTTTGTTTGTTTGTTTTTGAGTGTTTCACTGTCTCTGGACCGCTTGGACTATCTATTGATTCTTGTCTACAGATCAGATGACATTTTGTGATAAAACGTATCATCTTGCACCTCCATAGTATGGCTGCGTACACTCGTGGGAAGTCAGGTGAGTGGACAGGATTGCCCAACCAACTGTATGAATTTTCATTCTGGTGCACCCCCTACCATTTTGTAGTGCAGTATTTGATGAGATGAATGTACACCGTCCTTCTTGCTGACTCAGGCTACTGCTTTCTGACACTACCAACCACAAGTAACAAAGTTACTCCGCCGTTTATCTGCATGTCTGCCTGCCTCAGTGCCTGCAGCTGTATGCCTGCCTGTCTGTTTGTCTGTCTCTTCTCTCTCTCTCTCGCTCGCTCTTACACCCCCCCACACCCACACACACACACACACGCACGCACGCACGCACACATTATTTATTCTTTTTTCCGCTGAAATCTCTTGCAGAGCTTTAGCGTAGCGACGTCTGCTAATACTGGAGACGCACCAGAATCTTCTGGGGCAGCGTTTTAGTTACCCCCCCCCTCCCTCCACTGTGGCTTGTAGCCAATGTAAGGCAAGGCGGATTTGTCCAATGGCGTAAAAAGCACACATCTCCTAGATCTAAGGAGCGCTCTCAGCTTTACTTACTTCCCCTGTATATATCTGTCAAAAGGGGGCACACCTTCCCGAGAAGTGATCGAGGCGAACAAGAAGCTGCTTCAGGAACTGGAAGAAGGAGACCTCGTTGAATTTCCACGCGTGGGTTACTCGCATTGGGCGGTGTACGTCGGTCAGTAACTCGAGTCAGTAGATTAAACGAAACAGTCGCTTTGATTGACGCTAGGAATTGAGTAGCAGCAATATACCATTTCCAGTCTGCAACAGTGTCTTTGCACTTTGAAAGATTGGGCTGGTTTAGCTGGCTGGAGAAGTGTTAGGCGCACAAAAGGGTGAAAACTCTCTCTCTCTCTCTCTCTCTCTCTCTCTCTCACACACACACACACACACACACCACACCACCACCACCACCACCTCCACCACCATCACTAGCACCACAACTGTGATTTGTGTCAAATTACGTGAGCTTTTTAACATTCTTTTAAATTTTTTTTTTACCTCATCATAATAGGAAACGGGAAAGTGGTCCATCTCACTAGTGATGATGGTGACGCTGTAGACGACGATGAACTGGACATACCGGACCCTTATGATGACCTGGCCAAAAAAGCCACGAGAAAGGCTTCAGTGCAGGAGGCCGATTTACTGGAAGTTGCGGGCAACAGCAAGGCAAAAAAGAACAACAGCAAGGACAGCAGGTTTCCGTAAGTGAATCACGCGACATAATGTTACGGAGGAAAGGGAAGAAGTGTATGTATAAATATGTTTTTCTAGGTGGGTTCTTTAATGTCGTGGCTACGCTTTGGTGTACTGTATGTTTAGCAGTATTTATCATTTTTAGCAATAATTATGGGTCCAGCCCCAAGGAAACAACAACAACAACAAACCCAGACTTTCTCAGCTGATAACGAAAGGCGTTTTCAATAGCTCTTGGAGCAAAACTGAAAAAGTAACTTAGCCCTGCGGTGCCGGGCGTGTAATCATCCACACCATAAGACGTGTCATACGAAGGGAAGCACCCCCAAAGTCGCACCCGTGAAGTGGGTGAAACTCGGCTGTGTGGCAACAGCCTCCCCATTGGGTCCATAGCACACCCGCTCTGGGTAGGAGCCGACCTAGGTAGGAAAAATCCCGCTTGCCTCGGCTGGGACTCGAACCCGGGTCTCCCGGTCTATGGTCCGGTGCTAAGCACTGCACTACGGGGGCCGGTGGCTTTTTTGTTGTTGTTGTTGCTTGAAAGTCGTTCTTTCGGAAATGCTAAACTTCACGCCAATGTTCATTTTGAAAACTCAGACCAAAAGACGTAAGAGTGGCCTTTCCCCAAAATAGTGCGTTTTAAGTGTGTGTGTGTGGTTTTTTTTTTTCCAGGCCTCTCCCCAAGGAGACTATCGTGAAGAACGCTAAGGACAAACTGGGTAAGACGGGCTACCACGTGGTTGTTCAGAACTGCGAGCATTTTGCATCTTGGTGTCGCTATGGGGTGGCGGTCAGTGATCAGGCTCAGAAGTTCCTCAAAAGCTTCCTCGGGAAGGTCTTCGGGGGATCTGCAAACCCAGGGACCCTAAGCGGTTTTCTGGCACAGTAGGAAAAGCTTTCCGGGAGCATCATTGCACTTTTCATGTGACGCTCTCCCTCCCCTCATCCCTCCCCTTCCCCCTCACCCTCTTTCCTCCACCCCTCTCCGAACACGGCGGACTGTACCAGTGACGTAATGGTTCAAGTTGAATGTCACCCACACCCATGCGCGCGCGTCACCGCACACAGACACAGACACAGACACACGCACACACACACACACACACACACACACACACACACACACACACACACACACACACACACCTTCTCGAAGTCCCATTTTATCTGTCACATCAGGAATAGAACCTACACCAACGAGTCGGCCCGACCCTTCATCGACCGACATGTCATTTCAGCTCTATCTTATCAACACCTTAACTACGCCCTCCCCCCCCCCCCCCCTTACGGCCTTGTACTTGTTCAGATAATGATCTGGCTGGCTAAGCGCAGCAGGTTACTCAGCTCAGGTGCATATACTGCTCTTCCTGAGAAAATGCACACAATACTGAAACAGGAACCGAAACCAGACGGTGAACTGGTTTTCCGTAGCCCCACTTCCCTCCAGCGCCCCCCCCCCCATACCCCCTTTTAAAGACTGAAAGCACTTTCTCTAAATCTTAATTCATAAAGGCTGTGCCGGTGTGCTTCTCGGTGTCAAAGATGCGTCACGAAATCTTTTGGGTCCGTCTGTGCTCATCATGGATCTGAATATGTCGTCCGTTTAATCGATACGACGAACAGAAGGGTACTTGTAAGAAATGAAACTTCAGCTCGATCTTTGCATGTATCAGAGTGTCCATTGCTAGCTATTACGGCACAAGTATATATATACACAAACTTTATGTGTCTATATGCGTTCAATTGTTTTTTCACAATAAAATTTCTTCTGGACTTGTGCATGTTTCTGTTTCTACACCTTTCGTTTTCTGTACATCCTCTCAAACTCTCAATTAAACGCACCCATCTACCCTATACGTCCTGCGTACGTCTTCTCAACCTGTACCGCCAGTCAGTAAAACGTGATGCAGCAATCCAGTCCAATCCAATCCACTGTCCATTGTTGTGCGGACTGGATGTGGATAGACTGACTGACTGACTGTGTGTGTGTGTGTGTGTGTGTGTGTGTGTGTGTGTGTGTGTGTGTGTGTGTGTGTGTGAGAGAGAGAGAGAGAGAGAGAGAGAGAGAGAGAGAGCATGACAATGACAATCATTATTTTCCAACGGTAGTAGATTTTGGCCAAAAGGCCAGATTGCAAACTTGCCGTTGCTAGACTATAGGAATGTGCAAAATACACAGTCAAATCTGTCACAGTTGCCGAGTTTTTACCGTCCCTGACACCACTATAAAAGCCAAGATGATTTCACGGCTCAGTTTGCGTTTTGACAATGAGCCATAAAGATCGCAGTGGCTAGTCTTCTCGTGCACCAGAGAGAGAGAGAGAGAGAGAGCGGGAGGGAGGGAGGGAGGGAGAGAAAAGAGAGAGAGAGAGAGAGAGAGAGAGAGACTGACTGAAACTTTATTTTTCAAGGATGAGATAATAGAGGCACAGGTCTCTTTTACTATCTGTCCTTGCTACACTAATAAAACATACAAAATGCATCATCATCACACACACACACACCGTGCACACACACACACACACACACACACACGAACACACACACACCGTGCACACACACACACACACACACACACCGTGCACACACACACACACACACACACACACACACACACACACACACACACACAACGAGAGAGAGAGAGAGAGAGAGAGAAAACGGAAAACGAACAATTAAAGGTCTGCAAAACTATCGGAATGTGAAAACTACACAGTCAAATCTGTCACACTCACAGCTGCCGAGGTTTCAGCGTGCCTGAAACCACTATAAAAGCCAAGATGAGCCTGATTTCACGGCTCTGCGTTTTGACAATGAGCGAGACAGATCGCAGTGGCTAGTCTTCTCGTGCACCACACAACACCCGCTTGACACTGTAACGATGTGTCTCGCTCACTGACCAAAAGCACAATGAAGTCACTGCAAACTTACGCTCTTGTTTTATAAAGGTCTCCGAAGAAAAGAAAAAAAGGTATTGTTTTATTTAAAGCTAATTATGAGAAATAAAAAAGCTCCAGCGCTTTCATGCAGAGAAATTAAAAATATATAGATATACAAATACAGTCATCATAGAATACTTGAATTTAATATTAAACATCAAGCGTTTACACGAGAAATCATTTCGTAGACAATATTACTGTTTATGTCTTGATCAATGTATCTGGTGTACAGCCATCAGCTGTCTCCATCGTACTTACTTAGGCAAGGGAATATGTTAGTACATTTCCATTGAAGGAATAACGTTATCAGTGAGATCTTTTCCCCTACACACTGGGAGAATGGTTTCCGCGCAACATTTATAGAGCCATGGGAAAGGAAATTGCGACCAGGTATTGTTGAGGGCGGAGACAGTGATTGTAAACAAAGTTTAGCGTGAGAGGAACTTTCTTCCTGTCGTTCTGATTGTATTATTGTTGTCTTTCTCACAATCCTTGTTAATAATGATAATAATAATTATTATTATTGTACAGGCGCTTCACCCAATT
This sequence comes from Batillaria attramentaria, assembly GCA_018292915.2. NCBI lineage: Eukaryota > Metazoa > Mollusca > Gastropoda > Batillariidae > Batillaria > Batillaria attramentaria. Next base: position 470,611 of record JACVVK020000226.1, read on the forward strand.
TCGTGAATTGGCTCAAAGAGCCGCGAACTGAACTCAACACGCACGCTTACGTGAATCACACGCGTTCTCTCACACACTGGACATAAACACATTACAATCACGTGGTGCGAAGGGTCAGCTCAGCTATTTAAATTTCGGAATTTAGAATTACATTTATTTTTCTAATTTGGTGGGCTGGACATTTCAAAAGCAGAGGGGGAGGAAGCCGGAGTACCCGGAGAGAACCCCCGACGATCGGCCCGAATGAACAGTGCCACATACGAGAAGGAACAATTTTTTGCCCCGAGTGGGACTCGAACCCCCGTACTCTCGCACTGGTGACAAGTCTCTTAACCACGAGACCACCGAACGTTAACATGTATGACGCCCTCCCACTTCGGACTCCTTCACTCTTTCTGGTTTCTTCTTCAGTTCTTGCGCTTGTGACGTTTTTCATTGTCGGTTTTCATGGGGCCTGGCGGGTTCTTCTGGAGATTTTGTAGCTGGTAATGTCAGAAAGATTTCCGTCTCATTGCAGACACTGGTGGATACTGTCTGTTGTCTGGAGTTAGCATTCGTGTTCCCAGGTGTTTTGGATTCCTTGCCCTTTGGAGGGGTTTCCATACGTTTGGCTTTTTCTGCAAGAGTTGGGTATGTCGGGAAAATAAGCGATAGAAAGCAATCAGCTTATAACATCGCAATACCTTGTACACCCAGCCCCTTCCTTTTCCACTAGCATTCCAACATTCGAACGAGCAAGAAATACTGTATGTAACAAGGTACACCCTAACTTTGCAACAAACCAGACAGGGTGGGTGGGTGTTTGGGAGTTTAACGTCCTTTTCCACTACATAAGGGTGATATCAAAGACGGGGCAACGAGAAAAAAGGCCAGCACAAGTATTTGGCCCCAGCCGGCGGGATTCGAACTCACGACCCGAGCACTGAGAGTCCAACGCTCTACCATTCGGCCACCCCGGCTCCCCGCAACAAACCAGACAACCGTTGCCGGCGGTGTTTATAGAAAACAGACGAACAAAAGTTAACAAGTTGAATCATTTTGTTTCTATTAACTCTTTTTTTATATAAAGAGGGTCTCATTGCGCTTTTGTTATTACCAGAGCAGCAGTTACACACATTCACGAACATTAAAACACATCGAAGCGGTCTGACTGGTCACCTGTGTGTTTTCCTTTCAAGACACGCCGGGCAACAGCAACCCCGACAGCAGCAAGAGACAGGATTGAGCAAATAACGATAATGGCCCAGTAGGGAAACGGGTCACCCCCTTCTGATAGAAGTGCTGAAAAGAAGAGAAATGCGCAAGTATGAAGTATTCCGTTGAATACCTTGGAAGAACAGGACGACCGCGAATGTGGCACAGAGAAGAAAGTCTCTGTGTACATCAAAACAAAACACTGCACTACCAATTCACTAATTCATCTGGAAATGCTCCACTCTCATACAAAGAAAACAAATCTTATTCTTAGGGTCTTCAAGCAAAATATGTCTCACAGAAAAAAGGTTTAACGTCTACCAATTCAATAATTCATCTGGAAAGGTTCCACTCTCATACAAACAAAAAAAATCTTATTCTTAGGGTATTCAATCAATATATGTCTCACAGAAAAAAAGGTCTAACGTCATCTGAAAAATGGCCTAATCGTCATGAATGGTGGTAGGTAATTAGAACCTTAGGGAGAAACAGACTTACTTGCATGCTTCACTTGAAAGAAGTACTTGTAGGTCCCTTCCAATCCGTTGCTGACCTCAACACGATAAACACCAAGACGATCGTGTGGCACGTCAAGTGGTTTGATGCTGCAGATGACGACGGGTAATGACGGGTCCTCCACAATTCTCGTTACCTTGAACGTACCGGACGGCACGCTACTCAAGGTGGGATTCAACTTGTTCCCGTAAAATGTAAAGACAAACGTATCGGGTTTAGGGTAAGCCAGCACTGTGAAGGTAAGACCTGTTTCAGTTAGCTCCCTTGGCTTGTCCTTTGTCGTTGTCTCATTCCCCTTTGGTGCAGCTGTAATCAACGTAATACAGACGTTAATTTGACGAGAAAGATTATGGCAACAAAAACACCAACACCAACAATGAAAACAACGAACAGTCAAAACAATACCGGACGGAGCAAATCACAGTTGAAGAACAAACTATTCTCCAAATACGTTGGGTGGGGCGGGTGTTTGGGAGTTTAACGTCCTTTTCCACCACGTAAGGGTGATATCAAAGACGGGGCAACGAGAAAAAGGCCAGTACAATATTTGGTGCCTGCCGGGATTCGAAGAGAGAGAGAGAGAGAGGGTGGGTGTTTGGGGGTTTAACTTCCTTTTCCACTACATACGGGTGATATCAAGGACGGGGAAACGATGAAAAAGCCAGCACACATATTTGGCCCCAGCCGGGATACGAACTCACGACCCGAGCATTAGAAGTCCAACGCTCTGGAATTCGGCCACCCCGGCTCCTCAGAGAGAGAGAGAGAGAGAGAGGGTATGTGGGTGGGTGTTTAGGGGTTTAACGTCCTTTTCCACCACAAACGGTGATATCAAAGACGGGGCAACAATGAAAAAGCCAACACAATATTTGGCCCCAGCCGTGATCGAACTCACGCCCCGAGCATTAGAAGTCCAACGGAGAGTAAGAGAGAGAGAGAGAGAGAGATGAATACATACTTTTGACATTCAGCTGAACTTTGTCTTGCTCGGGACTTGTAAAGTTGTTGTCGGCAGTACAGGTGTAGCTTCCCATATCTTCACTCGTCACGCCCACTAATGTAGAAGATACCGCCTTGTCGTGTTCGTCACTCGGTGCGTTGCCATCCTCATTCAGTAGTTCTCCATTGTATTTACGAAGTGTGACGCTGGGGGCGGGGCGACCGCGAGCATTACACGTGAAGATGACAGTGACGTTGTCCTGTTCGTTTACAGTCAGGGAACCAGAAGTGCCGTTTATCGTGAACTTTGTCACTTTGGCCCTGTCTGGAAATACAACACGATAGAGCAGGCCAGTTAAAAAAAACTTGTTTCTTGTAAACTAAAAGCACTGTATTTCGGCATTATGTTCATTAAAATACCAACTTCATAGTTTTCTATTTCTTTTCCTCCAGATCCGCTGGCCAGACACCATCAGCAACATAGACCCGTGGCAAAGAACACACTAGCTGCCAGCTGAAGACGAGATCCGGAGAAGAAGATTTGGGGGGGGGGGGGGGAGGAGGGGGGGAGGGGGGGGGGGGGGCTTGGTCACACACTTAGGAAGCCAGCATCCAACACCACCAGGCAGGCCCTAACATGGAACCCCCAGGGTAAGCGAAAGAGAGGACGGCCGAGGAACACCTGGTGACGTGATCTCGAGGCAGACACCAGGAAGATGGGATAGGAAGATGTCGACAGCTAGAGACAATGGCCCAGGACAGAGGACTCCGGCGGACTGTTGTAGGCGGCCTATACCCCAGTAGAGCTGACGGGCCTAAGTAAAGTAAAGTAAGTATCATTTTCTTTCAAATTGTCAAATGTCAAATGTCAGATATAGACATACGTGTAAACTTATCTGGCATGAGGTTCATGAACGCGGGTATTCCATGTTGGAATGGTGATCATTCATGTTCATTATCTTATTGTACTTACTGCCAACACTTCTATGTCGCATCTATTTGTGAATTCAATTTGACATCTGTTTACAGGTAATGCTGTAAACCGAGAAACAGTGATTATTCAGGGTTTTTTTTTTCTTCTTTTTTTGCATTACGTGCATCACGCGCAGACGATTTTTGTTTGTAAACGTAGTTTCAAAACTATTACCGTTTTTGAGATATTTTGAATTTAATGACGGTAGATTACTCTATTCCGTGAGTGTGGTTGAACACGCCCTGAACTTTCTGTTAAAAGAAAGAAAGACAGAAAAAACAGCAGCAACAACAACAACAACATGTAAAAGTCGCGTATGTATGACTGAAGAAGTGTGGGAAAAACTGACTCACAAATTGTGGTATGAAATACGGCGTCAGCCCTAAGTGTGTATGAGTCCACTTGCGGTGCCCACACAGCGGTACAGTTGCAGACAATATCTTCCCCAGTTGAGTTGGTCGTGTCTACAACGATAAAGCTTGACACTGACTCATTTCTAGTTGTGTCTTTTCCACCTTGATGAACAGGGCTCTCGCAATGAAAGATGACGTTGGCTACACGCGGTTTGCCGCCAGTGACTGTACAAGTAAGAATGTCCCCGTTTTGCACGATCAGACCTGGAGTGTACTGTTGTATTTGTGGTGCCTTGGGTGGCGGATCTGAAATAGAAAGATCTAAGCTACCAACAAAAAGCTTTCCGAAGTGTGAAAAGTTTTTACAGAGTCGACCGTGCAAGCACAGTAAACTCTGTCACAGTTGCAGAGTTTTCAGCGTCGCTGAAACCCCAATAAAAGCCATGGGCAGCCTGATTTCACAGCTCAGTTTGCGTTTACACGCTGAGCAAGAAAGATCGTGCAGCACTCAACATCCGCTGGACACTGCAGCGATGTGTCTCGCTTACTGACCAAAAGCCAAATGTCACGGTAAACTCGTGCTCTGGTTTTATAAGGATCCCCGAAGCGCTGAAAACTCTGCAACTGTGACAGAGTTGCCTGGATTATGTACAGTCGCAGTTTAAAAAAAAGCAATGTTTACGGCTTTTTGCTGAGATTGCAGACCTTGAAAGTCAACTGTGGAACAGATGCATGTTTGAGTGTAGATCTGGTGATACAACGGGGTCCTCATGCATAGGTTTACTTTGATGTTAATTAGAAATTTAAAACGAATGCATGACACTTACACTGGAGATCTAGTGTGACCTCCTTCACCACAGAAACAGGGAAGTCTCTGAATGTGTCGCTTGCCCTGCACCTGACTGTGTCCCTGTCATTATGTGACTGAGGCCTGAAGCTGCACGTGCTTCCCCGGTAGTTGTCGCGACAGAGAGAATCCAGCCAGGTGTACCTCGGTTTCGGGTACACGTCTGTTGCCAGACAGGTCAGGTTGAGAACATTTGTGCCGTCGGCAATGAGAGTCGTGTTTCCCAAAATTGTAATTTTGTCGGCTGAAGGTCCGTCTGAGGAAAAATGCGATTTATTTACCTGCTACAGACTTGCTGTGTGTGGCGTATTAACACCCCCCCCCCAAAAAAAAACAAAAAAAAAAACCCAACCCAAAAAAACAAACAAACAAACAACAACAACAACAACAAAACAAAAACAAACAAAAAACCACTACCACCACCACCACCAACAACAACAAAAACCCAACAACAACAACAGCAACAACAACAAAACCAACAACAACAAAACAACAACAAAACAAAACAACAACAACAACAACAAAACCAAACAGACAAACAAAACTGTGACTGTAGCCAAACAAACAGCCGTAAATGTCTGTGAAATCATTTAGAGGAAATAAAAGGAAAATAAAACGTAGATGTACATCGCTAATATTTTCTAGAATGCCGGAGTTTGATAATGCAGCATTTAAATATCACCGATTTGAAAACACAAATTAGGCATGAATATATTACAAGACTTTCGTGTTTTTGTTTTTGTTTTTCCTTGACCATTTTTTTATTAAATAAAACATTTGGCTTGGTGAGTTGAGAGATAATGTCTGGCGATGTTTTGTCAACTGAACTCCTCTTTTACGAAGCTGCGAATCAAGCAAGTGTTTCCCTCTAACTAATTCCGTGTTGTAACTGACATTTCAAACACAAAGGGTGGGTAGGGGTGGGTGTTTGGGAGTTTAGCGTTCTTTTCCACCACGTAAGGCTGATATCAAAGACAGGGCAACGATGAAAAAGGCCAGTACAAATATTTGGCCCCAGCCGGGATTCCAACTCACGACCCGAGCATTGAGAGTCCAACGCTCTACCCGGCTATCCCGGCTCCCCTCAAACACAAAGACATCAGAAAGGTCTAAAATGATAAGTGACTTACACGCAACTCGCATCGAGTATATGACGGTGCTCGTTTCACCCCCACACACCATCTGACATGTGAAGCGAGAACCGTTATCCTGTCTCTGAACGTCTGTCTGCACCAGTGTAGGTGACGCAGGATCATAGTCTGGCCAGGATAGAGTGACGTCACTACTGGTACAGTCTCCTTTGGTGCAGGTACACGTCAGGGTTCTTCCCTCCTCCACATAAGGTGGGCAACCGGCTACAGATGGTGTAGCAGATTTCACGACTGAAATGTAATCAACGTTTGTGCTATTGACTGCCATTAACTATCAACAATTCCCTTGAAACAAACAAAATATCCAAACACGGACTTGATGGAGTACGTGCATTAAAAAAAAAAAAAGAAGTTACAACCGTTATGTATGATTGTCATAGAAACTTCACTCGTCACGTATTCGCAAATATCAATATTAAAGATGATTTATTTATTTATTTGTCTTTTTTTTTGGGGGGGGGTCCAGTTAATGCTTTATTGAAATATAAATTTGTGTAAAGATTTAAATCAATGTTGTGTTCATTTTCACTATTATTTTAATGTGTGTGTGTGTGTGTGTGTGTGTGTGTGTGTGTGTGTGTGTGTGTGTGTGTGTGTGAGAGAGAGAGAGAGAGGATGATGATGATGATGACAACAACAACAAATAAAAGAAACAACAAACAAACAAACAAACACACCCAGAAAGAAAATTTGAAAATGGCCTACCATGCACAGTCGGAGCACATGTCAAAGCAACAATGAACGTTGTGAAAACCTTCATCGTTTCACCCGACAAATTCTGTCCAACCACTCAACTGGTATGACAATTCACTCGGACATGAGGAGAGTAGGCTGTACAGGAACTGTTGTCTTAGTTTTAATGACTTCAAAGTCTTGGTGATTGCGTCTGTCGTCTCCGATGAAGTGTGTATGTCGAAAATTGGACAGACCCAAGAAACAGTCACGTGAAGAAACCCAGCTTCCCGAACGTACACAATGGTTGCCATGGAAAGACTATCATGTCTTTCTTACGTCAGCTGAGATTGTCTCCCTTCGCTGACGTATCGGGCGATAGAATCTCAATCTCTCTCTCTCTCTGCACCTGATACACTCACTTACCTTCCTCCTCACTCTCTCACGAGAGAGAGAGAGAGAGGTGTAATAACCCGGAGTAGATCGAGGTATCATATCATGTATGTAACAATGTCCAAGTGAGTGTTCCCATTATTAGTTTCTTTGTTTAATGTTTTTGTGTGTGTGTGTGTGTGTGTGTGTGTGTGTGTGTGTGTGTGTGTGTGTTTTGCATAAGTTTCTGTTTTTGTTTAGTTTTGTTTTATGGTTCAGTTTATTTCGGTTTTTTTTTCCATTCCATTGCTGTAGCAAAAGTTGCTCTACGGGTTTTGGTCTGGTAATGATGTTCTCCTTTCCTTTTTTTTCAGTTTGCTTGTTTAAAATTGTTGTTACCTCAGTGTGTGTGTGTGTGTGTGTGTGTGTGTGTGTGTGTGTGTGTGTGTGTGTGTGTGTGTGTGTACACGAGCGCACATGAGTGTGTCAGTGTGACATTCAACTTGAACCATTACGTCAGTTACTAGTACAGTCCAACAACAACAACCATTTCAATAACTCTCGATTCTTTCTGTGCCAGTTTTCATTCACTCAAACATTTAATGATGTATACGACGAAATTACGTTCAACCTTATATTGCAGTATCAGTTACAACTCATTATAACAACGGCAGATTCAGGAGAATATCAACATTCCTTTGACTGTTCAATTCAATTCAATTCAATTCAATTCAATATAACTTTATTGTCTGTCGATGGCAGAAAATTTTCTTCTGGCTCACACACACACACACACACACACACACACACACACACACACACACACACACACACACACACACACACACACACACACACACATTAATTTATCTAGACATATAAATCCATACATATTAAACACAGATCCTAAAGTAATGTGTGATGTCCAAGTCTAATACTATGCAACTAAACTAAGAAATCTAAACTAAAAGATGGCAAGGGCATGGCGGACATGACACAGCTGAGTAGTAGTTCTCAGTGAGAGTTTCACACCCTTTCTGTATTACCAACGATTACTTCCTTTGTGTTTTCCCGTCAGTGTTTCGTACGCTTGCTGGATTTTCATAAAGGCCACATGTGACTTTTGCTTTTGTGCAGGGTCGGTCTGCTTGTCTGGATGCCAAATCAGGACTAGCTTTCGGTACCGAGCCTTGATCTCCGTTTGACTTGCAGATCGGCCCACTCCCAGTATCTGGAAACGACAGTGAATTCTTCACATGACTGGCTCGAAATATGGACACTGAATGTAGGCTATGTGACGCGGGCAGAGAGGGGAGACTCTTATTCGACCCCCCCCCCCCCCCCCCATCTCTCTCTCTCTCTCTCTCTCACACACACACACACACACACACACACACACACACACAGACACACAAACACGCACGCACGCACACACGCACACAGACGCACGCACGCACACACGCACGCACGCACACACACACACACACACACACACACACAAGCGCGTGCGCGCGCACTTGAAAATGACATACTCAGTGCAAAATAGGAAAATTAACACTTCTCGTTGCAACAGTTTCACATTACCCGTGCAAATACAAAATGATATTGCATGGCCAAAGTTCCGCAGACTAGGAGACAAGATTCATTTGGAAACACTCGATCAGTACAAAGGATGGCTTGTAAGCTAACCATTAAAAACGCGCCGTTAACTCTTTGACGACGGAGCGCAATTTCTGACGCACGATTTCCTATAGGAAATCGTGCGTCAGAAATTGCGCTCCGTCGTCAAAGAGTTAAAAAACAAAACAACACAGGCGTACATGTGTAAGCAAATAGGCGGAGCGCCATCCTCCCTACGCCCTGCTCTCTCTCGGTTAAAAACTCCAGTTAAACTCTTTACTTACCGGGTAATAGTATACCCGTTCTATGCATTGACATTATATATATGAACACTAGTGAATCATCCCCAGCGGTCTAATATCTTACCCTGTGATGTGTGTGGGTGGATGCGGGTGCTTGTGCGAGCTCAGAAGATAGGATGTGTGTGGATGAAGGATCTATACGTAGAGAGAGCTGTTATCTGTGATCTGTATTCTGTGTTAGGCCTGCCCCTCCTTTTTAACTGTTATTCTTAGTGCTTGTTTAACATAGTTTAATGTGAGGCAATGCCAGTGCTTCTTCTCTTTAAATTGTGTTTTAGCCAATGACTGAGTGTGTGAATGTGTATATGTATTTATATGGTATGTTTGTGTATATCAATTGTGTTTTATTATCAAGAGGAGCAAAGCAAATTCTTCTTAATTGTAACTAAGAAGCAATAAATCTATCTTATCTTATCTTATCTCCCCCCCCCCTCTCTCTCTCTCTCTCTGTATTCAAGCATTTTCGCACATTTTAAAAGGAGTGGTCTGTTCATACTTCCCGACCCCTCTTCCCCTCTTATATGTGGTAGAAACTCCCAAACATCCACCCACCCTCTCCTCTTTCAAAAATCAAAATCAATTCTCTTTATATTGCATTAAAAAAAAAAAAGACAAAAAACTTGGACTTATTTGTGAGACCGGTCATACCCGGCCTCTATTTACTGATATTTTGTTTACAACGATTGTACTGCTGTATTCCCCTTTTGCGTACTTTTTGCGTTCTTTTGAATGCAGTTTGTTTGAAGTTTGTAGATATTGTATTACGCCCGCTATTGTTAGTTTTCTATGTGTTAAGAAACACAAATTTCGCTGTGGCTGGCATACGTGCTCTGCTTTCCGCTGCACTTGGGGCCGTGCTGTCTTTGCGGCCCGCGCTGGGCGCATAAGTAACCGCGAGCTACGCCTCACTACACAGTCGCCAGTCAGCCCTGCCGCGAGTCACTGCACGTGTCTACGAATTGTCTGCCATTTGTACTGTTTTCCCGTAATAAAACTCATGTCATAGCGACCTCTGTGTTTGGTCTCCCTGCCTGCATGAACCGGACCCCTGACACCCGGTTACATTTGTCTAATGCTTATCAATCTCTTATCCTATTTTCCCTCGTGCCTTTGTACAATGTACAACACCAATACACAGCTGGTACGTGCAGATAGACTCGTGTTATATATGTGCATGGCTAGGGGAATAGCTTAGCTACTGAAATATCAGCTACAATCATCTTTGTGTGTGGGTGCACGCACGTCGCCCGTTTTCTTTTTCTGTTGCTTTTATTATTGTTTTGTTTTGTTGTCGTTATGCGTGTACTCTTTTATACATTATCCTTTGTAGCCGTAGCAACGGCAAGTTGTAATACTGGTTGCTGACCAAACATTTCCACCGTTGGAAAGTGAAGGTTCATTTCACTGATCTCATTTCTCTGTCTCTCTCTGTCTCTGTCTCTGACTGACAGGGAGAGACAGACAGAGGGAGACAAACTGACAGACGGAGAAGGCTGCAATCTCTACAGGTGCACTAGTTTCCGAGAAACAAAACATGTTTATGATAAGGCAGCTTTTGTGTGTCAGTGTGTGTGTGTGTGTGTGTGTGTGTGTGTGTGTGTGTGTGTGTGTGTGTGTGTGTGTGCGCGCGCGCGTGCGTGCGTGTGTGTGTGTGTGTGTGTGTGTGTGTGTGTGTGTGTGTGTGTGTGTGTGAGAGAGAGAGAGAGAGAGAGAGAGAGAGAGAGAGAGAGAGAGAGAGTTTACTGTTGTAGGCAATAATGGTCTCTACAATCATAGAGTGAGTTAGTTTCTCAAGTTTACCTTGTAAGGATCTGTTTCTGCTCCTGGACCAGTGCTGTGGGCCCTTCGCTGCTTTTCCTCCTCCTTCTCTCTTCTCTCCCTTCTCTCCTTCCTGTGCTCTTCTCTAGATCTCCGCTGTTGTTTACTGTCAAGCATTTGTTTCAACCAGTCTTTGAAATTCTGCCAAAGTTCCCTCAGTACCTGTTTAATGTCTGACCATTCCCGGGAGTGGAAAAAGTCATCAATAACATCCCTCAACGGAACCTTTCTCCCATTCACCACCGTCACTGTTGCATTGAAGTACAGCGCCGATCCCCACAGCAGCAGGTACAAAGCGCCCCACCAGAATAACCTGGACACTCTTCTGCAGAATCCCTGGCGAGGTTTTGGGATTTTCTTTGGGGTAAAACCAAGACTGGTGGAAACAGCAGCAAGGATGGTTGCGAGCAGAACGTTTGTTGGTTCCTGCTGGTGCCACAGACCGCAGACGCCGACAAATGCGCCACCAAGGGGCCACAGTAATCTTGCTCTGAGGCGTCCAATGTTTGCCACCAGGTGGACGCCTGTACGGAAAGGAGAAGGCGTAATGATTAATACATACTTATACATTCGCATCCAAAATAAACTGGATAAATTTGTTCTGGGCACTGTACACAAGAAAATAGTCACATTGTTACAACTGATTCTTTTTTAATCCAGAGTATGTAATTACATTCATGGTTTCCAGCTGAATTTCCTTTTTGTATTGCAACAAAGGCAATGTTACTGCCACTCAAAACAAAGACCCGGGTTCGAGTCCCAGCCGAGGCAAGCGGGATTTTTCCTACCTAGGTCGGCTCCTACCCAGAGCGGGTGTGCTATGGGCCCGATGGCCCGATGGCCACACAGCCGAGATTCACCCACTTCACGGGTGCGACTTTGGGGGTGCTTCCCTTGGTATGACACGTCTTATGACGTGGATGATTACACGGCCGGCACCGCAGGTGCCGTAGTTCCCGGGCCTGGTTAATGCCGGGATATTTATGACAGGAAGCGTGGAATGCGGCCCTGTCCCGCAGTCCCAAACCACACGGACCTCCGTAGCATCATCTCATCATCATCCTCATCTCCATCATCATGCATAATAAAAATTGCCCCAGCTTCCGAGCCCTCCGTGGATTCTACCCATAACCAGGGAGGAATACCACTGGAGGCGGCAAAAGAGTTGTGGCAGCCCAAAAAAACAACAACAACAACAACAAAAAAACCAAAGTTTTTTGTCAGTTGTGGTACAATGCCACAATTTGTTACATTTGAGTGGCATCCCGGATTTTTAAGTAGACTTTTCTGTATTTGCAACTGTGCGCAAGAAAATCACACAAAACTTGAGTCAAAACTTTCGACAGAATAATCCAGGATATACATGTACTGTATGGTATACTATGTATGGTATGTGATACGTTATTTACCAACCCACGCGATGCATGACTCCCACACAATTCTCTAACGACATTCACGATTTCCGTTTGAATATAAAGAGAACGATGTTCACTCTTTCCATGACCATCAAGGTAACTGAATTGTTAGTCTATAACTGACAATTACAGAAGAAGGCTTTGAATTGTTTCCATTTCCGGCTGGTGCCGTATCCAACCGACATCTGCCAGTCAGCCGTTTCTCGACCAATGTGTTCTTACTATGCCGAGTACGACTGCTAACCTGACCAGTCCCCCAAGATCAGGGCCCGTACAGTATGTAAAACTCGAGGTTAAGGCAGTGTTAGTACCTCATGAACATCCTTTAAGTCTAAACGAAAAGAGCCAAAGGACTGTAATTAACTTCGTGCACTTACCAGTAGCAACGGCCAAAGGAACCATCACCAAGTTGACGAACTTTCCAAGTTCATCTCTGCGCTGAAGCCAGCCACGTGGGCACAGCAACGTAACCAGTGTACCGAAGTTCAAACCCATCACAAGCATGCCTGCATACCGCACTTTGCGGCTCACTGTCGGGGCGTTTCCAAACCGGGAAAGGACCACACGATTTCTGTTTGAACCTTTCTTGTTGTACGCGTCGTCGTCTTCTCGGCATTCTTTAATGTAACGTGGCAAATGCTTGTAGTCTCGGAGCCAGCCAAGACCCAACACTCCGCCGAGCGTGGCCCACCACACAAACGCTTGTCTGTCTCGACGCAGGTAGAAATGGTGGACACCCCAGAAGCCGAATACAAACCACAGAATGTAAGCGACGGTTGAGTTCGCCATGTTCAGCAGCAACTCAGAGAAGTCTCGTCGGTCAGTTTGCAAACCACTGAGTAGATCGATCGAGGCGAAGTCTGGCTTGAGCAGTTTCTGAGAAAGACGCCGGTACTTTCGGTTCACCTATCGGTCACTGGACAGGAATTTAAAAAAAAAAAAGGGGGGGGGGGGGGGCGAGGAGCGGGCGGGCTCACTTCCGAGATGAAAACAGCAAGTAGTTCTCCAGGCCTCACACTTCGGATTCACAGCCTGAATTCAGTCAGTGGGCTATATCACTGTAAATCTTCCTGTCGATCGCGCTGTACGAACTGAGATGACGTTGATGGGAGGACATTGTTTCCAAAGGGGCATAACCTGGAGTAGGCCGCTTTCGCCTGGCTTAATTGTCTGCTCCTATTCAAAGTCATTGTAGTAACGGCGTTATAGTCCGAGCGACACTCCTTCTTACGGTCATGCACCACCCTGCTCTGAATCATATATGAGATATTTTTTGCAGATTTGTGAAGGTCCGTCACGTCTCTTCAGATATCCGTCGGGTGCCAGACTGGAAAGGTTGGGCAAATTTTGTAATTCCAGAAAATAGAATCAGCCCGGAGCCCGCCTTCTGGCAAGGAAGACAATGTATGTCAAAAGACTGATCTACTTTTGCACGGGGAACATTGATTGCGTCAGAAAATGTTTTACTGTGCTGCTGACGTCAGAGCTTTGCACACTCTGTCCCCGCCGTCTTTAAAGTGGACTCGCCCGGGAAAACCCGATTCGAAGAGGGCAAGTGAAAAGACAATGCACTGATGAGTCTGTACGGCAGGGGTACACAATGTCGATTGCAAATGAATGATATTTAGATTCAGCTTCTGTCAGACATGACAGCGAGAAACATCATGTTCTTTTAACAAAAAGAAGTTATTGTTTTTCATATTTGCAAGAATACAACGCGTGTTATTATTGTTGGGGGGTGGCGGTCATGTTGAATTTCAGCCTCTCTTTCAAAATGCGAAACAATGACAGTCTGGCACTCTTCGGAATCAGAATCAGCACACTTTTCGCACAAAGAAACCACAGGAAAATCTCGTTTTTTTTCCGAAAAGACGTTCTTGCTTTTCATATATTCGGCAAAACAATTAATGCAATGCAGCTTCTTTTTAGGCACGTCAGTGTGAATTTCAGCATCTCTTTCAAAATTTTCATCATTTACAGTATGTAACTCATCAGAATCGGAATCATCACCCATTTTTCATACAAAAACCGCGGAAATATCACGTTTCTTTCAGAAAATGAGTTATTGGTTTTCATTTATGCGGCAAAACTACGCGTTTTATGATCATGATGTTGGGCGGCCATTTTGAATTTCAGCCTCTTTCAAAATGTTTACAATATTTGCAGTTTGGCACTCATCAGAATCGGATTCTGTATCCTTTTATCTCATATACACCACTTTAAAAACTCGTTTCTGTCAAAGAATAAATTCTTGATTTTCATTTTTTGCGGACAAGCAACGCGTTTCAAGTACAATTTTTGGCGTCCGTTTCGATTTTCAGCCTCTATTTCAAAATGCTAAACTTTACTGTCTGACACTCGTCGGATTCGGAATCACCATCCTTTTTTTCACGTGAAAACCTTTTAAAAACTTTGTTTCTTTTGAATAATAAGTTGTACAATTTTCATTATGCGGCAAAACAACGCGCTTTAAGGTTTGGGCGGCCATTTTGAATTTTAGCATCTCCTTCGAAATGCGTAACATTTACAGTCTGGAACTCGTCGGATTCGGATTCAGCACCCTTTTCTTATACGAAAACCACTCTAAATCTCTGGTTTTTGGCGAAAAGTTATTTACTGTACCTCATGTAGGCGGTAAAAAGAAGAAATGTAAGTTTCTTGTCGGCCATGTTGAATTTCAGCCTCGCTTTGAAAACCGTCAACAGTTACAGTCTTGCACTCGTCGGATTTGGAATCAGCATGCTTTTTCATGTAACAACCACTGAAAAAAGTCGTTTCTTTCCAAAAATAAGTCACACATTTTGATATGTACGGCAATACAATGCTTTTCAGGGTTTTTTAAACGGCCGTTTAGTATTTCAGGCGTTCTTTCAAAATGTTCAACATGTACACTCTAGCACTCGTCGGATTCGGAATCAGCACCCTTTCTTTTCATTGAAATCACTGATAAAAAGTTCTTGCGTACATATGTGCGACATAACAAAAGCATTTTAAGGTTCTTTGGCGGCCATTTTGATTTTCAGCCTCTCTTTCAAATTGCCCAATATTTACCGTCAGCACCATT
This sequence comes from Batillaria attramentaria, assembly GCA_018292915.2. Lineage (NCBI taxonomy): Eukaryota > Metazoa > Mollusca > Gastropoda > Batillariidae > Batillaria > Batillaria attramentaria. Next base: position 485,847 of record JACVVK020000226.1, read on the forward strand.
TTTTTCATCTAGTAACCACCAAAAAATCCCATATATGATGCAAAACAAGGTATCATGGTCTGTCGCTCGGACTATTAGTCAAAGTCATTGGTTCGAAATCGACCTTTCTTTATCACGCCGGTAGACCGAAGTCCGCGCGCTGGGCTGAAACACTCGGCCCGTGCTACTCTAATCTGCTAATGGAAGCACTCGGTGCTACTGTTTGGAAACACTCTGTCCAGGTCGTGCTACTTTTGGGGCGGATTGGGGAGCCGGGATAGCCGAATGGCAGAGCGTTGGACTTTCAATGCTCGAGACGTGAGTTCGAATCCCGGCCGGGGCCAAATACTTGTGCTGACCTTTTTCTCGTTGGCCCGGCTTTGATATCACCCACACACGGTGGAAAACGACGTCAAGTTAAACTGACTCCCAAACACCCAATACTCACCCCCCTTGAAGCGGAGGGGCACTGGAAACACGCTGTCTGTTTTGACACCTACACCCCGTGTGAACAACTTGACGCAACGTGCAACCTTCACCGATACAGGGGATATCGAGGAGCCCGCGGCCGCACGGCCCGCAACCTCTTATCTGCCCTTGTACCGTGCACGCTTTCCTGCACCGTCTATAGCAGGGTAATGAGACAGAGTACCCGCTTCAGGAGACTCGAGACACGGGAAAGGTGTTCACATGCATACAAGGTCTGTGAAGTCGGACACTTGCTATCGGAAACACGTCAAAGTGGACGCTAGAGTTTCCGGTGCTTCAAAAGTTTCGACGCTGATTGATCTTGCCAAAAGCCATATCACTGCATAAGTTTTTGTTTGTTTGTTTGTTTGTTTTAAGCATATTTGACAAAAAAAAGACATGAGCATAGTACAAAACAAAACAAACAAACAAAAAATGTCACAATACAAAGACAAAAACACCCCCCCTCCAAAAAAAAAGTAATAAAATACCCCCCCCCCCCACCCCCCCAAAAAAACAAAAACTGCACATGTTTAACATATGAGCATATATGTACACGTCTTTGCCTTGTAGTACCGCCTCAGTCAAAGTCACTGTGTCAGGTTGATAAACGGACCCACACACCCCGCCCTCTACACCCCCCCCCCCCAAAAAAAAAAAAAAACAAAAAAAAAAAACAAAACAAAAAAAAAAATTACCGAAGAGAGAGAGTCTGACGATATTATGAGGGTATGAGGGGACACATTGTATCGCACGGCATTGATGAAGCAGAAGGTGGGGGCGGGGAGAGAAGAGAGACAGACAGACAGGGACAGAGGCTCCTACCCCCCCAACTTCTGTGATCACAGAAATGTCAGTTAAAAGACGGAAGGGAGGAACAAGAAATATTCTATTGGAAATAAATTGTGCACCACGGAAACGGAACACGAAAACACGCGTTACAGATGTAGACTTTCTAGTCGACGTTTATTGCAGAATTAAGGACGGCTACACGCACTGATATTGTATTCAACTGCAATAGTAGTTAATAATAAGAAAAAGTCTGGGATGGTCGGTGGTCTCGTGGTTTAGACTTTGTCACCAATACGAGAGGTCAGGTTCGAGTCCCACTCGGGGCATAGAATTTTTATTATTCGTGTATGGCACCGTTCATTCGGGCCGATCCGGCCGGAGGTTCTCTCCGGGTACTCCGGCTTCCTCCCCCTCTGCTTTGGAAATGTTTAGCCCACAAAATTAAAATATAAATGAAAATCTAAAATACTCAAATGATTTGCTTGGAGACGACCGCTGTTCGCTACCGCATGAACATCTTAAATAAAGCAATAGTAGCGAAACATGATTATGGAGATATACTGCTGATATTTTTGTTTTGTTTCTGGTCACTTGTATAGATCAAAGTCCATTGTATAAATTAAAGGAGAATACCAGGAGAAGGGTCTGTGCAAATTCTGAATCATTCGAGAGATTCACTGTCATTCGAGCCTTCAACCTTCTCCTCGAGAGTCCAACATTCAGTCATTTTAGCTAGCACGAATCTCGGCTGGGGCCAAATATTTCATTTGTGCTGTGTTAACTAGACCAAAGACTCAGGCGCTTCCAGAATGCGCTGATGCTGACTGCCTCCTTCACTGACTTAGGAAAGGCGTTCCACAGTTTGGACCCTGCATTTTTGAAGGACCGTGCACCATACCTCTTGTTACTGATGTCGTCAGTCGAAGGGAGCCGGAGACGGAGAGAACTTGCAGACCGCAGGTTGCGCGCTGGCTGGTACACAGGAACCAGTTCCTTCAGGTACGTGGGGGCAGTGTTGTGGATGCAGCAGTACGTCAAGGAGAGGACTTCGTGGTCAATGCGCTGCTGCACGGGGAGCCAATGAAGTGCCTTATCACCTGACACCTACTGTAACGCTTCTGATACTCTTCCAAAGCCTCCCAGACTATGCACGGAATCTCTTTGTCAGTGTTTCGTAAGCGTTCTGTATTTCCATGAATCTTACGTGTGCGTCGGTTCGCTTCAGCGGGTCTGCCTGTTTATCTGGATGCCAGAGAAGGACCAGCTCCCGGTACCGAGCCTTGATCTCCTGAAGACTGGCGGATCTGGAGACACCTAGCACCTGGAAAGAAAACAGCACTTGCGTATAGAGTATGTAGTTACGAGCATTTCTTCTGACAGGCACCGCCGTCTTTGATATCACCCTATGTGGTGGAAAAGGACGTTAAATCCCCAAACACACACACACACACACACACACACACACACACACACACACACACACACACACACACGCACGCACGCACGCACGCACACTGACAATAAGGCAAATGGCGCAAGCTTTCTGTTGCATCCATGGCATACTTTAACTGCATCTTATGGTCCTGGACCCGTATGTAATAGTCGAGGTTAGGGCTTCTAGCCCTTGGTTAGAGTCTAACCTCGAACGAAACTAGCTCTAGGGTAAAATTTTCTGATTTCTTGTTTGTTTTAAATCAAGAAGCAGGCCCATTCCAACAAGGTGGCTAAGCTGTTATAGAAGGAGTTTTTTCTTTTTTCGATCCCTTTTTTAAATTGAATTTTGCTGTTGGGTTTCTTTTGTCCTAGTCTGGGTTAGGCCCGTAGCCGTGGGTAAATTGACCTCGACTTTAACATACGGGCCCAGCTGAAGGCAGCATTCAGGGGGGGGGGGGGGGCAATCAGAGGAGCGGACAGCCTTCGGTCCGCAAAAACAGAAGTTCTCTGTTGGGTGGGATGCGGGAGAGAGCACTAAGAGGGGTAGGGGGAGAGGTAGGGGAAGGGGGGGGGGGGCAAGACCATGGCTTTGCCCCCCCCCCCTCTTGCCATAGTCACCTGATTTTCCAGGGGGGGCAAAAAGACACTCTTGCCCCCCCTGCCCCCCCGGTTCCGGCGCCCCTGATATAGCGTGTGTTACACAGCTAATTTCCAAAACAATTTTGGCACGCTCTGCAATTATTCCTTGTGTGTTTAAACATTGCGGCACTCGCGAAAACTCACATTCCTTTATGAGAGAGAGGGCTTGGAAGTGAAATATGGGTACGACTAATGAATAAACAATGCTTAGGTAGACTCTGTGTGTGTGTGTGTGTGTGTGTGTGTGTGTGTGTGTGTGTGTGTGTGTGTGTGTGTGTGTGCAGGGGCTCCGGAAGATGTTGGGGGGAGGGGGGGGGGCAGAATCTCGGAGGGGGGAACGTTACCCGAAGAAAGTGAAAAGCGGGGGGGGGGGGGGGATCAAATGCTGCGTAGACAAAAAAAAACTTTACGAACCAGGACGTTGCCCGAAAAAAGTGAAAAGCGGGGGGGGGGGGGGGGGGGGGGGGGGCAATCAGAGGAGCGGACAGCCTTCGGTCCGCAAAAACAGAAGTTCTCTGTTGGGTGGGATGAGGGAGAGAGCACTAAGAGGGGTAGGGCGAGAGGTAGGGGAAGGGGGGGGGGGCAAGACCATGGCTTTGCCCCCCCTCTTGCCATAGTCACCTGATTTTCCAGGGGGGGGGGGGGGAGGGGGGCAGAAAGACACTCTTGCCCCCCCTGCTTGGGTTACAGGGGGGGGCAGCTGCCCCCCCCCCCCTACCCCCCCGGTTCCGGCGCCCCTGGTGTGTGTGTGTGTGTGTGTGTGTGTGTGTGTGTGTGTGTGTGTGTGTGTGTGTGTGTGTGTGTGTGTGTGTGTGTGTGAAACGAAGAAACGTTTACCTCAT
>JACVVK020000226.1:495000-710000 GCA_018292915.2 Batillaria attramentaria
TAGATTATGTGTATGTTGCACAAATATCTTCTGTCGTATCGTTCTGTGTATAATTATGTGGTCCTGGTTTGTTTAATTTTTTTGTATCTTCCATACCCCAAAAAGGGGAAAAGGAAAATAAAATCTTGAATCTTGAGACATGGGGCACCATCCCAAGAATACAAAACAGGCCACCGGCCACAGGCCGTTTTCGACACCACGAAGGGTCATCCGCCATATTGATCTTGTGATGGCGTTTCTGTGTCCATGTGCATTGGAATTAATAACTATGGCGGACTGAACATTTGTGTTTTTAGAAAACGTTCTTGCCAGAAAAACAGACTTGCTGACGATGAACTTTTCAGTGATTTTCAGGTTAGCCTGAACAGAAAAGAAATTCGCATTCCTTTCTTTCGTTGTTCAGTATATACGTGAATAGATATAACAACAATAATAATAATGATAATTATACTACTACTACCGCTACTACTACTAATAATAATAATGGGGGTGGGGAGGGGAGGGGGGCGTCCAGTTTTTCATGTTTGAATTTCGTCCAAACAAAATGGTTTTCGTAAACTTGAGTTTAGACTGGTTCGTTCCGCGTTATTTTCAGTAAACCAACTTCTTTGTGTCGTTGGAAGAATAATGACAATGGAATGAACAACTCAAACGGTCAGGTCCTGGTTTACAGACACGTCGCCTTGCACGGTCTGATGAACATTAGTGTTAGTCGGTTAGGGCTTAATGACCTGGTCCAACCAATGTCATTACCAGATCAGGTACCCGTGCACTGGGATAGACCTTCGCGTGTTTACTGTCCTTCTGGGTGTCATTGCCACCCGGATGTGTAATGTGAATACCATGAACCTCCCCAGCTATACCCGACACCCTCCCCTCAACCCCGTTAAATTTGTTTTAGCTGTAGCAATGAAAGCTGCGTAAGAAACACATACATCGTCCGCGCAGCAGCAAGTTTCAGTGATACAAAACAAGACTGTGACGTTTCTCCACACAATACATACTTTCACGCACACAGTGACGTAACGAAATCTGCGTCAAAGACACTTGACGTGCACACTATGCTGCTGCGTTCTTTTTGGCGGGAGTTGTGAGACGTGTGTGTGTGTGTGTGTGTGGACGGATGTAATGATGGCTATCTCCTAAACTACCTCGTTGGAGGCCTTTTTACTTTGAGATAAAATGGGAATTCACCTTCTCCAGAGCTACCTTTCACTATTTTTATCCTGCCGCATTTTCAGAAGAATTATCGCCGATTTTAAAAAATCGGTCATGTTACGAATTTTTCCGAAAAAAATGATCAAACGGCTTCATTTTTTGAAATTGGCAAGATCATCCAATTATACTGCCTGTTTTCGTAGCACAGCTCTGTAGCTCTGACAGGTTTTGTGTAAGAAAAATATTTCCGAGGTAGGGGTGGTTTGCATATAAGGCCAAATATCTATGAAAAGACTTCTTCAAATTACTCATCATTCCGGAATTTTTGTCACTTGTGCCAACTGCACATATGACATGAACTACCACACTATTACAGCTTTAGTATTAAGAATAACAGAGCTTTTACATAAACACATTTTTTTCACGTTTCTGCGAGAAGCGCCGGTCAAAAAAGTTCCAATTTTGCAATTTCGTAAGTACAATCCAAGGCACTTAAGTCCACGTTTCATCAGCTCTCTAGATCTTCCAGATTTTATGTCAAAATTAATTCAGTCACGGAAGTCACAAAAGCAACAAGGAAATCACAAGATATGAAGAAGTATCATCTGTTAGACAGCAGCGTGAGGCTGACGTCAAATGTTTGGTTCACAGACAAAATCTGCAAGTATCGTCACTGCTTCCGACATTTCATCAGCCCTTCCAGATTTCATGTGAAAAATAATTCAGTCGGAGAAGTCTCAAAGCCAACAGGGAAATCACAAGACATGAACAAGCATCCTCAGACGATCTCAGTGCTAGAGGCTGACGTCAAAAGTTTAGTTCACGAAATTGACGTCATCTCTCTCTCTCTGTATGACGACCTGCCTGAGGCTGACGTCAAATGTTTAGTTCACGGAACTGACCTCTCTCTCTCTCTCTCTCTCTCTCTCTCTCTCTCGGGAGCCAGGGTGGCCGAATGGTAGAGCGTTGGACTTTCAATGCTTGGGCCGAGAGTTCGAATCCCGGCCGCTGGGGCCAAATATTTGTGCTGGCCTTTTTCTCGTTGACCCGTCTTTGATATCACCCTTATGTGGTGGAAAAGGACGTTAAACTCCTAACACCCACCCACCCTCTCTCTCTGCCTCTCTCTCTCTCTCTCCCTTCTTCCCCCACTGACCCGGCCCCACCCCCAGTCACGTGGCTAATCGGTCGAGGTCGTAGAGGATCTAGTGTCATTGGCAGAACTTGGAGAGGGGAGAACCGGCAACAATAACAACAAAACAGACAAAATAAAATGAAGTTTGGAGAAACAACTTTGTAGGACGGGGCCGTTCCTCCTTGTTTTTTTCTGCCAGGCACACAAAAACACGTGCTTTCTGGGCGCTGCCTTCTTGAATATGTCACGTTCCTCGAGAGCACGTGACATATCAGCTCCCCTTCCACGATTGTGTAATGTAAACGCCGTGGAGCGCTCTCAGTACGTACGGTGCGCTTTTGGGGCGCCCTCAGAGCGTTCTGTAATGTAAACGGGGCCATGGTCTCTGCATCATAGTTCTGGGTCTGCTCAAAGCTGTAACGATTCATAAATGAAATTTACTACAGTCTACCTACGGCCAATTTGACTAGGGGACTAAGCACCATGGATTAGATAAGGACTTAGGCCCTCGAACTCACGACCCGGTGCTCGGTGACAGAGCAGAAGGCATTTGATGTACTCAGTTTCACTCGACACGGAACCGAAAACAAATCCAATTTCACTTATGGTGAAGGTCGCAATTGTCATTCAAACCACATACAACGCATGCTTCGTGCAGCTAATGTCAAATTCGGCGTGCAAACGTATCGTTCGAGCATACCATAGCCGGAACGAATCTCTCAAGCACCGGATTGCCGGCCGATCACGTGTTACGTGCGTAGCTGCACAGTTACATCATTTGCATATGCGTGGAAGTGTAGAATAACCGACGTCTCGTGATCTTCGCGACAGCGTGCCTGCTGAAGTCAAAGCGACGAGACATCCTTGTTCTCCCTCCCTCTCTCTCTCTGACTCTCGCCCGCAAGTAGACGTGAGTTACTTTATTAGTAGTGAATTTTAATTGCTAGTTGAATCAGTAGTATTTTCTGTTACTCTGAGCACAAGATTGATCTTTTTATTTGATTCTGCATGTTAACGGCATTGCTTTATGTTTTATTTGAACTGAGAAGCAGCAGCAGCAGCAGCAGTTGTTGTTGTTGTTGTTGTTGCTCCTGCTGCTGCTGCTGCTGTTGTTGTTGCTGTTGTTTTGTTGTTGATGTTGTTGCCGTATGCGCTCCCCATCCTCGTACCAATACGTAAAAGCCCACGCAAAACTTCTACTTTTACTTGAAATCCTCAGACCGCTAGAAGCCACTTTAAGCCATATTACGCAGTCTGCAGCAGTCCGGCGTCTAGCGGGAAGGCCCACGCCTTGCGTAGTAGTGGCTTGAAGTGGCTCATACTGGTGTGCAGTGGCTTGTTCTTTTTCAACAGTCTTATCAAATTGCGAACAGAGCTGTCAAGAGTTATACATGTACAAAGTTCCGTATCTTCAGAAAAAGTGGAAAAGAGAAAGTACACATTCTGTCCGATTACTGTCTTAACAAGCGGACATACGAGGAATTATGTCCTATAATTTCTGTGGACGGTGGACAATAATCAGGACTTATGTCCTAAACTGTTTCGGTCCAATTGTCCCATAATGGTTTCCACGGATATAAAGAAGCCTTTAGTAGTAGTAGCAGCTGCAGCAGCAACAGTAGTAGTAGTAGTAGTAGTAGTAGTAGTAGTAGTAGTGGTAGTAGTAGTAGTGGTAGTGGTAGTAGTGGTAGTAGTAGCAGTAGCAGTAAGAGTAGAGTAAGAGTATTCAGTCTGGTAGAGCGTTGGACTCTCAATGCTCGGGTCGTGAGTCCAAATCGCAGTTGGGGCCAAATATTTGTATTGGCCTTTTTCTCGTTGCCCCGTCTTTGATATCACCCTTATGTGGTGGAAAAGGGGGTTAAACTCCCAAACGCCCGCCTGCCCGTCCTATTCAGTCTAGCACCAATACTTATACCAAGTTCTGTATCTTCCTTGGAGGAAAAAAAAACCGAAGAAGAGAACGAATTTGCATTTCACGTGTATGGCTCATACTGTTTTGAAAGGCAGCGGTTCAAGTGAATCACATATGGATGCGTATTTCACCAAAACTTTTGAAATGCAGTTCACGTGTCTTTGTGATATGGCTGTACGTCTGGAGGTCTGCTCAAAAAGTGCTTATGAATGCGTGCAGTTGCACACGTGAAAGCTTTTAAATACAGTGAAGTCCGGATGTAGTGATAGCCCTCGGGACCAAATTTTTTTTATCACTACATCCGGATGTCCGGTTATAGTGATATTTTTGTAGGTTTTATCACTACATCCGGACGTCCGGTTATAGTGATATTTTTGTAGGTTTTATCACTACATCCGGCCAATCGCTTGTAGTTGTAGTGATATCTTCAAAGCTTTTATTGCCACATGCGGCAGTAATAAGGTGATTTTGGAACCACTATGGATTTCGTTTTGTGACGTTTCTTCTGTCGTCTTTGTCAGGCTTGCAAATGTCCTGTGTTAACCCAGTACCCCCGTCCTAGCAGTTCAACAGCCGGTCCCGTGTGTGTGTGTGTGTGTGTGTGTGTGTGTGTGTGTGTGTGTGTTTTAGAGAGAGAGAGAGAGAGAGAAGGGCCACTTAGAAATACGGGCCCAAATGAAAAATCGTCAGATTTTTTAGGAACTGATGAAATTTAGTCTTTAATCAGTAACACTGAAATGAAAAAATAAAAATGTACACATGTACAAGTAAATACTTCCTTTTAACGCAAACACTATCCAATTCTTTGGATTGAAACTTCAAACACAGGCTAAAAGATACAACATGTAACTAGTACATGTATTAAAATTGTTATGTCGCCATTTTGGTAAAGGGAGATTAGTCTCGAACATTATCACTACAGCCGGACTTTAGCTTCCCCGGGACTTGAAAATAGTATCACTACAAGCGGACTATCACTAAATCCGGCCTGAAAAATATCACTACAACCGGACTAAGTTAACAAAGAACATGAACAACTGGGACCGGGACCAAGAAATTCTATTACTACAGCCGGACTATCACTACATGGGTCTATCACTACAGCCGGACTTCACTGTAGCTCCATCTGCACTAAATTTTATCAATATGATAAGTGCAGTTAGCGGGCCGACTTCCGCATGTCTAGTCACATAGAACGTACTGGGCTGGTGTGACGGTGTCCAACATCGTACGCCCACTGGGGTTAGACACCTGGGGCGTGATGCACGAAGAAAGACTGGACTAGTCGCAGACTTTGAGCGCACAGGTGCCATCACAAGCACAACTGGTCCAACTATTTTGTGAAGCCTGCTGACTAGCTAATCTTGGAATACGCGCCTTTAGCTCTCTCTCTCTAAGCTGAGAGCTTTTCTCCCCCCAACAACATACTAACAGATGGTTGTTTCCCTTTGACTGATAGAAACCCGTGTTGCTAGCGCTGTCTTTAGTTCCACACTTTCTGACGTCAGACTGAGAATAAAAATAGAAAGTTGGCGATCCCATAAATCGGACCTCTGCAGCGCCAAATGGGGACCCTAGCAAAGAAAGAGTTAAGAAATGTCCAGCACTGTTAGTTTATCCTGGATCTAATTGAATAGAAGCTGACAGTACCCAAATGGAGACCTTAGCATAGAAAGAGTAAGAGAAATGTCCAGCACGTTACCTAAATGGGAACCTTAGCATAGAGAGAGTTAAGAAATGTCCAGCACAGTGAGTGTATCCTGGATTGAACTGAATACAAGCTGACGGTACTTGTACCATCGCCCACCGCCGTTACCCGGAAACAGTTGTCTATTGTGATAAGAAGCGGTTTCGGAAGTATAAGTGTCCCCCAGTATGAACCCGGACCAACACAGCGGGATGTTATTGCGATGCACTTGTCGATTACGACAATGGAATGGCGAACTTCCGGAGCAGTAGTGAATTCGGTTTCGCTTTTTCACGTTACGTTCAACCGGACTGGGCTGTGCGTTTGAACGGACCTTTCCAGTTTTACTAGGCCAAGTTAATATGTCTGTGAAAAGTTTCAATTGTGTGTGCGTCTGTATGCTCGAAATACTCTATCTTGATGACTAGTACAACTCTTAATGCGGTACAATGTTGTTTATCCTTTGTGCGAGCGCTCGCCCAACGTTCAAATTCTGTTGATACACCAATCTCGCTCAGCGTATTAGCCGCGTCACTGACAGCGCTTCTCTTGGCTCCGTGCCAGCATTTGAGAAGCTGTCACTGTGCATGTGGTGTGATGCTAGAGACCATGAAAGTTGCTCAAGCGATCTGTGAGTATCAAAATCATAAGGACTGCCCCTTTAACCTTGATGTCCTGATTTTCTTCTCTGCTGGTGCTGTTGTTGATGTTGTCGTTGTTGCTTGGTGGTCTATAAACCAAGGAAATAATAATGATAGTACAGTGAAGTCCGGATGTAGTGATAGCCCTCGGGACCAAATTTTTTTATCACTACATCCGGACTATTACTACATCCGGATGTCCGGTTATAGTGATATTTTTGTAGGTTTTATCACTACATCCGGACGTCCGGTTATAGTGATATTTTTGTAGGTTTTATCACTACTTTCGGCCAATCGCTTGTAGTTGTAGTGATATCTTCAAAGCTTTTATTGCCACATGCGGCGGCACATTTGGTAAACTAGCCTCAAGGCAGTAATAAGGTGATTTTGGAACCACTATTGATTTCGTTTTGTGACGTTTCTTCTGTCGTCTTTGTCAGGCTTGCAAATGTCCTGTGTTAACCTACCCCCGTCCTAGCAGTTCAACAGCCGGTGTGTGTGTGTGTGTGTGTGTGTGTGTGTGTGTGTGTGTGTGTGTGTGTGTGTGCGCGCGCGCGTGCGTGTTTTAGAGAGAGAGAGAGAGAGGGGGGCCACTTAGAAATATGGGTTAAATGAAAAATCGTCAGATTTTTTAGGAATGAAATTTAGTCTTTAATCAGCTTTGAAGATATCACTACAACTACAAGCGATTGGCCGGATGTAGTGATAAAACCTACAAAAATATCACTATAACCGGACGTCCGGATGTAGTGATAAAACCTACAAAAATATCACTATAACCGGACATCCGGATGTAGTAATAGTCCGGATGTAGTGATAAAAAAAAAAATTTGGTCCCAAGGGCTAAGCACATTGCGTTGCTGGCGTTTGCTCGCCATTTTGGTAAAGGGAGATTACTCTCGAACATTATCACTACAGCCGGACTTTAGCTTCCTCGGGACTTGAAAATAGTATCACTACAAGCGGACTATCACTATATCCGGCCTGAAAAATATCACTACAACCGGACTAAGTTAACAAAGAACATGAACAACTGGGACCGGGACCAAGAAATTCTATTACTACAGCCGGACTATCACTACATGGGTCTATCACTACAGCCGGACTTCACTGTATGCAGTAGGCAAGATGAAAACAGAGCACCAAGAAATAGGCCAAGTCGTCCTTAAAGATCTAAGCTCCCAACAAAAAGCTTTCCGAAGTGTTAAAAAAAAAAAAATTACAGAGTCGACTGTGCAAGCACAGTCAACTCTGTAACAGTTGCAGAGTTTTCAGCGTCCCTGAAACCCCAATAAAAGCCAAGGGCAGCCTGATTTCACAGCTCAGTTTGTGTTTTGACACTGAGCGAGAAAGATCGTGCAGCACTCAACATCCGCTACACACTGTAGAGACGTGTCTCACTCACTGACCAAAAGCCAAATACTGTCACGGCAAACTCGTGCTCTGATTTTATGAGGGTCCCCGAAGCGCTCAAAACTCTGCAACTGTGACAGAGTTGACTGTGCTTGCACGGTCGACTCTGTAAAAAAAAAAAAAAAATCAGACTTCGGAAAGCTTTTTGTTGGGAGCTTAGATCTTTAAACTGCACGAAAATCAGGCATTTATGCCACAGGCAGCCCTGTTCGGGTCCGTCGCTTCTCTAGGCCCCCCCCCCCTCCCTTGCCGCAACAAGCACGCATTTTTCGTGGCAGAGCACAAAGCTGCCACGAAAAATGCATGTGTGCTGCGGGTCTGTATGCACGGGCTGCCACGAAAAATGCATGCATGCTGCGGGCGTGTGTATGCGCGGGGGACAACTCATGCAGGCAACAATCTCGAAACAGACTGAACATGTACTGTGCTGGTGAATGCGACAGTTGTCACCGCTTCTGTGCACACTGTGAAATAACACGGGGACCGCAAAGTTGTTCGCAACTGTCCACTTTCCTTGTCACCGAGTATTTTTGTTTTTTCCTTCTTAGGTGTCACTTAGCTCGGCTCGGTCTCGGTTAGCCCGATTTGGGCGTCGTCGCAGGGACCTAGAGAAGCGACGCACCCGGAACTGGGTTGTGCGACTAGCTCTGCTTTCGTCTCAGTTAGCTGGTCAGCGTTATCATCCAGAAAACAAAGCAAATAAATGCGAACAAACATCAAACTCAGGGCACCGAAACAAGTGCACAGTACTTATCTTTCGTCTGGGAGGAAGAGGCAGACTGTGAAGCGTCCAAAAGGCTTTGCATGGCTGTATTACAGGCAAAATTTGAACGCAAAAACTGCAGCGAGAGAAGACGCTGGCCAGCCATTGTGTCTCTGGCAAGGGGAACAACTACCGTCCTATGTTAACCGTTAAGTAGGTCGTCTGCTGCGCACGACCGCCACTGTGTTGAGTGAGAAGATGAGGGTCCGTACACAAACTGATTATTTACAATAATTTCCTGGTTTTCTGTTAACGCTGTGACCATTTTGTCCCGTTCGCAACCGAAATTTGAAAGAAGTGAACAGGACACAGAAACAAAACCAGATTCGTTGGTACTTCTAAAATTAACTGAGGACGATGGCAAGCTCGGAGGAGTGTTTGGAATAAGTGGTCTTTGCCTTTAGGGGAAAACAAGAAAACTGAAAAGAGTATTTTATTTCCGATTTCACCAGTTATAAGAAAAACGGGGTATGGAAGTCAGCAGTAACCTTATGTATCTTTATGTATATTTTTCTTTTCGGCCACCAACCCGTCCATCCTCGCCAAAACCTATCTCCCCCCCCCCCCCATCCCCTCTCCTCGCCCCACTCCTCCCGCCCCCCCCCTCACATCCCGCCCCCGTCACCGGCTTTACTCCGGGGGTACTCTTACTGGTCAAGTCAAATGCAGGTCTGACCACCCCCCCCCCTCCCACCCCGACTCCCAGCCCCACCCTCCTGTATAGGGACTGTTGTTTGCGATGGGAAAATTCTCATTTAGGCCACTTTTGACAAAAGTTTCGCTCATGGGTGAATTTCAATACCTACACAGCCACTAACCATTTTAATGTAGACTGAGTTTCATCTGATGCGTTTGTCCAGCAAGGAATACATTTTGTATACACAGGTGAGGATCATTTGCCACACTAACCATGGGTGCCGAAGGTTCCAAGATGTCGGAGGCCGACATGAAGTTTCTTGTGGCCAACACAGACCTCTCTCAGCAGGAAATTGAGCTGGAGTTTCTGAAATACAAGGTAAGTGAAGCGTCATCGGTATCTGTAGAGAATTTGTATGAATGCCTAGTTCTGCTGGTTCGTGCACTGGCTGCCCAGTGCATAATGTGTTGCTGTTATGTCTTTGGGGGTCAACATGTGCACGTTTTTGTTGAGGTCCTCGGCGTGAGAGTTGGGTCTGTTTTGGTTTGGTTTGATGTGGTTTGGTTTGGTGTTGACGTTGGTGTTGGTTTTAGTTTCTGGTTTGGTTTGGCTGGGGGTTGGGGTTGGGGTTGGTTTTAGTTTTAGTTTTAGTTTTAGTCAGTTTTATTTAGTTTTAGTTTTAGTTTTAATTTTAGTTTGGTTTTGGTTTTGGTTGGTTGGTTGGTTGGTTGGTTGGTTTTAGTTTATTTGTGTTTGTTTTCATATGCAGTGGAAAAGGACATTATAAACACCCACCCACCCTTTTTGTTCTGTTGATTTTGTTGGTAGTCGTGTCGTTTGTTTTCTTTCAATTTTTTAAAAATTTCTTTTGCTTTTCTTTCGGTGATGGTGGGAGGGGTAGTGGAGTAGGCGCTCTCATTTGTTGACCAGTAACTAATTCCAGAAATGAAAAAGTAATAATTAGCGATGTTGTGCACAGGGCCAATTTCCGGACGGCAAGGTGTCTGAAAGTGCGCTCAAGAAGTTCTTCGAGAAGGTTTACCCGGACACAAATCCTGATGCCTTCGCTTCGCTGATGTTCAAATCCTTCGACACGGACCGCAATGGGAAGATCAACTTCAGAGAGTTCCTGCTGGCCATCAACGTGCTGAAGAACAAGGACAAACCGCTCAAGCTGCTGGGCTGGGCTTTCGACATCTGCGACATCAGCCACGGCGGGCTCATCAACAAAAAGGAGCTTGAGACTGTTATGAAGGTCAGTCTCACGGGGCATTTTCATTGTGGCTTTTGCTTCTTTAAAAGTTACTTGTTCCATACTTTCTTGAGACATTTCAGAAAATTAGATTTTTTGTTTGTTTTTAGTGGGGGTGTTTTGTTAGTTTTTCCCTCCCTTTTTCAGTTTATTAATAGTTTTTCTTAAGTTTTTTTTAACGGGTGTTTTGTTGCTTTTTTTGTTTTGTTTGTTGTTGTTGTTGTTTGTTGTTGTTTGCTGTTGTTATTGTTGTTGATTTGTTTGGTTTTGTTGTTGTTAATGTTGTTTTGTTTGTTTGGTGTTTTTTTGTTTTTTTTTTGCTTTTTTTTTTTGGGGGGGGGGGGGGGGCTATTCTTCATTTCACTGGCTTTTTTGTTTAGGGGGGGGGGGGATGCGGCTTGTTTATTTTTCTGTTTACAGTTATTTTCTCCTTAATATCCTGCTGTGATAAACACTGTTTAACATTTTCTTCCCAGGCTTCGTACAACCTGCTGGGAAAGACGCCGGAGCAGATGGCGGACAAGGTCTTCAACAGGATGGACAAGAATCACGACGGACAACTCACACGGGAGGAATTCAACGCTGGATGCGCCGCGGACCCGTTTCTGCTTCAGCTGCTCACCGGTGGGGTGGCCGACGTCTTGGCTGCTTACAAGGAAAGAACCGCTGTTGTCGCTTGAATGACGGGCACAGCGGTTCAGTCCTTTAGCTGAGTTTGCAGCTAGGCGCCATGTGCAGTTGCAGGAGTAACAGCATTGCTTTTGATACTGAAGCTGTAAAATGCGTGGTTCTGTTTATTCGTTGAAAGTAATCTGTGTAGTGATGTCAGTTTGACTTAGAAAAGAACTGTTGATATCATGCCTTGTTTAGAAGTTTGACTTTGAAGACTGAAAGTCTGTTGAGGAAAGAAGAGACTGTTTAGAATGCTCGCGTTATTAACACTCTGTGCCATGTACAAGTCGAGAATTTTGTTTTACGTCGATGGTTTTTGGATGCTGGTTTCAAAATTGATTACGTTTGTGTTATTCTGTTGCTGTTGGTTATTCGCCTTCTATGTGTCTTTCTTTTGTTGTCCTTGTTGTGTTGGCCTTTGTTGTTGGTGTTTCTGTTCTGTGTCTGTATTTTTTTTTCCTTTTGTGGAGTGTGATGTGCCCTCTTTGTTCTGAGTTGCAATGCTCTGTTATGTGCATGTCACAAAATTAACTCAGCGATAAATAAAGGATGCTGTTTCGTTACAAAAGTTTTTAATGAATTTGTACCTGCAGACAATATTATGGTATTATGATAAGAGTATTGATCGCGCATTACTGTCACAATTATTGTCGTGTTTGGAGGTCAGGCTTATCACTGTTTCACATCCTTCGATCTGCAACCGAGGAAGATGGTGTTCACACACACACACACACACACACACACACACACACACACACACACACACACACACACACACACACACACACAACCACCACCATCATCGACACCAACACCCAAAACGTTATTTCCAATACTGCACGGAGTCCACACTGAAAACTCCAATCAGCATCAGAAAAATCCCTTGATTTTCTAAGATCGATGAGATGTTTGCATGCAGTCCGAGAACTCACGGCAAATAATTGCAAGCATACACCGGTTTCGGGCTCGGGTTTGGGAGCAAGAACTTGGAGAGACCTTTCCTAAAGAGACAGATAAAGGGTAACGTATCGTTGGTGTGTGGTGTGTGTGTGTGTGTGTGTGTGTGTGTGTGTGTGTGTGTGTGTGTGAGTGAGAGAGAGAGACTGACTGACTGACTGACTGACGGAATTTTGTTTTCTTCAAGAGAGAAAATGAATGAATGAGTGAATGAATGAATGAATGAATGAATGAACTTCATTTTATAAGGATGAAAGTCTTAAGCACACGAACTTGTCTTACACTAAGTTACAGCTTGTCCATGCTAAAACCCACTACAGACATTGATAGATAAAAGGAGAAAATAAAAACAAACAATTAAACAAACCACACAAACAGGAAAAAGAAGCTAGAACTACTAACAACAGAACAGTTAACAGACCGTAGACAATTAAACAAATATTGTACACAGAAGAAAATGCAAAGCGTATGGACAAGACAAGAGCAAAAGGACTAATACGGTATAAATGAACATCGAAATATTTTTAAACGATGCTTAGGTTAACTGCACTTATATTCTTTGAATGGAACATCGAATAAGACCAGAAGATGGAGATAATACCTCTAGGATTTCTGCAAAAGAAGGCTTTGCGGGTATTTCCTAAACGTAGCTATGGACGACAATTGCTTTAGGGCGAGTGGGTGTGAATTCCACCCGGACACCGCAGAATACGAGAGACACTGTTTTTTGTTGTTGTTGTTGTTGTTTCAGGTCGATTTTTCAGAGAGAGAGAGAGAGCACTCTATCGCTGGCACGAAAGCACGAAACACGAAAGCAATTTCCTGCCTGTGTACCAATTTTCAGCTATAGAAAATTTCGCTGTTTCACTTCCACACACAATTCCAGTTCTCTGGCACTGCATCCTCTCACATTCATAAATCAGTCTCCTTCCCACCAGACGAGGACTAAGCCGTTCAGGACAATAGCCGGTAATATAATAGGCTCCAAAGACTGTGTAGGCTATCAGTACTTTGCTTTATGTGTCCCACA
Organism: Batillaria attramentaria; assembly: GCA_018292915.2. Taxonomy (NCBI): domain Eukaryota; kingdom Metazoa; phylum Mollusca; class Gastropoda; family Batillariidae; genus Batillaria; species Batillaria attramentaria. The sequence goes on from JACVVK020000226.1 coordinate 508,258, forward strand.
ACAAAATAGAACACAGGAGAAGACTGGCAGAAAGCGACTGTTTTGTGGTCAGTGTTAGTACGCTGTCCTCTCAGGCACTTTTGTTTAAAAAAAAAAAAAGGAAAAAATCTGATCTTAGTCATGAAAACCTGACACTACTACTTTAACACATTTCGTACCGCTCACGAGTATCTCACGTTTTTAACTATTTTTCGGTTTTGGCCCCGTATGCGAAAATCAGGCAAGATTAACGGTTCCTTGACGGCTCTCATTGCAGTAGACACGAGTATAATCAAAGTGCAACACTCCCTTCTAGCCAAATTTAAATGCATGCAGACATGAATTAATTATGATTTTTTTTTAATGAGGCCACTGGTGCAGAACCCCAAACTGACTTGGTATGAACTAAGTTATAATTTATAACTGCAATTAGGATCACTGTGAGAAGCACTTCGTGAACAATCACAGGACGACTGATATGTACAGGGTTATATTTGTTGTTGTTTTGTTTTGTTTTGTTTTTTTTAATCCAGGTAATAATGTGTAAGACGGGCTCTGAAAATAAAAGGTTGGGTGTTTGGGGGTTTAACGTCTTTTTCCACCACATACGGGCGATATCAAAGACGGGGCAACGATGAAAAAGCCAGCACAAATATTTGGCCCCAGCCGGGATCGAACTCACGACCCGAGCATTAGAAGTCCAACGCTCTACCATTCGACCATCCCGGCTCCCCCTCTGAAAATAAAAACTGCGCATAAAAAAATTATGTGGAAATGAATGTGAACCCGATTTTCCTAAATAAAATGAATGAATGAATGAATGTGCTGCCAAATAACCTTGCGTGAGAAGACAGCGTAGTGTAGAAAATAGTTTATCAAGTCATCCAAAGAAGAAATGGGTCGGCTGCCTTCTTCGCTTATAATGTACTTTTCGCAAATCTCATACTACCCCCAACCCTGGGGTAAGAATGCAGCCCATCAGCCTGATCTAAGGATCTCTAAAGAAGTGTCTTTATCAGATTCCGCACGCGGTGTATCCTTGTTTGGACCTGTCGCCTTTGGCTGGCGTTCTACAGGAATTGTGTCAGTAAAACAGCGATGCTTCCCAGCATCCCACAGTGGGCCGACCAGACTGAAAGCAGCTTTGACAATGTGACTGGAAACGGCGAATGCACTCTACCACTGAATCGTTGAAGGGGCGTGGTGCTGATGGAATTGCAGGCCGCTTAGACCTTTTCTCCGAGTGACACTGACTAGCAACTAGCGCTCGCGGGAGTTGGAACCACCCCACACAGGCTGGACTGGACTTGACTTGGACTACAAGAGGAAGACAATTGTGCGTGAGGGTAGTCAGTTCACTGCACGTCTCTCTGTGCTGATCGGGTGGTGCCTACTGAATGACGTTTTCCAAGAGGACATTGCACAGTGTGTGAGTGTAATGGAGCTTCCCGACTGTGGTAAGTTTCGTTAAAGATTATCTTATCTTAGCTTTATCTTATCGTATGTCGTTTTATTAACTGAACGTGAAGATTTATTTTTCATTTTCAGTGAGTTTAAAGACAAATTTTCATTTAGCTGAGACTATTAAATGGGACAATTTTATTATTTTTAATGCCCACAGACTGTTCTGAGCTGTCCTTGTGGTGTCAAGCAAGGTCGTTAAAGGTCCCGTTAAACAAAATTTCGGCCCAAAAAGTGTCAAAAAAAGTGTTGGAAACGTGTACCAGTGTGATACAGTCCACAACGACAGCTACAAAGCAAATGTAGAATGGTTAAGCTTACATGTGCCATAAAATTTCACACCTGGAAAGATTCGAAAAAGTCTGCGTCTGACCAAAAAGCATTCGGACCTACGCGCCGAGGCCATCCAGGATGGTCGCTTTGGTTCTTGAAGGGGTAGCGCAAATGTACTACCGGCACAGTGGTGCCTATCTATCGGAACGTTAAATGATCAGCATTCAATATCAGTGTCGTTATTCATTATTTGTCGTAAAATTTCAGACGACAACGTTGAAACGGACAGTGGAGCTGTGTTACAGTCGTCCGACACCTGGTCGTCTAGCAGGTTGAACAGTTCTGCATGTGACATCGTCAACCTTACTCGCGGCCTGACGGGGGAAACCAGATATTCCGTCCCGCCGGTGCACTTCTGGGTTGAAAACATGATTTCGGCTGTGCTCATCTTTATCGCTCTGGCCCTCAATGCCGTGGCTCTTGCGGCAGTCTTGAAGTACTTCCACCACTTCACCGTATCCTGTCGCTTCGTCATCAACCTCCTGGTGGCGGACTTGCTGTATGCGGTCATCATGCTGGCCGGGCTGATCGTCAAGCTGACGTTCTCGTTGGGTCAGAACCGGCTGCTGTGTTTCGGGGTCGTCAGCGTTATGTTGTGCACGATCACCACGGTACAGCTCTCGCTTCTGCTGGCACTGCTGGACAACTTCATCACCATCGTCTTCCCCCTCAGGTTCCGGGATATCCTGACTCGCCGCAACGCCAACATCGCCATCGGAATCATCTGGGCCTACGCCGTCCTCGTCATGGGGGTGATGTCTAACCTAAGCGTGTTTCAGAAGCACAACTGGCGTTCCTTTGTCGCGTGCAAGTTCAGTCACATGTACACGACGCCCTTTCGACTACTGGCGGCTGTTCAGCTGAGCGTCGTAACGGCCTTGCTGATTGGCGTGTACGTGCACGTGTTCGTGGTCGCCGTCCGACATCACAGGCAGATGGTGAGCCAGGGGATGCGTCTCTCAGTAGCGGAGCGAGCCAGGATACGAGAGAACCGCAGCAACATAGAGTGCAAGGGTGGACTGGTCATGTGTTTCCTGGTCTGCTGGCTGCCAGTGTGTCTCATTCAGGCTCTCCACGCCTTCTTCACGCCTGAAGGAATCGTGGTGGCCATGGGATACGCTCGGCTCTTCCTTCTGCTCAACGCCGCAGCCAACCCAGCCGTGTGTGTCTGGAGGAACCGCCAATTCCGGAAAGCCATCGTCTGTTTGCTGGGCATGGGCAGACCCAACGAAATCTCCCACGGGATGGTACTCTCGGTATAAAGTTGACCTTGTCCAGTCAGGAGTTCGCAGAGTCTGTGTCCATTCACAAAGCGACAATGACAGACTTCATGTACGAAATCACATGAAAATATGTCTCTGACAAAGGGGTATTGATAAATGTATGATATGTATACTGGTTTCAGATGGTTAGGAGTTGATAGATAGACTTTCGTTAGCCGCGAAATAGTCTTGGTTGCTTGCACGGATTTAAGCTTTCAACTGTCTACTGAATTTACTATCCAACGAAGAATTTTGTTTGGGAGTTATGGTATATTGCTTTCAGCTTTAGATTAAAAAAAATGTATGAACCCCGTTTAATCCACATCTCACCGAAGACCAAGTACAATGAGCATGCATCTGCAAGTAACCCGAACGACATTTTCGGAAAATGGGTGCCAAATTCCTGTCATGGTTGTTCTCGTGTTCCCACCCTCTGACCTAACAGGCACACTCTCGCTGTTCTTGGGTTTTTGAAATTGTTGGCAGAGGCAGGATTCGAAGGGGGGGGGGGGGGGGAAACAGCTGGTCCTGTAACGATCTCGTTAAGTTTCAGTATTCTTCCCCAGGAAAGTCAGCGTGAAAACGCATTACGCACGAAATAATTGGAATGGTGAACAAGGACCGGAAGACTGAAGGGGTAGGGAAGGTGATGGGGAGGGTGCGGGGGGTAGAAAGAAAATGCAATAATGAGCACCACCGCGCGCGGGCAGTTTAGAAATCACTATGGTGTCTCCCTGGAGTTTAAAAACAAAACAAAAACAAAACTACTCTGCAATAAAATTAGCCCCTTTAGCGCCATTTCTTCATTTTGTCGCAGTCAGTGCATCACTTCCCATCAGGCTTAAGCCGGCTGTTCAGTTCCGTCTCAGGTTTCGCGGCGTGCTTTGGTGATGGTGATGATGACTGGCCATTTGTAGGGTCACAGTTATGCACACAAAAAAAAAAAAAAAAAAAAAAACAAACAAAAAAAAACAAACAAACCAACAACAACAACAAAAAAAAAACCCTCCCCGCATGCACACTGCGCCTTTAGAGTGGTGGAGGAAAGGAAGACGGAAAACTAGAGCAATACCCTACAGACATACTGACAATAACTTGAAAGCCGAAAAAAAAAAAACACTGAAAAAAAAGTCTTAAATTCAGGGTGAGCCGGGACAACCGAATGGTATAGCGTTGGGCTTTAAATGCTCGGGTCGTGAGTTCGAATCCCGGCTGGGGCCAGATATTTGCGCTGGCCTTTTTCTCGTTGAACCCGCCTTTGATATCACCCACACGCGGTGGAAAAAGGACGTGCAACTCCAAAACACCCAGCACACCCAACCAACCAGTCAGGCTAGTGCCTTGAACTGAGTAGTTGTTTGTTGCCGTCCCAGCACCTGGATTTTTAAAAAAAAATTAATTGAATGATACGAGAATCTTGCGAATGCAAGTTTTTATTCTGCTAGTACCAACACTGACATAATAATAATAATAATAATAATAATAATAAAGACTTACAAGGCGCCTATACATGTAAATTACACAGGCTCTAAGCGCCGTACATCATAACAAAAATAAAACAGGTATCATTGACAGTACACAGATAACATAAAGCACAACAATACACACAAACATGAGTGACTGTTACACACCTAAGCAACGGCAACAAAATGCATATACCGCACAATAAACAGCTTCCATACACACAGACTCACAGGGAACATTTCAACAATACCTCTCAACATGCAGGCTGACACGGTGTGGAAGCCGGGGCGGGGTACTAGTAACTTGACATCAAGATCAGTTATCAGTTTTAAATAGGTGGGTTTTATGACAGCGTCTGTGTGTCTTAGTGGTGTAGGAAGTTCAGTGATTCCGCCAAAGAGCTGCAGCCTGAAAGGAAAAGGATCTCTGACCATATCAGTGTTTTAATTCTTACTGACATGCCGACAGACCGCTTGTGGCAGCCGGCGCTGTTTACTGGAACTCAAAGAGTCCGCGGGATCTTCTAGGCTGGCAGCATTGATTCCAGGCTCACGCGACTCAGTGAAACTGTCAGATCGGTCGATGTGGTCCGGCAGTAGCCGTTAAAGGGTTAATGTAGTTAAAAGTGACAGCCGGAGGTTCCAGCGGAGACACTGTGACACGTGCATGGCTGGCCCAGCACTGATTTCAGCATAAATGGTGTCCCTGATCAGTGTCGGCACTGACCATCCAGCGGAACTCACTCGTCACGTTCTGGACTTCAAGTCACGACCGAAAGTGAGACCAGTACTCAGCAGTCAGTGTAAGTTACCCCGCAACGGTATCACTGTCCGTGACCGTACGTCCGACCCGCACCTACCCCCCCCCCCCCACCCCCGGGCCCTTGTTACCTTGTTTGTATATTGCTGTGTGTTGCCGTTTTATGTTTGCATTTTCTCTTGTATGTTTGTTTGCGTTTTGATGCTGTTTTATGTTGTCACGGATTAAAAAAAATTTAACTGAGTCGGCAGTTGTTCACGGTTACTGACCATTTTCAGTCACTGGCTGATAACAACCAGTGATGGCGGTGGGGGGGGGGGGGGGGGGTTGGGAGGCTCCTGCTAGGACTTGTATGCGTCGACACGCCTGGTATATGATAATTCTGGCACATCAACAAAACATATTTCGGACTCAGCTAATTGGCAAAATGCAGAGCTCTTACTGTCTTACCACCCAATCCAAAATCCAGACCCAAACCGACATTCTCGTCATACCACCAATTCCAAGTTTTCAGTTGTTCCATCGGCTGAGGCGTGGAGTAAATTTTAAAAATAGAAAGAGGAAGAGTAAAATATCTCAGAATGACATTCAGATCTTCTGAACAATTCTTTAAACCACCACTTAGCGTTTTATACAATTTCGTTTTGTGTTTTCATTTTCTTCGTTTGATGCCGGTTTCACTGAAATAGTCGAATCATATGACACACAAGTCTTCGCTTTTCTAAAAAAAATTCGCCATTTTTCAAAATGGCGCTGGCTGTAAGCAGTCACATTTTCACGACCCGCCGAAAAGGGACTGCACTCTGGAGTCTAATGAATACTATGAATACCATGAATACAATGAACTGGCCAGACGAATGAGGCTACGGCATAGTAGACTAGATGCTGCCGATATGAATACTATTACACAAAAAACAGTCCTATTGTCGTCAACTGTGTAGTGCTCAATACTGAGGTGACGAAAACTCTACGTTCTCTGGCAGCGGTCAGAAATACACACAGCGGTTCAGTCTCGACTGTGACTGACACCACAACAACGAAGCGAGCGACAAAAGCAGCGCACGCAGTCGCGCCACAGCTCAAGACTGAGCCAGTAACACAAAACCAACCTCATACCAGCTCGCCAATGCGCGAACTCACCACACGCCCTGACTGAGAAACAACGGAGCACACCTGCAACCACTGCAGGTAGAAAAGGCCAGTCCAGATCACCGTGGAAAAGTCAAACCATGGCAAGACGATACAACCGCAAGCGAAAACAGGCGAGACACAAACCACGCCAAAAACGCTTCCAAGAAGGAAAATCCAAACTATCTCGTACAAGCAAAATAGCCAACGCTGAAAAGTTTGTCAGGAACCTGTCAGACACACAGCTGACAAACGACCAGTATATACTGCTAGCCAAAGGGATAAAATTCATTCCCCTCCCCACCCGTACGCAACGTATGAAAAGAAGTACTATCAGACTTGCTGGAACGTCGCCAGAAAATTGAGATGCAAATACCACTTTGCACAACCGGGAGACTGAACCAAAACCACCCCACCCTTTCCACATTAATTCAGGATTCAAACCTCCAAGAGGATACAACGCACTAGAAACCTACATCAGCAACACATACGAAGAACTGAGCCACCTGGACTGACTCCAAAGAAAACGCCCAAACATCAGCCCCGAAGAAAAGACTGGGAAGCACTCAAAGAACTACGAGAAAACCCTGACATCATCATAAAGAAAGCCGACAAGTGCTCGACAATTGTGATCCTCAACAGAGTAGATGACATCTCGGAAGCCAAAAGACAACTGCAAAAACATACACTACCAGAAAATACCAGCGCCAAACATGCTCACAATACACACTAAAGTGATGCATGAAATCCACCTCTTGTACCGACAAGAACTAATCGACGACACCACCTACAAATTTTTTACTGCAGTCAGCACCAAACGTTGACGCAGCCCACCTGTACATACTGCCAAAAATACACAAACTGACTCTTGAACAATTGGGCGGGGCAGAGGAACGAGGTTTAAACAACCTCCGAGTTCCCGGGAGACCAATTATTTCACAAGTGGCGTGCCCGGCCAACATACTTTCTAGGCCACCTGGTGGACTACTTTCTCCTACCATAATTATGTGGAAAGACTACCCACATATATCAAGGACACACCGGCTTTCTTGAGATTCCTGGAAAACACACCTTTTCCCGCCGAAAACGTAAAAATCGTAGTATACGACGTTTCCAACATGTACACAGTCCTCAGCCTAAGATGATCTTATACAAGCCACTAAAGCAGCGCGACCAAACGAACTGCGCTTCCCCCCCCCCCCCCCCCCCCAATGCCCAGAATAGGCAAGGAACACATCGTCAACATACTGGAACTAGTGCAGAAAAACAACATCTTCTCGCTCAGTACCGAAATCTTTCACCGAGTAATCGGGTGCGCAATGGGACAAGTCCCATCACCATCCTGCAGAAGGAAGCTTCGGGGGTGTTCATGTAAGTCGCTGCTTAAACGTAGTTACGGACAACAATTGCTTTAGGGCGAGTTGGAGTGAATTCCACGCAGACACTGCAGAATACGTGAAGCTGTTTTTTTAAAGGGTTTTTTTTTATAGCCTCAGTTGCATGCATGGTTGTATCAGACCGGCTTGAGTTTGATTCTCATCTTGGTTGTTTTATTATTATTATTATTATTACATTTTTTGGGGTCGTGCATCCATTCTTCATTGGTTCTTTTTTTTTCCAAAGCAGTTATCATATTTCTTCATGTACACTTTCTTCCGGGCAAAAACTATTACAATGAAATATTTTGTGTTCAGATCGGCCATATACATTATACTCAGTCATATGAATTGAGATGCTTAATTAGACTATATGACGTTTGTTATTTTTCTAATGTGTGTGTGTGTGTGTGTGTGTGTGTGTGTGTGTGTGTGTGTGTGTGTGTGTGTGTGTGTGTGTGTGTGTGTCAGTATGAGAGAGAGAGAGAGAGAGAGAGAGAGAGCATGCTATCGCAGGCACAAAAGCAGGAAACACGAAATTAATTTCCTGCCTGTGTACCAATTTTCAGCTATAGAAACATTTTGCTGTCTCACTTCCACACACAATTCCAGTTCTCTGGCACTGCATCCTCTCACATTCATAAATCAGTCTCCCTCCCACCAGACGAGGACTAAGCCGTTCAGGACAATAGCCGGTAATATAATAGGCTCCAAAGACTGTGTAGGCTATCAATACTTTGCTTTATGTGTCCCACAACAAAATAGAACACAGGAGAAGATTGGCAGAAAGCGACTGTTTTGTGGTCAGTGTTAGCACGCTGTCCTCTCAGGCACTTTTGTTTTTTAAAAAAAAGAAGGAAAAAATCTGATCTTAGTCATGAAAACCTGACACTACTACTTTAACACATTTCGTACCGCGCACGAGTATCTGACGTTTTTAACTATTTTTCGGTTATGGCCCTGTATGCGAAAATCAGGCAAGATTAACGGTTCCTTGACGGCTCTCATTGCAGTAGACACGAGTATAATCAAAGTGCAACACTCCCTTCTAGCTTACTTGGTATGAACTAAGTTATAAATGCAATTAGGATCACTATAAGAAGCACTTCGTGAACAATCGCAAGACGATTGATATGTACAGTTTTTTTTTTTTAAATCTAGGTAAAAATGTGTTAGACGGGCTCTGAAAATAAAAACTGCGCATAAAAAGTATGTGGAAATGAATGTGAACCCGATTTTCCTATGGAATAATAAAGAAATAGAATGAATGAATGACTAAATGAATGTGCTGCCAAATAACCTCGCGTGACAAGACAGCGTAGTGCAAAAAAAAATAGCTTATCAAGTCATCCAAAGAAAAAGTGGGTCGGCTGCCTTTTGCGCTTATAATGTACTTTTCGCAAATCCCATACCGCCCCACCCCCTGGGATATGAATGCAGCCCATCAGCCTGATCTAAGGATCTCTAAAGAAATGTCTTTATCAGATTCCGCACGCGGTGTATCCTCGTTTGGACCTGTCGCTTTGGCTGGCGTTCTATAGGAACTGTGACAGTAAAACAGCGACACTTGCCAGCACCCCACAGTGGGCCGACCAGACTGAAAGCAGCTTTAACAGCGTGACTGGAAAAGGCGAGTGCACTCTGCCATTGAATCGTTAAAGGGACTTGGTGCTGATGGAATTGCAGGCCGCTTAGACCTTTTCTCCGAGTGACACTGACTAGCAACTAGCGCTCGCGGGAGTTGGAACCACCCCACACAGGCTGGACTGGACTTGACTTGGACTACAAGAGGAAGAAAATTGTGCGTGAGGGTAGTCAGTTCACTGCACGTCTCTCTGTGCTGATCGGGTGGTGTCTACTGAATGACGTTTTCCAAGAGGACATTGCACTGTGTGTGAGTGTAATGGAGCTTCCCGACTGTGGTAAGTTTCGTTAAAGATTATCTTATTTTAGCTTATGTCCAGTTTTATTAACGTGAAGATTCTTCTCTTTTTTTCACTTTACAGTGAGTTCGAAGACAAATTTTCATTTTGCTCAGACTATTTAAACGGCAATCTTTGTGATTTGTAATGCTCACAGACTGTTCTGAGCTGTTTCATGGTGTCTAGCATCAAACGACGTAGACACCTGGGCCCGTATGTAATAGTCGAGGTTAGGGCTTTTAGCCCTGCGTTAGAGTCTAACCTAGAACTACACTAGCTCTAGGGTTAAAATTTCAGGTTTTTTTTTTTTTTTTTTTTTTTAAAGAGAATCAAGAAGCAAGGTGCCTAAGCCGTCATAGAAGGATTTTTTTCTTCCTTTCTTGGCCTCCTTTTTGATTTAATTTTGTTTTGTCCTAGTCTGGGTTAGGCCTGTAGCCGTGGGTTAAATTAACCTCGTCTTTTACACACGAGCCCAGCACAGGGAAAGCATCAAATGCTGGTACTGAGCGAACAGAAACATAGTTTACGACACCGCTAAGAGACGAGGCGAGTTTTTTTTTAATTTTTTTTTTTTTACTAACAGTCGTAAAATTTGAATGTTCGATCTGCTCGTGTAAAGTGTAAACAACATTGTATCGCGAGCGTACAGGCGCACACACAAGCAAAACTAGTCCAAACTATAAGCTGGCGTAGCAAGCATGGAAATAGCCCATTTAATGGACAATAAAGTATTCATTATCTTATCTCGTCTCGTCTTATCTTATTTCAAGCGTACAGGCGCACTTTCGAGCGAAACTGTTACAAAACCTACAAAAAAATCAATAATTTGCCAGTCAGTACTGACTATTTTCGCACCTGCGGACTGCAAAGTCTGGGCTGTGCACTGAGACAGGATGTCAGACTCATATTTACTGACATAAAATTTGCCGGGCCATATGCCAAAGGTTAACTGTGACATCTCTTGGTGAGTCCAGGCTGAACTAATTTAACCCCAATGAGCAACGGAAAAGCAGCTAATTGTACGGATGATATCATGCAGTCGTTGTTGTTGTTTGTGTTGTTTTACTCACGACACTGAGCATTTAGAGCTTGACAAGTGGATGCGATGATTGTGCAGGCGAACGTTAATATAAACTGAATAGCCGCGCCACGAGGGCAATCACAGCAATTTATCTTGATGTGTGTTCATCATCAAGAAGCATAGTTATTACAAGCGCGGGGAAAAACCCACAAAAAACACGGTTGTCTGCGTAAACAATGGATTTAGTATGTCGGGGGTTACTCTTCCATATTCCTGGAAGCAAAAATGTCGTGTTCAGTGTGTACCCCCTTCGTTAAAGGCCCCGTCCAAAAAAAATTTCAGCCCCAAAAGTGTAAACAAAAGTGTTTGAAACGTGTCCCAATGTAATACAGCCCACAACGACAGCTACAAAGCAAATCTAGAATACTTTAGCTACATGTGCCATACCTGAAAATATTCGAAGAAGTATGCATCTGACTAAAAAGTATTCAAAACCTGATCGGATATACGCGCCGAGGCCATCAAAGATGGTCGCTTTGGTTCTTGACGCGGTAGCGCAAATGTACTACCGGCACAGTGGTGCCTAACTATCGGAACGTTAAATGCTCAGCATTCAACATCAATGTCATTATTCATTATTTGTCGTAAAATTTCAGACGGCAACATTGAAAACATGGACAGTGGAGCTGTGTCACAGTCGTCCGACACCTGGTCGTCCAGCAGGTTGAACAACTCTGCATGTGACATCGTCAACCTTACTCGCAGCCTGACGGGGGAAACCAGATATTCCGTCCCGCCGGTGCACTTCTGGGTTGAAAACATGATTTCGGCTGTGCTCATCTTCATCGCTTTGGCCCTCAATGCCGTGGCTCTTGCTGCCGTCTTGAAGTACTTCCACCACTTCACCGTATCCTGTCGCTTCGTCATCAACCTCCTGGTGGCGGACTTGCTGTATGCGGTCATCATGCTGGCCGAGCTGATCGTCAAGCTGACGTTCTCGTGGGGTCAGAACCGGCTGCTGTGTTTCGGGGTCGCCAGCGTTACGTTGTGCATGATGACCACGGTGCAGCTCTCGCTTCTGCTGGCACTGCTGGACAACTTCATCACCATCGTCTTCCCCCTCAGGTTCCGGGACATCCTGACTCGCCGCAACGCCAACATCGCCATCGGAATCATCTGGGCCTACGCCGTCCTCGTCATGGGGGTGATGTCTAACCTAAGCGTGTTTCAGAAGCACACCTTTGTCGCGTGCAAGTTCAGTCACATGTACACGACGCCCTTTCGACTACTGGCCGCTGTTCAGCTGAGCGTTGTAACGGCCTTGCTGATTGGCGTGTACGTGCACGTGTTCGTGGTCGCCGTCCGCCATCACAGGCAGATGGTGAGCCAGGGGCTGCGTCTTTCAGTAGCGGAGCGAGCCAGGATACGGGAGAACCGCAGCAACATAGAGTGCAAGGGTGGACTGGTCATGTGTTTCCTGGTCTGCTGGCTGCCAGTGTGTCTCATTCAGGCCTTCCACGCCTTCTTCACGCCTGAAGGAATCGTGGTGGCCATGGCATACGCTGGGCTCTTCCTTCTGCTCAACGCCGCAGCCAACCCAGCCGTGTGTGTCTGGAGGAACCGCCAGTTCCGGAAAGCCATCGTCTGTTTGCTGGGCATGGGCAGATCCAACGAAATCTCCCACGGGATGGTACTCTCGGTATAAAGTTGACCTTGTCCAGTCAGGAGTTCGCAGAGTCTGTGTCCATTCACAAAGCGACAATGACAGACTTCACGTACGAACTCAAATGAAAATATGTCTCTGACAAAGGGGTATTGATGAATGTATGATATGTATACTGGTTTGAGATGGTTAGGAGTTGATGGATAGATTTTCGTTAGCCGCGAAATAGTCTTGGTTGCTTGTGCGGAGTTAAGCTTCAACTATCTACTGAATTAACTATCCAACGAAGAATTTTGTTTGGGAGTTATGGTATATTGCTTTCAGTTTCAGACCAAATAAAAAAAATGTATGGACCTCGTCGTTTAATCCACATCTCACCGAAGTCCAAGTACAATGAGCATGCATCTGCACTAAGTAACCCGAACGACATTTTCGGAAAATGGGTGCCAGATTATTGTCACGGTTGTTCTCAGTCATGTTCCCACCCTCACTTCACTTCACAGGCAGACTCGCTGTTCCTGGGTTTTTGAAATTGTTGGCAGAGGCAGGACTCGAATAGGCTAGAAGGGGGGAAAAAAGACAGTTGGTCCTGTAACGATCTCGTTAAATTTCAGTATTCTTCCCCAGGGAAGTCAGCGTGAAAACGCATTACGCACGAAATAATTTGAATGGTGAACAAGGACCGGAAGACTGAAGGGGTAGGGAAGGTGATGGGGAGGGTGCGGGGGGGGGGGTAGAAAGAAAATGCAATAATGAGCACTACCGCGGGCTGTTTAGAAATCACCTTGGTGTCTCCTTGGAGCCCCTTTAGTGCCATTTCTTCATTTTGTCGCAGTCAGTGCATCACTTCCCATCAGGCGTAAGCCGGCTGTTCAGTTCCGTCTCAGGTTTCGCGGCGTGCTTTGGTGATGGTGATGGTGACTGGCCATTTGTAGGGTCACAGTGAAAACACACACACACACACACACACACACACACACACACACACACACAAACCCTCCCCACATGCAGTAAGCACTCGCATGCACACTGCGCCTTTAGAGTGGTGGAGGAAAGGAAGACGGAAAACTAGAGCATTGCGCTACAGATATACTGACAACAACTTGAAATCCGAACCAAAAAACACTGAAGCAACAACAACAACAGAAACAACAACAACAACAACAACAACAACGAAAACCCCAACAAAACAGATGTGTCTTAAGTTCAGGTGAGCCGGTGTCACAGGATATTTCGGAACCGGGACGAATGGGAACCATTCCGATTGATCCTGGCCCTGGTGGCAGGATTTTTCGGAACCATTCCGATTTATCCTGACTCTAGTGACAGGTTGTTTGAAAACAACCAGCATATTTCGGAACTGTCTAGAAGGTCATTAGCCCACATGAATTTTGTCTGCCAGGTGCGGGACAAATGACAATGGTTTCGAAATATCCTAGGAGTTTGGGGGAATCGGTTCCGACTTATCCTGGTTCCGAAATATTGATTTCTACGACACCGGGACAACCGAATGGTATAGAGTTGGGCTTTAAATGCTCGGGTCGTGAGTTTGAATCCCGGCTGGGGCCAGGTATTTTGCGCTGGCCTTTTTCTCGTTGAACCCGTCTTTGATATCACCCACACGCGGTGGAAAAAGGACGTGCAACTCCCGAACACCCAGCACACCCAACCAACCCTTAAGTTCAGGCTAGTGCCTTGAACTGAGGAGTTGCCTATTGCCGTTGCAGCACCTGGATTATTTTTTTTTAAAATAATTGAATGAATTTCAGTAAACGAGAATCTTGCGAATGCAAGTTTTTATTCTGCTAGTACCAACACTGACATGATAATAATAATAATAATAATACGCCTATACATGTAAATTACACAGGCTCTAAGCGCCGTACATCATAACAAAAATAAAGCAGATATCACTGACAGTATACAGATTACATGAAGCACAACAATATACACAACAATGAGTGACTGTTACACACCTAAGGAACGGCAACAAATTACATACACCGCACAATAAACAGCTTCCAAGTCAGTTCCATACACACAGACTCACAGGGAACATTAATTTTAAACAATACCTCTCAACACTGATGTAGGCTGACACGGTGTGGAAGGGCGGGATAACTTGAAATCAAGATCACTGTTATCAGTTTTAAATAGGTGGGTTTTATGACGGCGTTTGAAACTGGCACTGGATTCTGTGTGTCTTACTGGTTTAGGAAGTGGATTCCGCCAAAGAGCTGCAGCCTGAAAGGAACAGGATCTCGCAGTGACCATATGTTTTAGTTCAGTCTTATTGACATGACATGAGACCGCTTGTGGCGCTCAGGTTCACTGGACTCGACTGAACTCAAAGAGTCGGGATCTTCTAGGCTGGCAGCATTGATTCCAGGCTCACGCGACTCAGTGAATATCAGATTGGTCGATGTGGTCCGGCAGTAGCCGCAAGGGTTAATGTAGTTAAAAGCGACAGCCGGAGGTTCCAGCGGAGACACTGTGGTGACGTGCATGGCCGGCTGGTGTCGGCACTGATCACACAGCGGAACTCACTCATCTGGACGGCTTCAAGTCACGACCGAAAGTGAGCCGGACTCAGCAGTCAGTGTAAGTTACCCCGCAACGGTATCACCGTCCGTGACCGTGCGCCCGACCCCCCCCCCCCCCCACCCCGGGCCCTTATTACCGGCTTAGTTTGTATGTTTTTACTTTGTTTGAACGTAGATGTAGTCTCTTATACAGTTGCGGTTTTTTTTTTCTTTCACTTTTTGGCTTATAATTATTTAGTTGTTTGCTTCGTGATTGTCCTTGACTGTTTGTTTGTTTCAGTGTCAGTTTTGGTTGCTTGATTTTTTTCTTCTTTCTTCTTCTTCTTCTTTCTTTCTTTCTTTCTTTCTCTCTTTTGTAATTAATTTTAGAGTAGCAACGGCAAGTTTGAAAATGGTAACTGTGCCAATAGCTTTACCGTTGATAAATAAAGGATCTTTGTCATTGTCATTGTCATTGTTGCTGTCAGCTGTCAGTGGTGTCGTTTCAGTTACGATGTTTGCATTTTCTCTTTTATGTTATTCTTTGGTTTTGTTTGCGTTTTGATACTGTTTTATATCAGTTGTCACGGATTTTAAAAAAAATTACCTTGCTGTGGATTGTCGGCAGTTGTTCACGGTTACTGACCATTTTCAGTCATTATTAGCTGATAACAACCAGTGATGGCGGTTGGGGGGGGGGGGGGGGGTGAGGGGGGGTGGGAGGCTGCTGCTAGGACTTGTATGAGTCGACACGCCTGGTATATGATAATTCTGGCACAACAACAAATACATATTTTGGGACTCAGCTATTTGGCAAAAATGCAGAGCTCGTCTTACCACCCAATCCAAAATCCAGACCCAAACCGACATTCTCCTCACACCGCCAATTCCAAGTTTTTGTTCCACCGGCTGAGGCGTGGAGTACATTTTTAAAATAGAGAGAGGAAGAGTGAAATATCTGAGAATGACATTCATATCTTCTGACCTATTCTTAAAACCACCACGTAGTGTTTTATACAATTTTGTTTTGTGTTTTCATTTTCTTCGTTTGATGCCGGTTTAATAGATTACAGCGACCGCCATCTTTAGAGCGAAACTCGAAAAACTTCTACTGACTGACGCAAAAATGATTCCTACGTTCAGGAAAGCGAGAGTACAGTCCTCGCTGAAGAAATCACTTCAAAAAGTGAAGTTGAAAAGAACAAAGATCGACAGTTTGGTGAGACATTTACTGCACTTTATTTGACAGCACGCGATCACACAGCACACGATCATACCGTCGGTGGGAAGACCAGGGACAGCCACAGTGCTGAAATGTAAACACTGTGGCTGTCAGTGATCGCGCTAGGAATTTTGAAAACCGGTCCCATCATCGACTACCCCACACTGTCACTCAACAACCTGTGTCAGAACCGGTCCCACGAGAATTAAAACCTTAACCTTAAGTGATAAGAATTATACTGCAAATCGACCTAAACACAATCACAGTGTCGCAACACTATCGGTATGAGAGGTAAAGACAGCAGCGAGTCCATCGCAAGAACAATGAAGCCCAGGCCAGTGGGAAACAAACTGTTGTGACAGTGATTAACGTTCGCTGAAACTGGGACCGCCCCCCATCAGAGGCCACAGTGTTTACTGGTCCCAGCAAATTACAACTGGTAACGCGATCACTGGGCTGTAGGTTAATTTCGAGAGAAAAAAGAACTGAAAAATGACAGGAATAAAAATGGTCTTAAATGGCTACTGGGAGTCGTAGGAGGTTGGTGTAACAGTCATACTATTTTGTAAGTCTCAAATTTGGGAAGTCCTTATGAAGCACTGTATCCTTTGAGTGTAAGTAGTACTGTAACCCTAACCAAGACTAGCCTTGGCAGGTGTCAGAGGTAACTTTTAGATCATATTGACCCACAAGCAGACGTTTTGCACATTTCATTATACTATATGTCATCCTTAAAGAACAAAAAATTAACTGCTACTGTGACAATATATACTTATAAACTGTTTAACATACATGTACATTTCAGGTGTGGCTGAATTACATCTTGTTCATGAAGGTGCTTGCAGCAGAATGCCAAGCACAGGCTGTGGCAGACAAGTCCAAGGTTGTCACTGCAGATCATGTCCGCGCTGTTAGAAAGGTAAGACTTCTTTCTATTGAAGGAGATTCAGTATTGTATTGCGTGGTGTAAAGTTGTACGTTTAATAACCGGATTCAGCATTCCAACTTCCTGCCTGTTCTCGCGTGCTTCGCGAGACTTCAACACGAAACCTGTACCGGTCGAGCGTGTCGTACAGCAGAAAGTAGCGTGGTGTGTTGGTTTTTCGCAGCTTTTGCGTTTGAATTCGAGGAGTGTAAGTAAGAAGCTGGTTCAGCGTGACGGAGATGGATGCCATTAGACTCTGGAGAGTGCCCGTTCTACAGATTTTTTTGCGCGAAAGGGGTTTGAAAACAACAGCGGGCAGCAAAGAAGAACTCCACGTGGCACTGTATCGTCTGCTTTGTTTCTCTCACTGCGCACGGCAAAGCAAAAACACACACACACACCTTGACAAAATTGTTTTGGCTATCTGAGTATTTAAAAAAAAAAAAAAAAAAATCAGACTCCCAGTTTTCCTGTGGCTGGTAGCTCAGATGGCTGCTGGGGTCCCAACAATTTTGGCTGTCCCTGTAACATCTGAATGGCCAAATGTGCAGCTTTGACATGCAGCAGCTAATACCGGTGTGTGGTGCCTGAAGAAAGGGTGATAGGCAGCAGCGATATGGGCACTGTACCGTGTAGGCAAGTTTTGCATTGGTGTTGCTTCCCCTGAATTGTGGTGGTTTCTTGCACTTGGTGTTCACTGCATACGTGTAATAAAAAACTATGTGTGTGTTGTATCAACAAGAGGATCATTATGTTGACATCACCACTTGGTCATTTGCCATTTTATTTAATACCCATTGCTTTAGTTTAGTTTAGTTTTAGCTGCTGGCAATTTATTTTATGTGTGCATGTTATGTAAGTAGTAAATTACTTTTTACATTTTCAGGTTGTTATGAGGAAGCTTCGTGGATGAAAGTCTCATCTTGTGCCATGAGGATGTGTAGATCAAACTGAGAGTGACTGTGTCACCTTCAGGGCTGTGATGACGTGGGATAACTGAAAAAGACTGCTGTAAGGCTGCAAATTTTGAAGTGCTGTCTTTCCACTCAGGAGCATTTTAATTATACTTTGCATGTGTCATGCTGCTTTTAAATGATGTGTGATATGTGTGTGTGTGTGTGTGGAGAGAGTCAATAAAGTGTTTTTCATGTGAAACTGAAAGCAGCCTCTGCTTTTGTGAGAGAGAGAGAAAGAGACAGCGGTTCAAGTGAAGCAGACTGCTTTCACAGACATCTTACTTATTCCCATGATGCAGATCAGTTGCATACCCGACCACAAGCAAAATTATTTTAAAAAACAACAACAAAGAAACCACGGGTTTACGGTTTCAGCATTCAGATGCTAGTTTTACTGAAAATGCATTGTTTTCTATTCAAAATTAATACTGAATGGAGCAGTATGCACATCACTACATGAGGTGTACACATGTCTCACATGTAAGTGAAACACATGATCTTTAAAGTTACTCAGTTATTCAGTAAAGTTATTACATTTCAGTATTACATCCAACTGACAGTGAAATAACATTTATGATTTAGTGATGAATGTCATAAAGGAGAATGAAAACCATAAGGCTCTACACAGCTTACTGGCTTTGTTTACCACTTCACAATGCATGCACTGACATAGTCATGGATGATACATAGATACATATATATAATTACGTAAGTTTGAATTTTACATTATTTGATAGGACACTTGCACCGACTCGTCACAATGGTGATGATCTGCATGAGAAACACGTAAAAATGAGGTGCCTGTGATGGGTAAAATGCAGACATGACAATAATGTTCAATAGAGGTAAAGATTAGTATTGAGCACAAGTTGAAATGTGATGTTGCATGTGTAATGACACGGCAATGTTCATCGAGCATCAGTGTTCAGTTTAATTCAAACTGACGTGACAAGCCCATTATTCACCCCATCCCATCTTGGCAGACCCGGACAAGACTGGGGGGGGGGGGGGGTAAATATTCCACGCTTCCTGTCATAAATATCCCGGCATTAACCAGGCCCGGGAACTACGGCATCTGCGGTGCCGGCCGTGTAATCATCCACATCATAAGACGAAAGATACCAAGGAAAGCACCCCCGAAAGTGGCACCCGTAAAGTGGGTGAATCTCAGCTGTTTCGCAACAGCCTCCCCGTGGGTAAGTGCCGACCAAGGACGTACATAACAACGTCTATTTAGGGTCCATGGTGCCGACCTAGGTAGGAAAAATCCCGCTTGCCTCGGCTGGGTCTCCAGGTCCATGGGTCCGAAGTGCTAACCACTGGTATAATATTATTATAGGTATTGCCCCAATTGTGGGCCATCTTGAGCATTAGTAGCCAGTCCTTATTATGCCGTTTCTTGCGATTTACCAAGAGCAATCCTTCAAATTCTCGGTGAGGTAATTTTGACTAGATCTAGATCCCAGCCACTCTTACTGAGGCCATCAGAATCAGTTTGTCAGTCATCAGTCTATCTGCACTTTATCGTGGGTAATCTTTGAAATTCTCTGTGACGTACGCTTGACTAGATCCGAGCTTACCACTGTTGGACAACGTGCAAGCCACGTGGTGGATGTTTTCCAGTGAGGCGACAGACTTCACGAAGGACAGGTTTACATAACCCCCATCTCCACCATCCCTCGGCTGAAGGTCGTGACTTGGAAAGAGTCTGCTATCGTATTGGTCATCTACGTTCGGAATTGTTTTAGGCTGCCTAGGACTCGGTCGTCTGTCTTCTCTCTCACTGTAGGCGTATCTTTCTGGAGAACTGTCCACAGGTCTTCTCTGTGGCTGGCGAGGATTCTTATCAGGTGCTGGAACACTAGCATCGCTGGGTGTTACGATACCAGGGTTACGCCTGAAAGGCTTTGTTGGGACGGGTGGTGCGTGCCGATTATGAGTGAATTTTGTGTTAAATTGAGCGGGAAGGTCGTAGAGCTCCATCTGCGGCGTGTAGCTGTCGTTTTCTAGCGGTTTGTTGAGGACACTGCTCGGCTGGTAGTACTGGTTGCCAATGAACCCGTTTTCATAATGGTGCACTCCATCGCCACTCAAATCGTTAAACCTGTTCTCTTGTTTTGGGGAACTCTTTTCTCTTTTGTTCCTCTTTGCTGCTCTGCCGCTGTTCTTGTTCACATTTGTCGTATTTGCGAAATGATGATCGTTCTGATCCACAGAACCCGTTGGAGAAATGTTATAGTAGTGTATTGATTCTTGCAAGTGCTGGGTGGTTTCCGGAAGTTTCTCATTTGTTTCTTTATTTTTCTGCACTTTGGGGCTTTTGGGGGCTTTTCCGCTTTTTGGAGGCTTCAGCTTTTTGATGCTCTGCTCCTGTTTTCGGCTACGTGGCTTGATGTCTTCGTGTCCAATCAAGGACAGGAGAACGGGCTGTACGAGCCCTCCGTTCACAGCGCCAAACAGGGTAGCGCAGATCATCATCTTGAAGAACACGTCAAAAAAGAAGCAGCGAGTTGTCAGCAGAGGCAGCAAGCCAACCGCAGCGCACGTGCCGATGTTGAAAACTGCACACGCCGCACGTGCAACGGCATCAGACGCGCGCTCTTCACGAGTGGTGGATTCAGACATAAAATAAGCCGAGCAGACCGGAACGGAGGAGAGGACAGCGAATCCAGCGCTTATGATCAGATGGTTCATCGTGAACACGGTAAGACTGATGTCCCAGAAGTACGTGAAGCCAAAGATGCCGACAAGAACTGAGACAGCGTTCAGTGTGGCCAGGGAAACAACGATCAGCTGAGGAAGAAAGAAAATACTAATTCCACACATGACCCCCACAGTGATTCCGATCGTCTGCAACGTTGTTGGGAGCACATCCAGCAGCTGCTCGTAGTTGAGGAAGGCAGGGTGAAAGGCAAATACCGGAAGTCCCGAACCCTTCGCAACAGCACGCATGCGTCCCGTTAATCCCGCCAGCTCGCTCTGATCCGAGACCTTCTGCGAGAACACGAAGCATCGGGACGCGACAATGACTTCCCCAGTTTCATCCATGACCACGTCACCTAGGTAGGTCTTCGTTTCGACGAGGAAGCTCTCCACTGCCGATCCGTTGAATTCCCCTGCCGGCCCGTTGAATTCCGCTCCTGACTCGCTAGCATTGTAGAAATCCGACTTGACGAAATCTGTCAGCCAGCATCGCTCGAACTCCTCGTCCACGTCTCCGTCTTTTTTCGCTCTGTTGATGAGTCTCTCCATCTTGTTAGCTGTGCTCTCGTTGTACATGACGCCGGTCTTGATGTAAAATGCCACTGGGAAGCTGAAACCGAAGTACTCCGAGTCCCAGCTGATGTATTTGTGGAAATACGAAGACCGGGAAACGAGCTTCTTCAAATCTACCCTTTGTTCCAGGTTCGTCACGCCGTATATGGAAACGCCAAGATAACCAAGGAAGAGCAGGACCACCACGACTTTTCCAGCCACGCTGTTAACAGCTGTCTTCAGAATCTTCTGCGTGAGCCTTTCCAGCAGACTGTGATCTCCCCCTTTTTCTTTAGGAATCGAGCCGCCACAGACGAGAGACGTGCAGAGAAGCCGGCCTTCCTTCCTGAGCTGGTCACGTGGCTTCGTGGCACAGCACGTGCAGCAGTGTCTGCTGGAGTAGACGCGATGACCGTGAAGCGCCAGGCAGCCGACTGTGAAGGTCATGGTGGTGATGTAGCAGAAGGCAAGCGCCACGCCTGCAACAGACAACCATAGAAACTCGTATCTGTAAACCTGCAACTCTAGAACTAGGATACGCTGCTTCATATATCCACGGTTTTCTCAGAGATCTCTGATTATTTAATGATCATTAGCTTAGCTAAGCTTATCTTAGCTATACAGACATATAGACGCTGCCACGAGTACGGTGACACAATACAACAATGACAACATACGCGACAGTGAAACCAGTAACCATATACCGCATATTGTATTAATTATTATGTTCAGTAGCCAGCAAGCAAAGTGACATTCCACTGCGGACAAGGACTGTAGTCCGGCTCGGTGGGCAGACTCGATCTGGAGCCGGGTCTCACTGAAAGATGCTGAACTCATTTCATGTTTTAGTTTCGTACTGGCGAAAATCGAGCTCTTCGTGACTGAAATGATGAACTCATGACATTTACAAATGAATAGCCACAAAATGTCTAATGAGAGCACTAAAACTTAGCCGCAACAAGCCTAATTTGAATGAAGACACTAGAACAGCCGCAGATAAAGGTACAAATGAAGCATTACTATTACAGCCACTACAACTAAATACACTTGTGCTGATACTTAACACACCAGCGTACAGGCTGAAGTTTGAGACAACCATGAATGACGACGTGTATCCAATGGCGAAGGCGGTAGACACTGACAGCGAGGTCACGGTGATCCCGACGCCGGCCATGGTCAAGGTCACCCCAACGCGTTGTGGCACGTGCAGCTCGGTATCCGACAGCGTGTCGCTCCAGGAGGACATCAAGAGAAAGGTGTGACCCAGACCCATGCCTGTCGGATGACAATAGTTACTAAGCGACGATGGTCACTCATATAATTATAAGCTCCTTATCCTTACAAAAAGCGAAGAAACACTTGCCCCCCCCCCCCCAAAAAAAAAAAAAAAAAAATAAATAAAATAAAAAAAATCCTCTACTATTAGAAGCTGCAAAGTCACGAATATGATGGCAATTTATTAATCTATTTGTTTGGCAAACAGTCTTTGAGCTTTGTAAGCGACAGTTTTTCCCCTCAGAACACATTTCGAACATAGAGACTTTCACTGAGTAAAGACACGGAAACATGGTCTTCTGTCACCTAAGGATGGGTGTTGTGATAATTTTACTATTTTTTCTGGTCCTTTTCTCGCCCACCGTTTTTTTTTTTTTTTTTTTTTTCCCGCGCCGTGTATGTCAGTACGTCCGCAGAGTTACCTTTTGCTTGTTTGTTGAAGTTATGTCCCATTTGTTTATGTCCTGAAGAAGGCGTAAGCCGAAACGTCGACCTGTGCCGTCCTTTGTCAAAGTTAAGTGGTTTCTGTCCCTTTTATGTCGCTTTTATTTGCTTTTGAGTAAAGACAGTGAGTGAGTAAGCGCACACAAAAAGACTCACTGAGGACTAACAAAGGTGTCACCCAAGTCATCTCCACGATCTTGATCCCGCAAAAACTGAGCACCCCAAACGCTCCAACGGTTCCTGCCCCTGATGAGAGTACGCCGGACAGCGTGAGTAACGTACGCGTGGATACTACATCACATCCCGTGCACACCACGCATGCGCAGAATGCCACCAGGCCGAGACAGACCCAGAAGAACAGCAAATCGCCTGTGAAATCTGCGTACAGTTCCTGTCTGCAAACAAAACAGAGAGGGGGTGGGTGTTAGGGAGTTTAACGCCTTTTTCCACTACAAAGACGGAGCAACGAGAAAAGGCCCAGCACAAAAAATGGCTCCAGCCGGGATCACGATCAGAGCCTGCATTCAGTTGAGAGTCCAACGCTTTACCATTCGGCTATCCCGGCTCCCGACACTAAGAGGGAGACAGGATCTACGAACTTTATTTTATTTTACAATGGTATATGATTTGTCAATTTTCAGCACAGAGAGAGTGAGGGGGGGGGGGGGGTAGCAAAGTTCAATGTTTCGCATGCTCTACGTTAGGTATACGGGGGTGGGTGGGTGGGGTGGGGGTGGGTGGGTGTTTGGGGTTTTTTTCCACCACATAGGGTGATATCAAAGACGGGGCAACGATGAAAAAGCCAGCACAAATATTTGGCCCCAGCCGGGATCGAACTCACGACCCGAGCATTAGAAGTCCAACGCTCTACCATTCGACCACCCCGGCTCCCCGTTAGGTATACTTTAGACAACAATTGAAATGAAGTCGAAACTTCAAGAGACCTTCAGCGTAGTGCTGGTCGTTTCTAAATAAACCAGTTTCTGTAACAGTACTAGTCTTGCAGTCCAGATAATAGTGGCTTTTGTGTTTTGGTGTAAACCCCAACAAATCGATTCGATCAGTGTTGACGAAAATTCCACACCTGAACGACTGTGAGCTGGAGAAGGCGATGTCAGTGTTGTTGGTCTCGAGTCCCTGGACGAACTTCACGAAGGCGTCCTCCCAAGCGAACGACTCTTTCTTCAGGTCGTGACGAAGCTTGAAGGTGACCCTCACCACCCCGACCCGCTTCAGGTGTTTGTCGGAGTCTGCCAGCGCGAACGACAGGTCCACAGATGCGTTCGTGGTGGGCAGCCTCCACTTCGGGTAAGTCAGGATTCCCATCTCCCTCATGGCGTTGAACTGGGGCGCCAGCAGCCTCTCCCCGGTCACCACGCACGAGTTGTCATGCCGACCGCACAAGTCTTCGTAGATGAGCACCTGGTCGCCAACCTTGACAGTGACATTGACCTTGACCTTGGTGATGATGTCGCGTATCTCGCTGACAACGTCCGGGTCGTAGACAGACTGGTTGTCCCGCGCCATGAAGATGATGCTGCCCATGATCTGCTCCTCGTTCAGCTCCAAGGCGTCGTAGAAGTCCCGGGTTCGGTCTGGGAACAGGTCTTTCACTGTTGCACGGTCCTGAAAATTTTTTGAACTTCGTTCCTTGTTAAGAATTTGAATAAGGCAAGTACACTTACCCTCTAAGATAACAGTGTCATAAAGCAGTACATGTATTTTTTCTCCTCGAAGTTTTCAAACATTGAAGCCATAGATAACCGTTGTTGCTGTAGTAGGACGGTGATGAGGGGGGGGGGGGGGGGATTTAAGGCTTTACCAGCGTAAGAAACAACGCAAAACACTACGAACGTCAGCACTGTTTTAGATGACATAGCAACTTTTATCTCGAGCTCATGTCTAAACCAAAGAACACGTGTATCACGTTTAACCAAGAACTCATGAAATAATTAAACCCCCACAAAAGGGTGGGAGGGGGATGAGAGAGGCTGGTGTGTGTGTGGGGGATTACCTTACCTTAAAACCCTGACTATGGCGAGACAAAAAAATGTCGTCCGTCTTAGAGGCCGTCTCAACTTTCATCAGTCCCGCCCCGAGTCCACCAAACACCAGCAGCGGCAGGACGACGAACGGCCACGGGTGACTGGCCACCATCTGACCGTACCGGTACATCACTCGGGACAGCGCGCGCTTCACGTGGGCGTGACATGGTTCGTCGCCGCAACACATGCCTCCGGTGATGATGTCAATGAAGCCTGCAACATATTATTACGGACGTTTCTTTCAAGGTTTGTTTGCTGGACGCAGGGGCGGACAAGGACGGGGTGCTTTAGGTGCTCTAACTCGGGAACCAAGCCAATGATAGCTCTTAAAGGTACGACCTCGCCCTCTTAGCCACGTGACGTTTCCGGTTATGGATGTTCACCCCCCCCCCCCCCCTCCTCGCCTAAATAAACAGAAAAACCTAATGGAAGATCTGTTTATGTGCAAAAATGAGCGTAATTTTCATGTCCAAAGTGAAATATTGCTTCATCTTCTGAGCGGCCCATGCCCTTCAGCTCCTTCAGTTCTAGAGTTTCCTCCGAGATTAGCCGGACATTTCGTAAAATAAGGAGAATATTATAATTATAAGCCACTAAGCATAATGTGTCCTGAAATACAGTTTCAGTCAGTGTGTGGGGGAGCCGGGACAGTCGAGCGGTAGAGCGTTGTACTTTCAATGTTCGGGTCGTGAGTTCGATTCCCGACTGGGAGCAAATATTTGTGCTGTGTGTGTGTGTGTGTGTGTGTGTGTGTGTGTGTGTGTGCCACGTTGTGTGTGTGTGCCACGTTGTGTGTGTGTGTGTGTGTGTGTGTGTGTGTGTGTGTGTGTGTGTGTGTGTGTGTGTGTGTGTGTGTGTGTGTGTGTAATTATAACAGACCGAATGAACAGGGTGATATACAATTTCGTGACGTTTCCGGTCATGATTTTACTTGACACACACTGATTACCAATGCAAATGAGGCTCAAGACTACACCAGACACCAGCTACAGCCAGGCAGGCCGTTAAACCCCCAGCAACATTTATTTCGATGCACTGTAAGTTATGTCACACGTCGCGATTCTGCAGGCCTACCAGCGGCAAAATGCCCTCAGGGCCAATTAAATCCACTCGTAGCGGGCACTCCCCGCAGACGCATCCGCGACGCCTGTGAATAGAGCAGGGTCTTATTTTTTTCCTCGCCGCGCCAGCACTTGAAGTCGCCGCTGACCATGCTTTGTGTATTGGAGCGCCGGGCCCGCGGTGCAGCCGGTAGCCAAAGTATGTTGCAACGCCGTGTGACCGCAACCTCCGCGTAATACGAAAGTGGGTGCTTCGCAGGCACTCTGCGTTTGACAAGGCCTTTACGTCGGTGTGATGGAATGCGCCCAGAGAACGAAGTACATCACTTGAATGTCAGTAACCAATAAGAAGCAATGTAAGATGCAGCCTGCACAGCACAAGCTGATATTTTAGGGCGACCAGACAAGTGGGTAGAAATCCAAATTCAAATTTCAAATAAATCTTTTATTCTCCCAATTGAGAAATTCGGTTGTGGTGGATATAAAACGAACAAGCAGACAACGCATGTGACAAACTGAAAAACACACAGACTAATATTGGATTGTCCTCGCCCTATTGCCGCCTCGATAGTTTGGTTGATGGGGTATCCGACCACACGATAGCATCTGCTGACTGGTTGCTGGCCGCGAGGACAGCTTGACAGGCGAGAATGCATGATAAAGACAGGTTAGGACAGGTCTGTTTCTATCCACCTGCCCCCACACTTGGATCGTCTGGTATCAGCTCAAGTAGGTGAGCGTCAGTCCCTGGATTGGAAGGTCTTGGGTTCGATCCCGACAGGGCCAAGTATTTCATACTGCTCCAGCTTTTGAAATGGCCATCACGGTCGGGGGGAAAAAAAACCCAAAAAACGCTACGTATCTTCTCCACGCGCTACGTATCTTCTCCACGCGCTACGTATCTTCTCCACGCGCTACGTATCTTCCCCACGCGGAGTTTCTACAACGTTCTCGAGTGTAACGTATGCCACAGACATACTTAACTTACTTAATGTATGCGTTGCATCAAAGGAATGTCTCTACTTGTAAATTGCTGCACGCACGCAGATTCATGCACTCGGATCCTCGCCACAGTGCTTGTCACGGTACCACCTCTCGGGACAGAAAACATATAGCACGACCGTCACAACACTGTGGACGACCCAAGGCCTGTTGGCGTGCTGTGACATGCGTGTGACAGCCGTGACAGGACAGATGGATGGCCCTCCATTCCCTGGGGACTTGAGGTATCATAAACATCACTTTGTCTCAGGACTCAGCACAGAGAGCACAGATGAGACTGTTATCATGACAACGGTTTTGATATTCTCAAACAGCTTGAACATTGCGTCAGACTATGATAAAGCTCTTCGATAAACAAAGTCCAGAAAACCCTATCTTTCCCTTTATTTTTCTCTCTTCTTAATCTTCTTCTTCTTCTTTTTTCTTGTTTGTTTGTTTTTGTTTTGTTGTTGTTTGGTTTTAGTTTTGCTGTTGATAAGTTTACTTCATTATCACAAGTAAACGCACTTTTGTGTCCTGTTTTTGTTGCAAGACGTGTCAGCTAAAACTATCTTATTATGCTTCTACAATTGCGAACCGGCTGCTTTTCCACCCCAGATCGGAGCGAAAGTCGCCCAACAGATGCTGCAAATTGGACAGACACACAGTAGTTCACTTCAAGCAGTCGTATTAAAATTTGATATGTTGTCAGGGTTTTTTTTCCAGTCTTGGTCATATATCCTGGCTACACGTGCCTTTGTCACACCATAGCACGTCTCAGTCTCCCAGACAGAAGATCTTTTGTGGGAAGGGTACGAAGAAAACGTCCCCAACATGGCATAGCTATTTCAACGACAGCCTAGCCTGGGAGAGGTGTCTCAGGAGTGACCTCTGGGCCATTTGTACTTGGCATCTGCTTTGGACACGATTTTACACAGGAAAACAAAAGCCCAACAGACTCATGGCACTTTATACAGGACTGACATAAATTCGTGCCTCGTTGTACTCCAGCGAAGAACGACTACGGCGTTTAAAGAGGCCCTTGTTGTCTCATGGTGGGAAGGAAGGTCCTTCCGTCTCTTTTGCTGACGTTGTTTAATGTGACCTTCCCAGTTAAAGTAATTTGCATAATTATAGTTAGTGCGGAAGGAATGTAAGGTTTAATAGACAGTTAAGGGTCAAAATGATAGGGGAGGGGCCGGGTGGGTAAATGCATGAATGAGTACAAAAAGAAAAAAAAAATGCCTGCAAGGAGTGCTAGTCATGAAGACATGAAAGCCTCTTGATCTTAGGAAAAGAAACCCAACACACACACACACACACACACACACACACACACACACACACACACACACACACACACACACACACACACACACACACACACATGCACAACCGTTACACCACAAAGCCTAAGAAAAAATACCATTCTGAAATTAGAGAACATCTACAAAACACTAACAATTCAACCGAAAGTCTCTAACAATGCTGTACACAAGACCACAATAAATACAAGGCAACAGAACGCAACACAGTAAACTATAAGCATCAGACACTGCAGGTATGTGGTCAGTACAGTCCTACCAATGGTGCATGATGCTTCAGTTTTGCATACTATCCCATATCCTTGTTCTCCGCTAGAACGCAAAGTCAGTGAAACAATTTATTCATGTAGGCTGGCAGCTCAGATCCTTCCTCTGTCATAATTCTGTCAAGTTCAAGCTACTTCAATGGTATGTTATGCAAAAGTTTGAAAAATACATCCCGACTAGCGTGCATGATTGCATATCATGAGCCAGACATTTGCATATATCAGGTAACTTTATTCGCAGGTATTCGTAACAGAAACTGTGGTACTGACTTTGGGACAAAATTATATGGAAATACGTTTCACTACTGCATTTTTAAATGAACCAAAGGATGTTTGCAGCAGGTGGCATGAAATACGTGTATGAATATTCCGTGTTTTTCCATCGGCACGGACAAATCAGTAACTAACTGAACTTTTAGCAAAAGGCAGGCAGGCGGACAGGAACAGACAAACGGAGTGGGTGGGGTGGGTGTTTGAGGGTTTAACGTCTTTTTCCACCACCTAAGGGTGATTTCAAAGACGGCCCAACGAAGAAAAGGCCAGCACAAAATATTTGGCCCCAACTGGGATTCAAACTTGGGGCGGTCGGTGGTCTAGTGGTTAAGAGACTTGTCACCAATGCGAGAGGTCAGGAGTTCGAATTCCACTCGGGGTAAAGAATTTTTTCCCTACTCGTATGTGGCACCGTTCATTCGGGCCGATCGTCGGGGGCTCTCTCCGGGTACTCCGGCTTCTTCCCCCTCTGCTTTGGAAATGTTCAGCCCACCAAATTTAAAAAATAAATGCTATTCTAAATTCCGAAATTTAAATAGCTGAGCTGACCCTTCGCACCAGGTGATTGTGATGTGTTTATGTCCAGTGTGTGAGAGAATGCGTGTAATTGACGTGAGCGTGCGTGTTGGGTTCAGCTCGCGACGCTTTGGGCCGATTCATGAAATTGGGTAAAGCGCCTATACAATATTCATTATTATTATTATTAAACTTACGACTCGAGCATACAAAGTCCAGTGCTCTACAGATCGATTATCACGGCACCCCCAGACAGACAAAAAGACACAGACGTATGACCGAAATCGCACAAAACCGGGACGCGTCAATCTTATTAGCGCATTTCGTACCGCGCACGAGTTTCCCACGTCAGTTTTTGACTCTTTTTCGGTTTTGGCCCTGTATGCGAAACATCAGGCAAGATTAACTCTTTGACGACGGAGCACAATTTCTGGCAGAAATTGTGCTCCGTCGTCAAAGAGTTAATGGTTACTTGACGGCTGTTATTGCAGAAATCATGAGTATAATCAAAGTGCAACCTCCCACAAAGTCAAATCAAGTTAACTCTTTAGAGCATGAGTCCGACCCCACCCCCTGCCCGCCAGTTGATAAGGCTGGTTAAAAAAAAGAGCAAGTCACTGCACACCAGTAAGAGCCACTCCAAGCCACTATTACGCAAGGAATGGGTCTTCCCCGCTAGACCCGGCCGAGAACGCTGCGGATTGCATAATAGTGGCGTGAGGTGGCTTCTAGTGTGACCTGAAGATTTCAAGAAAAATTGCGTGCATGGGCGTTTAGGAGTTATTAACCCTTTCACTGCCAGGCGCGTTTCGGTTCACTAACGAATAACATCTCTTTACGTCACTATGCTGTAATCAGGAATCTTTGAAACCTATGTTGCTGCTGCATCCAGAGAGTTGCTTTCCCCACAACTACTGGAAAGTCTCGATTTTTAACATTTTTAACGGATTTGACAGTGGGGCTACTGGTGCGATTCATGAAATCCTGCGACGGCGGCAGTGGAAAGGGTTAAATCCATGCATGATTTTTTTTATTTTTTTTTTTGGGTGAGGCCACTGGTGCATAACTCCAAACTCATTTGATAGGAATTGAGTTAAAAGAGAACCATGCTTGGTATACACTAAGCAAAAATACTGATCTGCTTCAGGCTTTGTGGTGGTTGGGATGCACTGTTCTCTTTCAAGCACATGATGCGCTTACATGGGATGATGGTCAAAACAAAGTGAACCGGCGACCGCGTATCTGGACTGACAAGGTTAGTCCGGCCACGCGCCGACACTAATCCTGATTTATCGTGCAGCGGTACTATTTCTTCGGACGACACTTCTCTATCCCCAGTAGAGTACCTTACGCCGCTCAGTGTGCATTCGTCTCACTTCCTTCCTGGTGCCTTCCTCCCACCCCCCACCCCCACCCGCCCCCCGAAGCTGCGGTTGTATGATTACGAATCCATTTATGCACGAGTCATTTTGCGGGGTTGACGTACTAGTTTGCTCAGCACCTTTACAAAGCAGGGGGGGGGGGGGGGGGCTGAGAGTGCCACAAAACACTACTTTTTCTGCACACCACTTTGTAACATTCTTCCACCAGCAAAATCATACTCTTCACTCTACCGTCCAAGGACCCTAGATCCGCTGCTCTACTCAAACACATTATATGTACAGATGCTTCGTTTCAGAGTGTCAAAAAATGGCAGGCGCTTTGGTTTTGAATTTCATTCAGTCGGCATTCTAGATAAAGAACAACAACAAAAAACCAAAGTACATACTCGGCACAATTTCTACTTGAGTTAGCATCTGCGTTGGACACAATTCTACACAGGAAAATATAAGCCCAGCAGACTCACGGCACTTTATACAGGACATAATTTAATGTTGTACTCTGGAAAAGGATCATCTGCAGTATCATTGGCTCAGCTGTGTAGAAACTCGCATCTCCGCCCAGATACGAACATTTCGTCTGCTAAGTCGTCTAGCACCTAATACCGAAATTATGAAAAAAGTGCGTTTCGTGTTTGTTGTTGTTGTTGTTGTTTTTAATAGATGACATCTGGTGTGCAGTTTGCGCAAAGAACTTATTAGTTCAAATTTCCACGCATTTTACCTCGGTGACATTAATAATAAAAGGTTCCACCGGGTAAAAATGTAAAAATCTCTTCATAAAATGCAACATGATATTACTGAAGAGCATTCGACTACGGCAATGTTACCGGTTGTTTTCTAGAGCAAAGGTCAAGTATCGTAACGTTTCTCTTTACTTTCTTGAAACTTAAGATTAAAAAACAGTTTTAAACTTTTTAAACATGCCGACCACAAACAGTTTCAACGAAAGCAGATCCAATTACAAAATGTCGGTTGTATAGTCAGAGGTGACACACTCATTCACTCGTCACATCAAAGCAAGTCTGTCTGCGACAGCTACAGTTTTTGCCATCACTGACCGGAATGATTAAATAAACGAATGGGTGAATAAATTGCATACACGTGCACAAAAGGTCCGGACAACGACAGCTGGGCCCGTATGTAGAACTCGAGGTTAATTTGACCCACGGTTACGGGTCTAACCCATACGAGGACAAAAGAAACCCTAAAACAAAATTAATTTTTAAAAAAGGAAGCGAAGAAAGAAAGACTGACAAAAATCCTTCTATAACGGTTTAGGCACCATGGTGGAATGGACCCGCTTCCTGATTTGAAACAAACAACAACAACAAAACCAGAAAATTAGCCCTAGAGCGAGGTTAGTTCGAGGTTAGACTCAGTCTAACCCGGGCTAAACTCCCTAACCCTGACTTTTACATGCGGGCCCTGCTGAACGTTTTAGTAATCAGGCATAAGCGCTATGTCTATAGCTGTCACGATGAAGTGTTTTACTGTGAATCTCAGACAGCACTCATGTCGTATGGTAATGAAACTATAAGCGCTGGAATCACAAAATGATAAATAGTCAACGTTTGTGAGAAAGGACACGTTAATCCAGATCCCATCACCCACTAAGAACTGCCAAGACAGTTACGTTCACAGACAGCGGAAAAACTAATTATCCCTCACATCTTTGACAAGCGAAATAAATTTTCAATGCTTCCGTTGCGGGCAGAATGAGGTTGGAATTGGCTTACCTGAAAATCTTGTCGCCACGTTTTTTGAGGGACAGGTAATCTCGCAGTGTTTTGAGAGGGTCTCGTGTCCAGCTCTCCTCAGTAGAACGGCCTAACGACGTTAAACGCGGCGCGTGACATCCAACAAACCTTGGAAGACAAATGGCCGAGCAGACGACACTCGGCGGGGCTGTCTTCGCCTTTCTCCTCGCACATCCGTTACACCCTCGTCAACACCAATCTCCGCCGCAGTCTGTGTGTGTGTGTGTGTGTGTGTGTGTGTGTGTGTGTGTGTGTGTGTGTGTGTGTGTGTGTGTGTGTGTGTGCAAATTTGTTTGGTTTGTTTTATTTCGTCTTGTTTTGACTTGCTCGGCGTTTGAGGTTTTTTTTATGTTTAACTTGGCTTGGTTTGCGTTTTATTGGTTCGGTTTGGTTTATCGGTTTTTTCCCCCTTATAGTTTCTTCTGTTTTGTTCGTTTTTTTTATATTCGTCCATCCTCAGTTTCAACACATACGAATTTTATGAAAGTGGCAGCGACTTCAAAGCAGAATAGTATTGTCATCTTCGTCCAGCGTCTCGCCAACTCCGCCCCCCCCCCCCCCCACCTCCCTTCCTCCTGTCTGTCCTAAACGACCATCCCAGGTTCTGCTACACTGA
Organism: Batillaria attramentaria; assembly: GCA_018292915.2. Classification (NCBI taxonomy): domain Eukaryota; kingdom Metazoa; phylum Mollusca; class Gastropoda; family Batillariidae; genus Batillaria; species Batillaria attramentaria. Next base: position 541,447 of record JACVVK020000226.1, read on the forward strand.
CATGCTTTGTCATCTCTGCTATTTCGAAACCTCCAGTTTCAGACCTTTCTTATTCTCGTACTCCCAAGTCGTGTAGAGCTCCATGACCGACTTGTTCTCCCGTGTCAGGCATTTTGTGAGCGAAATATCTGAACACGCCCTGTCGCTTGTAAAGCGTGACAAGGTTATATATCTGGATGTATCCGGCCACGCCTCCAGGTCCGGATAAAAGAGGCCACTTTCATTTTTTTCCTTGTGTATTGTCAATCAATGCCATGCAAAATATACGATCCGCTATGGTTCGTCGAGTTTTCTGACTCAAATTTTGGCTAGTGAATCAAACTACCTCTTTTGTGTGTGTGTGTGTGTGTGTGTGTGTGTGTGTGTGTGTGTGTGTGTGTGTGTTGTGTGTGTGTGTGCGTGCGTGTGTGTGTGTTGTTTTGTTGTTGTTGTTGTTGTTTTTTAGGGTGACTCCCTCAAATTTTCCAACTGTATACATGTAGTGGTGTGAGGAATAATGATTCAACTACCCTCAGTCTCTGCTTCATGACTTACAGATGGTTGTAAAAGAAAAATCACATAGCACGTTTCAGTAATTGTAGAATGTTTCTTGCTTTCAGTCCTGTTCTGTCTGAGGACCCGGGACAATTGAGCTGAAAGAGCGCACGTTGGACTGTCAATGTTCGGATTGTGAGTTCGAGTCCCGGCTGGATGCAAACATCTTTTGCTGGCTTTTCCCCCTCGTTCTCTGGTCTTATCAACTTTAATAAATTGTACCCAATTTTATAAATTACCCGTAGGTGATGGAAAAGGCCTTAAAACCTGCATCCACCAGCATGAAGCATGAAGCCAACGAACCAACCAATTAACCAATTTGTTTGTTTGAAGAAAATAGGTTTACTAATAGTTACAAGTCCCCAGCCAACATTGTTATGCATTAATTTTGCCAGACCGCACGCCGAGATTTGACGCGGGCCAGAAGAAAATTAATGGTCACATAAATGACATTTGACAAACGGCGCTGTCAAAACAAATACCCCCGCCTGCTTACGGTGAATTTGTCCACTTGCATAACCCATAAATGTTCCTCTCGCCATAATGATAATGACAAACGGACGGTTCCAGCGAAATAAAGTACACAGGCCAGACAGCGGCTATTCAGTGTTTCACTGCCTGTTATGAAAGTCATTTATCTACACCTACTGCCCTGTAATAATATTTAATGCCAGTTTTTGTTAGCTTCCGTCGCTGTAAAACACTTCTTGTTCTTCTGTTTGGTTGGCTGCAAAACGTATTCGGCAATGTGCAGACGACACAAAGTTTCATTCTGGATAATATGGGCAGTCCTCGGGGGAACCGAATCTCCACGACCACATATTCAGGAGCGGCAACCCGAATGATGATGATGATGATAATGATGATGATTGGCCATTTGTATAGCGCTACAAGAAAACTTCCATGCAGTAAGCATGCTCACGGCGCCATACTCGTATCTTCTAGTGAAGTGGAATCCTGGTCGTCTGCTCGTACACACCTGCATGGCTTTGACCTGCACTGCCCCTTCCACACCCACCCCGACGCAATGAGCTGCAGGATAATGCTTGCAAAAACAGACAAACAAACAAATAAACAAAAACCCTCTACATTTAAATTCTTATCGATCTTTCCCAATAGCTTTTTCAATGCAATGGCAATCCTAGTACACAACATGCGTTTCGCAGTACGTACAATTAGACGGTCGTCAGCATTCATAAGCAGTGAACTGAGACGTAATGTGCCAGCGGTGTCTGACGGGCACAAAGGTGGTGTTGGTATTGTCCGCTGCTTAGTCACTACACTGAGTACAACACTTAGGCGACCCGCCGCAGCCTAGCCAACCCTGTGTACAAAGGATCCATTTACAGGATATGTTTATGGGCTGACTTCTTCTTTCAAGCAACGGTGGGAGAAAAGATCTCTCGAGAGAGAACAAGAAAAGCCGTTTTCACAGAAGCGGAAGTCAGAAGAACGTTTTACAAGCCTTTCTCTCAAATTATTTTCGCACAAACGCTTGCACTGTGCGCGTGGGCGGGTGTTTGGGGGTTTAACGTTCTTTTCCACCACGTAAGGGTGATATCAAAGATGGGGCAACGAGAAAAAAGCCAACACAAATATTTGGCCGCAACCGGGATTCGAACTCGCTACCCGAAAACAGCAAGTCCAAAGCTCCACCGCTCGGCTGTCCCGGGTACCCCCACCCCCCACCACACACACACACACACACACACACACACACTGCGCAAATTCCAACAAGCGAAAACTTATTGAATCCGACAATTTTATTGTCATCTGCGAAGTTTAGACATCCTTGTCCAAATAGTTAAGGCCATACAAGTACAAAAATGAGTCTTTGAACAGCGTGAGTATACAGTTTGGTCATGCATACATTACAAACATGCAGGAAAATGAAACGTGAAACACGTCACAGAACACTGGCCGCACGTCCAATGAAAATGCACCCTCATACCTCAGACACGTGGTCCACGATTATGACTTCAAGATGTAGACGATAACTAGAACACAAACACTGATCGCTTACTCAACGGACAGTGGACACGTCCTGGCTTAATGTTACGTGCTAAACATGCCCCCCCCCCCCCCCACACACACACACATTCACACCCTAGGAAGTAGGAATACCACAGAACTACTAATTGTTTCTGCAAATAAAATCTTTACAGAACCGACTGAGCTCGAGGAAACAAAATGATTCAAACCATCTAAAACAACCCCCCCCCCCCCCCAAATCCGAAATGGGGCATTTTTCTCATCTTTCACGGCATCAAATGCTCATACGAATTCACATATTACAAACAACAAACATTTTCTTTCTTTTCTTTTTTTTCTCAACATAATGAATAGCACAATTTAGCACAATTATTCACAAGTTGAAGAACTGTAACAATCCACACACACACACACACACACACACACACACACACACACACACACACACACACACACACATTTCAGAATTCCATATCGGTACATGTATTCATATTCGTACACATTCACACTGGTTTCGCCAAACTGACCTAGTCCAAACACACACAGCAAACTGTTACACATATCCAGCATTATCTTAACTCTCTACCATCAAAGAAATCCCCCTTTATGGTGCATTTCACTTAGCGCCAGTGTCTAACTTACCAGGACACCACACCAACAAACACGGGTGGGTAGGTGGGTGTTTGGGGGTTTAACGTCCTTTTCCACCACATAGGGTGATACCAAAGACGGGGCAACGATGAAAAAGCCAGCACAAATATTAGGCCCCAACCGGGATCGAACTCATGACGCGAGCATTAGAAGTCCAACGCTCTACCATTCGACCACCCCGGCTCCCCCCAACAAACACGGAAAGGAAAGAAAAATCAATTCAAAGATAACAAAAACAAGTAAAATACATGATGAAGCAAAATCTTCACATAATCTCCTGGTACTAACTATAAACAAAAAGTTTTATGTTTTGGTTATGTACAGTGAAACCAAAAAGTTTTGGTACATAAATGAGAACATGAGCATGAACTTCATTTCAGTAGGGAGCATGTAAATGAAATTCTTGTGCGAGGGAGACTTTGTGAAAATACTGACAGAGCAGCGAAGGTGGTTATCAAAACATGTCACAAAGAAAGAGAAATATTGCAGGTGTCGTTGCATGTTTACGTCAAACACATATCAATTTTTGGATACATACTTATGAATCATCTGGCAATGGCAACTACAGACTCATAAAAATAACTGATGTATATTTGGTCGTAACGAACACTGGCATATTTTCACAGTAAATATTTGAAAAAAAAGGGCTAAGCCTGAAAACATAGTTGAACTGTATAAAATAAATCAGTATTAATGTATTCATGGAAAAAAAAAACAACCAAAAATACATACACTCTATTCAACCCCCGGACCCATAAATCACAGAGAAGCGAAATTTTGGATTTTCAATTTCATTTGCGTCACCTATGAAAACATTTTTGAATTCCAAAAGCTGTGTTTTGTTAAAGCGCAGAGCATCTGATTGTTGATGGCAGGTTCTTAAAGCTTTTGTCTCAAGTCCGATGCCTGCAGCATTTATACATGTACATCACAAGAGCGGAGGAGGCTAGCCAAAGGTTGAAAAACAAGCAAACCCCCCCCCCCCCCCCCCCCCCCCAAAAAAAAAAAAAAAAAAAACCCTAAGTTTTAAAGCAGTAATGTAAAAAATGGATAAATAGAAAGGGAAAAGAAAAGACCTTTAATAAACCGTAATAAAACCTATCAACTTCTTGCTGTTCAAAATTGTAATGACACTCTTTAAAAGTGCACTGCCATCTGCGAATAATATATTTGCAATGTGACGTATGCAGCAATGTTGAAAGGTCAGTGATCTGCCAAACAAATCAGACATAAACTTAGCGTAAACAAAGGAGACATGTATACAATGTACACTATTAGTACACAGCCACTAATTTAAAGATACAAAAGGAGAGAAGGAGCAAGTCATCAGGGCAAACCTTCTCAAAGAACCAAGAAGAAAAAGCATGAATTATCCGTTCCATCAAAATATTCTAAATGATCCAGTGTAATGAAAACAAAAATTGAAATCCACCAACAGGAAGTTACGTGCAACATAATGAATTCTGTTTAAACACCAAAAAACACATAATCTCACAACCATACACGAAGTAGGATGTACTTTAAATGCCATATGTGATCTATTGCCATTTCCCTTTCAATGCCTTACAATCTTACAACCAATGGATAAAACACACACCTCACTAATGCTACTGAAACAAATCCATTGAAACTAGTTAATTCAATTACATTTCCCTTAGGCTTTGGCCTGAATGATGCATTTCATTTACCTAGGCTTTTGGCCTGGGCTGTCTGTATTTATAATATAATAATAATAATAATAATAATTTATTTATATAGCGCTTAATCTACATGGAAGGTAGTTCAAAGCGCTTAGAGTACAGGTAAAGAGACAGATAGACGTGAAGGTTCAGGGCCAGGGCAACTGCATGTATGGTACTTAATAAGGAGATGGAGAAAGACGGAGGGAGGTTAGACGGAGCTTTGAGATGAAAACAGGTAGGTTTGAAACTTACTTTGTGTGGTTATCCACTACAAAGATCTAAAACAAGCAAACCATTCTAGGTTCCATACTCAATTTTAATGACTAGTTAATAGTTTGAGTAATCAATTATTAAACAGGATAATTTTTTATCACTTATGTTTTAACTATTAGTCACCACAACACAGCAACTGTCACTCAGCCAGAGCGAATCACAGAATTTCTATGAACATTATTATGACTACATATAATACTAGACTGATGGCCTTATCAATGTACACTCTACTAATGTGACCACACCAGTCCTATTAACTGACAGTCAACTTGCGTAGTTCACAGGTACACTACATTGTATATACATGTATACATGTACATGTTTCGCTATTTTCACCTGAGCTTGCTCCTTGTTTTGTTGTTGTTTGTTTGTTTTGTTTTTGTTTGTTCTTTTCTTTTGTTTTTTGTTTTTTTTTTTTTGGGGGGGGGGGGATATGGTAGTGATAAACAAGTTGGATACTGAATTGTACAAAATTAAACAAATATGATTATGCACTCACTTTACCAGCATTTTCACCTCTTCATTGATTTTTTTGCTTTATCACAAATTACCTGTAGTTCCCAAGTATGAAAAAAAAAAAAAAAAAAAAAAAAGGAGTCAGGGAAGCATGTGTGTTGGGCAGGTATTGGGGGGGGGGGGGGAGGGGGGGGGGGGGGCAAAAAAAGGCACAAGCTCAGGGAAAACATGCTATACTATCCACAAGAATAAGCACAAGTTTTTCATCCAAAATGTATCTATATATTCATTCCACTGACCAAATATTTCCTAGACATGAATGAGCATGCATTTCAACATGAAGTGAGCTGCAGCCATACTTCGGACATAAATTCACAGGCAGGACGGCCTTTGACCTTCGATAAAAGTAAAACAAAAATTGTTGACTTTCAGAAAAAGCAATGCCCTGCCCGAAACCTCTGATGAACGAGGTCCATGTGATCAAGGACAGTGTGATCCAATATTACTACGGTGACAGTTATTGACAGAGCACAGTCTAGGATGCACTATTTATAAATGGTACACACCATACTGCATCAAATGTTCCAGTTAGTGACCTAGGTTTTGCTTGTCTGGCATTTTGAGGTGTTTCTGAAAAAAAGTTTTTTCCCTAAGAAAAGATGAAGGGTCCACAAGAAGCATTAACCCCCCCCCCCCCCCCCCACCCCCCCCAAAAAAAAAAAAAAAAAAAAATGAATAAAAATAAAAAAAGACAAAAAAAATGATAAAATTGCATTGATGTTTAGCAAACTGGAGTATAAAAATAAAACAAAATGAGATAATAGAAAGTAACATAAGCTACAGATGTATACTAGACAAATATGCGCTTATAAAATTACAAATATCCACAATGACACCAGCCACGGTACACAATATTATGTACAGATCTTCACCAAAGTGGCTTAGTGATTCGTCTGACTAATTTCATTTTTTATTTTTAAAGCAAGAAAAAAACTGACACAGGGGTAAAGCTAATGCAGGTACAAGTACATGTGTCAGACAAAGCCAATGTCAGTGTCATGAGCAAAGTGCAGTCCTTCAGAGTCTCACAGTCCTCGCTAATGCAGCCTCTCCAACCTCTGTACAAAATAAATGAGCAAGTTCTGTGGTATACATGTACACACCACAAATATAATCTTGAAAGCTCTCACTCGCCTATATTTGATCTCCACACACCAACACAGTGGTTTTTTTCATAAACTCTTTTCTGCATTTTTCGACTGTTTAACAGCTGTAGTTTCCAGTGCCACAAAAATAAACCTGGAGAAGTATTACACTCACTGCAACCAGATAATGGGATGTAACTATCTTAAATCCTTAACTAAAGCCAGCTTCCGTAGTGTTGTGGTTAACACTTTGGACCATGGACCGAGAGAACTGTGTTCGAATCCAAGTCAAGCAGGATTTATCCTACCTATGTCGGCTCCAACCCAGAGCGGCTGTGCAGTGGGCCCAATAGGAAGGCTGTTGCCACACAGCTGAGACTCACTTCACAGGTGCAACTTTAAGGGTGCTTCTCATGTTACGACACATCTCATGATTATCATCTCAGGATGATTACATGGCCAGCACCACAGGTGCTGTAGTTTACCAGCCTGGTTGGATATTTATAACAGGAAGCATGGAATGCAGCCCAGTGACACCACATGGACCTCCCTAGCATCATATCATCACCCTCATTCTCATCATCATGCATTTAACAAAAATTGCCAAAGCTTCCAGACCCACCATGGAGTCCACATATGATCTCGGAGGACTTATCACTGGAGCTGGTAAAGAGTTGGAGTAAAAACAACAAACAAACACCCCCTCCCCCCCAAAAAAAAAAAAAAAAAACAACCCAAAAAACTTAACTAAAAGTATGCAAGAATGTGATTGACTGTCAACACACACACTGTGTCAGTGCCTGACACGGCACCACTGTCACTGTCAGCATCCCAAGACAGGCACAAAGTTGCTGAGGTTCACAGGAAGACAAAGAGGTGAACTGCCACAAGCACAGTAGCTGTTTTCTCTTGCTGTGGCTGGCTGCTGTACATCGGATGGAATGGCATTCTGGGTTGTGATTGTGATAATATATTGACCTGAAGCCATACATGGTGGTGGGCCTGACCATCGGTAATACCAATCTGGATGAATTCCTGCAACACACGTTATGGCCAAGTCTTTGAAATGTGGAGCAAATATGTCGCAAACCAGGTGTGTACAAATAACTGAAATATGCACTCACAAATTTTTAATTCTGAAAAAAAAAAACCAACACACAATCAATCAATCTCAAAAAGTAATTCATCGCAAATTTCATGAAGAAAGCACATCACGTTAAATGCAAGCCTCCCACAAATATTTCACTCTGTCTCTGCTGAGAGCGAAAGAGCATGATTGAACGCCTTTCCCTTTTTTTGGGATGATGTCACACTCTGCTTAGTGTTATAACTTATAAAATAGCTGCTAGTTTTGGATAACAAACAGAACAAAAACAAAAAACAAAAAAAAACACCACCCAAAAACAACACAAAAAAATCAACAACAAACAAATGGACCACATACACACAACAGCTGTTCCATTTACCTAACAGTATCATAATACACATCTTAACTACTACCACCCACCTTTCACAATGAAATGTATTGTGCCGCTGTCCATGCGTCTATGTAATGACCAATTTCAGCAACGATGAATGAATTCTGGAATACTGTGACAGTGTGTACAAGTACAAAACAATGAAGGCCAAAAAGAAGCACCAAAATGTACTCTGTAAAGAGTGTGAGCTCAGTGACATCAGAACCAGTCCGCCACTTCGTCCTCTTCTTTACACTGTATCTGTGACGTCAGCATTTTCTTGTGCATGTCTTTGTGCATCTTGAGCTCAACGCCATGGACGACAAACATGTACATGTAGTTGCAGAGACGCAGTCCCGCGCTTGACAAGATAAACCGTCCACTCACTGTAGGTTGGATCCCCAACCTGTCCAACAAAATCCCTATGTATGCATCTTCATTTGGGATGGGTTTCACCACGCGGCTCTCCTCGACTGCTTTTGCGACGACGTCAAACGACAAAGCGTACCCGCTCCCACTTGCGTAAGGTGGGTAGGTGTCTGGACGGTACTCTTCCTCTGCAACAGACCACTTCTGACCGGGGTCACGGATGACTTGTCGTTTGCTTGGGTCCAGGACCATGTGTCCAGCATACAGATTGCTTGTCTGCTTGTTCTGGTGCATCAGAAACTGCCACAGTAAGTGTGTGCTCACAAAACAATCATCGTCTGTCTTCAGTATGTACGGGGCTTCACAGTTTGAGTGGAGCCAAGCCAGGCCGTGCATAACTTTGTATGTGAGATTGCGATAAGAGTCAACATAGCTGCCACGAAGGATATCTTTGTGATGTGCGCTCTCTTCCTGCAGGTGAGATTCTAAATCGGATCCGTCAGTCTTTCCTATCAGAAACACACACTGCCATGCATTCGGTTCATGATTGGAGAGGGTAGGATTGCACCATGAGTTTCTAATTTCACGACGATGTTCAGAATGATCAGGAGCTGAAGTAATGATGACGATGAACAGAGATCCATGCTTGCATTCAGGAAGACTTGAACCTGGGTCATCAAACATGGCTGCATCCCAGACCTTCTTTCTGTGCCCAGTTCCAGAACTGAACATCAAAGAACTTCCGTTTCTTTGCCTGGCTCTGTCCATATACCCTCTGCCATTGAACCTGACCTTAGGCCGAAACTGATGAGGAGATGGACTGTCTGAAAATGAATCCGAACCAGATGTCTGGAAAGGGTGGTCAACGTAGACTAGCAGAACCGTGTAGGTGATGAAGAACACCAGCAACAGTACCACAAGTGACCAGATGCTAGTAGTCAAGAGGATACGACGCGATCGACTGGACAGACCACGTGGGTGCATGGCATTCTGTACGTACACGCTGACCAGAACCCTGGATGTCGACCTGGAGCCCCGCGGCCACCGCAGCCAGTTGCGCACCCTTGTCATTCTCCAAGTCATCTCCCCCGCTCCTCCCTCATCGTCTCTGAGCATGGGCCTTTACACCTGGTGACACATGCAAAAAGGAAAGGTGTCAGTGTATCAATCATGCATTTCCACTGGCACTGATACTAAGATATGTCTGCAGCAAACAAAATCTGTTAATGTATATTTAAATTATTATTCCATAAAAAGTTACATTCGGGCAAGATGGACTTGACTGCCAGCAGACGGCAACCAAACAATTTGAATTAAAAAAATACAAGTAATAACAACCAGAACAGCTAAAATAACCACACACACTACAGCTATAAGTTATCACACACAAAAACTATCAAGACACTATACTCTGTACATCATCGTATACTCATTACACCCACAGCTGTCAGTATCGCGGCTACACTCCATCAATACACACATTCCGCGACGCCATGTGCAATATATACATATACATGTAGCTGAGACAGATCAATCTCATTACCAACAGAGAACACACCATGTCACGCTAAAGCAAAGTGATGCCTGTCTGCCAGTCTTACGTATTCCTACACAGTACTCCGGACGGTAAAGGACAGTAGAATTACACAACAGACCTCCAATGCCTAAATATTTTTCAAACACTCTTCCATGCCTCATAGTGAATACACGACACGCGTCTGTCAACGAGCCTGGCCAACACACTCACTGGTGACGCAATGCTTCTGGCTATATATAGCATGGGGCGCCACTGAAAAAGCTCAGCGCTGAATCGCTCGTAAACCTGCCAGACATTCCGACAGGATCCGTGTTTACAATAAATTACCGTTATCTCTTCCTCCCCTTGAGCATAACATCTCAAAAAACATCGCTACAGTTTACACAAACTGCGTCTGCTACACAGCAGGCGCCGACCTACTTTCGTGGTGGCGAATGGCAAACAGCAGGCCCTCGGCATCGAGCGGCTGGCGACGCAAACTCCGCTCCACACGGGATAGATTTTGTCAACCCAGGCATTCTGACACCATACTCGGTTAACTGTCGGACACAGCTGTGGTCACAGCTGCCAAAAAGGTCAAACAGAGACCAAAAAGATAACACTGGCTGTCAGTCCCACAACATGTCTTCCTGTGTTCACATACCATGCCACACACCTTGTTCTGCGGCTTCTGATTGGCCAATACCACGTGACCTGTGACCTTATGTGTGAGGTCAAGGATTCGGCCCGTTCTTGTGCACTGAACTGCGACGTAACAGTGCTTGACTTGTTCACGTGTGTCGTTCAACGTCTCCGGTATTCGAATCTCAGTGTTTAGCAGACCAGAATAATGATAGGCTTCCGCCGACAATACTCGTGCAACACAATGGAAGGCTGCTATTCACGGTCGGTCGGTCGGTGGCACAATAAGCAGGACTGAAACCGACACTCGCTGACAGCGGCCTCCTGCTCGGCTGTGAAACGGGCCAACCGGAAATTCATGCCCGACTTAAAGTTCCAAGCCAGTCTCGCTCCATTGCTTTAATTAAACACCTCCAATCAGGTCCGTTTTCGCGACAGACAGGTTAAGGGAAGGAACAACGTTATATGTTTTATACACTGACAGATGCCTTATCACTGACCCGCTGATGTATTTTGTACTGATCATCCATTTGCCGTTCATGCGGATCCATTACAGTGTATGCCGAGACAGATAATCACGGTGGTGAACCGTTGCCAGCTCAGTGACACGATCGGCTTAACAGGACTTATTAACCAAGGTGCGATCAAAACATAAAAAGTTTATAAAAAGTTGAGCACGGTATCAGTTCAGGACCGGCTTGGTGCGATCAAAACATCCAAAGCACAGCACGGTATTCTGGGCTAACCTTGGTGCGATCATAGTGAAAACATACAAAGTACAGCGGCACAGTATCAGTTCAGGACTAACCTTGGTGCGATCAAAACATACTGCTGCAAAGCACAGCACGGTATTCAGGACTAACCTTGGTGCGATCAAAACATACAAAAGTACAGTATTCAGGACTAACCGGCCTTGGCGGTGCGATCAAAACATACACAGTATCATGGGTGACACTCTTCACTTGTCTTCAGTCTGGATGACTGAAATCCGTTTTGTTGTTGTTGTTTTTTAAACCGGGCTACCCTGACTGAAATTCTGTTTGTTGAGCAAAACATGGGTTAGACAGAGTACTACTAGTAGCAACCAAGGGATAAGTGCCATATTTATATTTACATTTACAGTGCTAGGAGAAGCCACAGAATGGTAAAATTTGTGTTTGGCTGGTCAGTGTTTCACCCTTATGGCACCCAGTACCCCTGCACCTCGACCTGACTTTTTAAACTTTGAGATTGTCCCGTATGCAGTATTAAGTAAATTTTACGAGTCAGTAGATCGCCGGCGTGATCGTACCGCTGCCGGTGTGTGTTTCCAACTCCAGGCCGCCAAAAAATCCCGGCAAAACCCACCTCAGTGTCCGAACTGACAGTCATCACTAGTAGTCAGTCTGCGGTGTCAGGTTATAAACTGCACTAGAGACCACCCACTGCCGAGCCCCTAGCAGAGAACCTCTGACGATGCCCAAAGCAAAGCAAAACAGCCCATATCCACCCAACAACTTACAAGTCAGCCGCAAAGCCAAGCAGTCGATGTCACACGCCAGGAAAAACTTGTCCTTAAAGGGCTGACATAGGACGTTAAGCTCAATTTTCATCACCCACCGCCGTCTACCCGGCTTCATTTTCTTTCAGTTGTTTTTCATTGTTTTGTCTTTAATTCCTTCGCTGTTTCAGTTTAGGCACGACTGGGCCACATGGCTGGTGTCGGTCACACAGTGATCATCAAGGTGAGACTGGCAGTGCTTCTAAATTCAATGTCGAGCGATCGGTCACAAACCATGCATTCCTGTTCCAGGGGCCGCGCTTCTCTAGAAGCGCGGCCCCTGGACCCGTACGTAATAGTCGAGGTTAGGGCTTTTTGCCCCGGGTTAACCTCGGATTAAACTAGTACTAGGGTTAAATTATCTGTTGTTTTTTTGTTTTCAATCGAGACCCCATTCCAGCAAGGTGCCTAAGCCATTATAGCAGGATTGTTTTCTTCCCTTTCGCTTTCTTTTGTATTTAATTTTGCTTTTGGGTTTCTTTTGTCCTAGTCTGGATTAGACCCGTAGCCGTGGGTTAAATTAACCTCGGCTTTTACATACGGGCCCTGAACTGAACAGGCTCGGAATGCGAATCATGCAACACGACCGAAGCGTCGGCTGGCCAAAACGGAAACCCGTTAATTGCTGCTCCCTATGTTAATTACTCTAAATTACTGAATATTCAGTCGTCGCTGCGGGACCTGCATACCGACCGACCGACGGCTGCACAGCTGGCAAAACTAATGTGTGCGGTGTGTAAAGCTGCAGCTGAGTAATACTTAGACTGACGCGTAAACAGCATGAGCCGTGGTGCAACCGCGACTTCGCCACATTTGTTTACACAGATATCCTGTACGTAGGAGAGGCAGGGGCGCCGGAATCGGGGGGGGGGGGGGGGGGCAGGGGGGTCAGCTGCCCCCCCCCCCTGTACCCAAGCAGGGGAAGGGGGGGGAAGAGTATCTTTTTGCCCCCCCCCCCTGGAAAATCAGGTGACTATGGCAAGAGGGGGGGCAAAGCCATGGTCTTGCCCCCCCTCCCTTCCCCTACCCCCCCCCCCCCCCCTCTTCCTGCTCTCTCCCTCATCCCACCCAACAGAGAACTCAGTTTAGCCGTTGCATGAAATATCAAAACGACTTCGCTTTTCACTTTCTTTGGGCAACGTCCTACCTTTCAGTGGCTCCCTGGTTCGTAAAGGTTTTTGTGTTCGCAGCATCTGAACGCCCCCCCCCCCCCCCCCCCCGCTTTTCACTTTCTCCAGGCAACGTCCTTTCTTTCACTGGCTCTGGCGTTTCCCCCATCTGAGATTCTGTCCCCCCTCCCCCCAACATCTTCCGGCGCCCCTGAGAGGATTAGCCTAAACAAAAAATAAGCCACGGCGGCCAGCGCCATCTGGCAGGAAAGTGTGGCTCAGTTAGTACAGTTCGCACAGTGTAGTTAGTATAGGGTTAGGTCAGTTTAGATTTAGGGTTGGGGGTTACCTTGTGGTAATGGTGTGGTAATCGCTATATTGTTTAGACGGTCGTAGTGCATTTACAGCAGGTGCAGATGACACTGACAAGGGGGCGAACTATACCGGCGTTCAACGCAGCGAAAGTGTGTGTGTGTGTGTGTGTGTGTGTGTGTGTGTGTGTGTGTGTGTGTGTGTGTGTGTGTGCGCGTGCGTGCGTGCGTGCGTGCGTGCGTGCGTGCGTGCGTGCGTGCGTGCGTGCGTGCGTGTGTGTGTGTGCGTGCGCCCGCGCGAAGCAGACATAACACATGCTGAGAAAACGTTCGCCGCGCAGACTTGTCTGTTAACCCCGGTTGAGCCGGTATTCATTCGATCTTTACATGCAGCAGCAACACTTCAATTGACGTCACCAGAGAAACAATAATTATAATTATGCAGCGGTTCAGTCAGTTATTGAAAAATAAATAGTCGGTACCGACCCGCGACAAGAACAGCTTCCTTGAAAGTACGTGACGCTTGACAGTATACGCTGTGCTTACTATACTATCACCTTTAACAGAAGTTGTCACACTAAACTTGAACGCACATCTACACACACACACACACACACACACACACACACACACACACACACACACACACACACACAGAGCCAGCTGAACTTAACACACAGTGACGGGTAGGCGATATCGGATGGGTATTAACTAACCACACACTGCGGGGCAGAGCCTTGCAAGTCTGAACTCCCAGCAAGGTTAAAGTAATACGTGATGATAGGTAATCTCTCACACGCTGCACAAGCCCCGGCCAACAGTACAGTTACAGCCTGCACTTATCCGGTTGCTCAGATTGTAAAACTGCTGTGCAGGCGATTTTTTTTTTTTTTTAAACGGGATGGGGGGGGGGGGGGTATGTGTGAGTGAGGGTGAGAGACAGAAACAGAGGGGGTGCGGTGAGGAGGATGTGTGCGCGTTAGCGAGAGAGAGAGAGAAGGGGGGGGGGGGGTGGGGGGGAGCGACAGACAGTCTGAAAGAGAGAGAGAGAGAGAGAGACGTAGAGACTGTGAGAGAGAGAGGGGGGGGGGAGCGACAGACAGTCTGAGAGAGAGAGAGAGAGAGAGAGAGACGTAGAGACTCTGTGTGTGTGTGTGTGTGTGTGTGTGTGTGTGTGTGTGTGTGTGTGTGTGTGTGTGTGTGTGTGTGTGTGTGTGTGTGTGTGTGTGTGTGTGTGTGTGTGTGTGTGTGTGTCTGTGAGAGAGAGAGAGAGTTTCGACAGCTTCAAGCCGTACAACAGCCATACGTCTGGTAGAACCGATCAGACATGCATTTCACCGGTACACGATAACTGAATCAGTTATGGCACAAAGCTGACCTACCTATAAGGCCATCCAATAACCCCAATAATCACCTTTACTCAATACTGTGACCACGGCTCGGTCGACCGAACACCCTGCTACGAGTGAGCGCGGCCAAATACAGTAGTAGTACTGAGTCGGGTTGCTCAGTGTTGTTCTTTTTGTGTGTTGCTTTTAAGTTATTTTTCAAAGCTCCCCTGAAAATAGTGAATTTAAAACAGTTCTGGCTTCCAGTCACTGACCGACTGGCCCGGCCGTTACTGAATTCAGTTACCGCGCCGAAAGCCAACCTATACCGGTTTGGAACAGTTTCGCTAGTGCCGAGTGCGCATGTACGCTCGAAATATCTTCAAGTTAGTGATTAGTATAAGCGAGAGAGTGCTGTCTACAGGCCGTGTGAACCGACGAAAATCAGTTCACATTCTTCTACTTAGCTCGGCGTTGATAGCGCCGAGAACCCTATGCATAGCTCGTCCGACTCCTCCATGCCTTGGTATTTGCGTCGGCGGCGTTGGCTCAGTGCCAGACGGACCTTTCGGAGACTGATGCTGTCACTGTGCTGGCGAGTAAGAGGCCTTTCACACGCGATGATTTTGCACATCTTCCAGCGGTAAAATGCACTCCCTGCCAATTAACTCCGCTTGCAAGGGGCACTGCCCAGGGGCGCCGTTGCCACGCCTTTAAATATAGAACACGGTCCTATGTTTTCCCTCGCCACGCCTGTCAGTGACCGCGTTTTGTGTATTGTCCAGCGCAAGGCCGGAAGCGCAGTACGCCCAGTGCACGCTGGTAGAGTGTGAACAGAAAACCTACTCGGCGAGCGTGTGACCGCGTTGCAGGCACTCAGCGTGTGATAGGCCTCTAAGGCCGATGTCACATAGGAGTGTTTTGAGCCGGTCCGAACAAACAGCGAACGTCGTGTTTTCCGTGGTTCACTGAGTCTCATGTCACGCGGCTACAACATGCCTTTGTCCAAATTTGCCTGGAGAGAGATTCAGTTGAGCCGTTTTCCATGTTTGTTCGTTTGTTCGAAACAAAAAAAACGTCTCCTGGGTGTTGTGAGCCTAAGTAGAACAATGTCAGACACAGCCTAAACATCCCGGAACAGTCTGTGAGCTTCAGTTAAAAATCTGGAACATTGGGTCTTTAGGTGCATTCTCTTGAAACTGAGCTGCCAAACTGTCTGCACAGAGGTGTGCAAGCCTTTGTCTCTATATCTACAGGACACAGCCCTTTGCGGGAGGCCCCGGCCGGTATGGGTGTGAGCGGGGAAAGGGGGGGGGGGAGGTAGAACAGTGCACTTGGTTACGTCAAATCAGTCGTCCAGTCGCTGAATGGAGCAGGGGGTGTCAATTTTGTAATGGTTACTACAACTGTCACACACACACACACACACACACACACACACACACACACACACACACACACACACACACGACACCGGCACTGTCACACACACACACACACACACACACACACACACACACACACACACACACACACACGACACCGGCACTCTCTCTCTCTCCATGTATGCTCTCTCTCTCTCTCTCTCTCTCTCTCTCTCTCTCACACACACACACACACACACACACACACACACACACACACACACACACACACACACACACACACACACACCCCGCACACACAACTGTTGCCGGATTGAAAGTGCACAAAAACAATAATAAGCAAACAGAAAGAGAGAAGAATAAAACTGACAGCAGGTGAACAGTCGGCACACACACACACACACACACACACACACACACACACACACACACACACTGTGGTACACAAACACACACACATGTACTGTGACACACACCGTGTCACACACACACACACACACACACACACACACACACTGTGCCATCGTCAGAGTGACTCAAATGCTGCATGATACTTGACAGGAGGGCTTGATGATACATAAAGCGGAGGAGGAAGGACTAGCGCAAACTCTGCAAAGCTCTTCAAGTTTGTACTGCAACTGGCGACCTTGCCTGACAGCCCAGACAACACTGACTGAATGACTAGAGAGTTGCTATATAACGAATCTTTGCAGCGGCGAAGCAGCAGTAAGGCCGGCCGGAGTGCAATACAACTTCAACAGATGAAAAGTATGCATCAGACAAATTTCTCACCATAAATGCATACTGCAGTAGAACGAATGCACAACTGGACTGAAGTCTCACTGACCTCAGTGAAACTAAACTTCATTTTCCCAATACAACCACCAGAAAACTTACCTCCAGACAATGACATCCGCTGCAGTCTGCTCCCCCAGGCAAGCGTGCGTGCGGTGCGCGGCGTGGTGAGTGCGAGAGTACAGCTGTTATCCCAGACATGTACGGAAAACAGCAGACAGTTCAGCTGCAACTTGAAAATCAGGCCAGTTACCACGTCCCACATGTAGGCCGCCCCAGTCTCGACCTCGACCTTATCGTTGCTACCGTGTTTATCCTGACTCCCCAAACCTGAAGCACGCCGTCACGTTGAAACCGAAGAGCTTACTTTACACGAAAATCATAGTCAGAGCTCTTTGCCAGAAGTGAGCCGGTAGCATGTAGAAGAATTTTCACAATATTCACGAGACAAACCAAACCAGGTTCCACTAACTTGTAGGCTTTTCCTCAACTTCTAGTCGGCTACAAGGAGTGACAACCTGAATTTTTCCAGGACAAAGACAAAAAAAAAAAAAAAATGGCGGGGAAAAAAGAAGTACAGTCCACATACTGATCAACCAGCAACCGCATGCATATAGGTTACGTGAAACGCCGGATCCGAGTGCCACTGGGCACTGGCAAGTGCACCAATATAAGGGGTATCAAGTTCTGACCCCGGCTGTATTCAACAGATGAACAGGTCGGCGCTGTCAATCTGCTCCTGGTCAGTCGACAGTGTCAGCCATGTCACGCATGGAAAGTGAAGTTGTGGCAAGGCCGCGACTCAATGGGTCAGGCAGATTTCAAGGATACGGAGCGACTTCCACACGTGATGCATTGTGTGCGCACACATGAGTGTCGGGGAGCCCGTCTCAAATTTCGGAGTGAAGAGTTCATTCGGCAGCGTCAGTGTGAACAAGTTTGGCTTGTTGGGGACTGTACTGGGGAGGATGCAGGGGAGTCTGGAAGGGGAGACCGGGAGGGGGTAGCTTGCGGGGAGGGGGGGGGGGGAGAAAAAACACAAAAGCGCCCACGCTTTTTCCATCAGCAGTAAAAGAATCCGTCGCTACACGGTAAACAACAACAACAACAACTTTTTTTTTTTTAATCCGTCACGGATCCAGCGAAGCCACTTCAGCATACTGACATCAACGGATAGATAGATTGACAGAGTTCATTTAACTCAGTTGTCATCTCACTTGATATGTTGATATGACCAGGCTCACTCACTGCAGCCTGGTCAGGTCCGGTCATCTTGCGAAAGCGACAGCGTGAACAAGTTCGGCATGTTGGGCCCAATCTGTACTGACGGGCAGGATGAAGGAGGATCAGGACTGAAGAGGAAACCGGAAAGAGGAACTAGCTTGGAGGAGGAGCTGGAATTATTAAGGGAGAAAACCGGCACAAAAGCACGCTTTTCCATACGGCAGAAAGTATCCGCGGCTACACTGTTAAAAAAAAAAAAAATCATGGATCGTGCGAAAGGCGGCCAGTTTAGCATACTGACATCAACGGGATTCACAGACTGAGATCATGTAACTTGTCATCCCACTTGATGTAACTGACTGAATCTCAGTGCAGTGCGGTCATCTCGCTCTGAAAGCGTAAGTGGGCGGTGGGTGGGTGGGTGTTTGGGAGTTTACCGTCCTTTTCCACCACGTACGGGTGATATCAAAGACGGGGCAACGATGAAGAGGCCAGCACAATATGTGGCCCCAGCGGGGATCGACCTCACGACCCGAGTAAGTGGGCGGATACGTACGAGGGACCGACTGATGGGTGACCGACGTGAACTCGTTTGGTACATGTAACTTCAAGTCGACCACTTGAAATCACAACTGTGACAACTCCGATGATACTGAAAAGATTACGTGGCCGCTCAGTTGCCAGGCTGTTCGCGCCGGGGTCAGGAAAATTTCCGCCAGAACCATTGCCACTGACCCGGGTTTTGTTTGTTTGTTTGTTTGTTTTTTTTCAATCAAGTTATACATGACACTCAGTACTACCTAGAACAATTTCTATCACGTTATTTTCGGAGTAACACGTACACTGAGTACCCGGCTCTTTTGTTGCTGGTGGTGTCAGTCAAGTTGTTGCCCGCCGCGCCGGCGGCTGCCGAGTGTCACAAGTTCAGTGTCAAGCCTGAGTTGTTGTTGTTGCTGTTGTTGATGTTATTGTTGTTGTTCAGTCAAGCTTGGTTTATAATACATACTGACGTACTTTGTGTCTTCCGCCGGGAGGTCCATGTTTTTGTGTAAGTGAGTCAACTGAGTTGCTCCACTATGAGTAATGAAACTGAGACTGAGTGATTTTTGTCTGCTTATCAGCTGCGCGGGTGTTTCAGTTCCAGTCAGTTATTCAGTGTTTTGATTGTTTGCCGGTGTTGGATTTTGTCCCGGTCATTGTTTATGTTCTTGTTGTTGTGGTTGGCTAGTTGCGCCAGGTGGTGCGGGCCAGTGGTGGCCTATGTTGTGCCAAATGGGCCCAAACCGCGCAGCGCAGGCAGATTTTTCTCAAGCACTCTAAGAACCGCCCAAGCGGCACTTTGCGCGACAATTGGTTACTAATTTGCTCAAGCACTCTTAGTAACCACTGCAATCAGAGGAAAGAGTGCACAGGCAAAAACTGCTTGGGCACTTTGATCACCGATTGGTTAGTAATTTAGCAAAGTCATGTGCTTGGGCGATTCTTAGAGTGCTTGAGCAAAATCTGCCTGCGCTGCCGGTTTGGGCCCATTAAATGTCAATAATTTTGACACGCCATAGTGGCCGCCGGCGGGCCCGGCTAGTCGTTGTGTTTCGGGCCGTTCCCGGGCCTTTCGTGTCCCGCTGTGCTAAACATCATTTTGGACCATCAAGGCAGTCTTCTCCGGGCTAAGCCGGCCCGACTCTACCCGGCCAATCCCCCATCCCCATCCCCCCAAAACACACACACACACACACACACACACACACACACACACACACTCTCCTCCCCCGTGCGGCGGCCGGCATCATTGCTGTATACCCGTTTCAGTCAGTCTGGGACCAGTGCTGGCAGATCAGCGAGTCGTCTCATTCTTCTCCCAAAGGTGGATGTGAGATACATCAGCGACGGAAACGTGTCCATTGGCGTGAGCATTAGACAGACGGCAGTGAATTGTCAGTCTCAGTGTATACACAGATAACTGACTCGATTCGGTTTGCACTTCAGCCGTTCACAAATCCCTCACTCTGGTCACCAGAGAATCGCAGAACTCCGCTACTGACTCACTGTGTTGGCGTGCACCGAGGCTGACCGCATATCGCTAGGCTGCGTACCCTTGTCAGAGGATGGTCAGACGTCGTGGTGATTTTTCACCGCCTATCAGCGGTAAAATTCAACCTCAGCCAATTAAATCGCCAGAGGGACTGAAGCGCGACGCCATCGGTTCTCCAGTGAATAGAACACGGTCCTATTTTTTCCTCGCCACGCCGGTCAATCGCCGCTGACGGTGCGCTTTCGCTCTTTGTGCCTTGTGTAGTCTACTCGCTGCACGCTGGTAGCGTGTGAAGAGAGAAGCCTTTCGACCAGCGTGCGAAGGTTCCACAGGCTCGCAGCGTGTGCCGGGGGCTTACGTCAGTACTAAGCCAGATGTACTCCCCGGTTCGTGTGCCTTCGAGGTACATCTAGCTTCAAGCTGCATGACCCGGGACACTTTCAGCGTTAAGCTGCATAGACCCGGGCACTTACAGCCTCAAGCTGCACTGACCCTGGGCACCTTCAGCCTCAATCTGCTTCGACACGGGGCATTTCACCGGCTACAGTGTACATTCAGTCTGTCACGTTACACCCGCGTCATACACCCGCGTCAACGCTTGTGACAGTGATACTTGAACCACGCAGTACAAATCAGTATCCTAATTACTGCAATCGTTATGCCTATCGCTTAATGAGCGATCGAGTCCTTGACTCAGATCAATGCACAGGCCAGATAAAACTTTTTTTTTTAAATGTCAGTTATCGTTAAGAAATACAAATGAGCAGTGTACTATGATCTGAATTCTGTCGGCAACAAGCCGACGATTTCAGTCGACAATCAGGAGACCGAAGAGACGGAAGGTAACGTAGCAGTCCTAATGTTTAAATCCGATCAGTCTGTTTGACAGATGAAGAAAGCCGACACCTCACTGGACAACAGCGACAGAAACCCGGCTATTTTACAAGCCACGCTGGCTTTCCACGCCCCGTCCATCCAAGCCGACGATTTCAGTCGACAATCAGGAGACCGAAGAGACGGAAGGTAACGTAGCAGTCCTAATGTTTAAATCTGATCAGTCTGTTTGCGGTTCATCTGAACTGTTGTAGTGAAAGTTGTTTTTTTTGTTTTGTTTTTTAATACGTGTTTTGCTTCAACTGACGATGGATGTCATTGTGAATGATGATTAGTAAAGCGAATACACTGATGTGGTAAGTAATTGTGAGTATCACAGAGAGAGACGAGAAACTATTCTTCGCGTCATGTGACATGAGTTGTTGCTTCGTCGCGTTTAGCTTTGCAGAACTTGATACCGAAACTGAGACTGAAAACGTGCATCATCGGAGGACAACAGAGAAAAAAAATTGACTCTCAAATGTTTGGCGTTCTTTCAGGGGGAAAATAAGTAGCGCCGTCTTAGTAAGTCTGCTTTTCATTCTGTGCCATGAAGAAGGCTTCTTAATTCTAACTTTTGGTGTACATTTGTTGAGTCCCTGCAGTGCCAACCAATTAAGTGGGAAAGGGGGTTATTCTATCAGCTGCGTACGGCTGTGTGTGTGTGTGTGTGTGTGTGTGTGTGTGTGTGTGTGTGTGTGTGTGTGTGTGTGTGTGTGTGTGTGTGTGTGTGTGTGTGTGTGCGTGCGTTCGTGTGTGTGTTTCTGTATTTCTGCAAAATATCTCAAGAACGGGAGAACCAATCAACACCGTTTCTGGTGTGTGCGCGTGCATTATCGAACAAAGACGCGTATTTGTTTTGTTAACCTTGAACAGGAGTCAAGGCCACATGGCTTTGTTGAAATGTTACGTAAAACCAGCCCCTATGCCACCGTAGATAAGGCACCTCACGGAAAGGCAACTAAGCTCAGCTTAATGAGGAGATGGAAAATGTCTGGGCAGGGACTTTCTCCACCGCCTCGGCGTGGCATTTAATATTTGTTTTGTTTGTCTTTCTTTAACCTTATTTTGAGTGTTTTGGTTTTCTTTTCTTTCCTTTTTTAAATTTCACACGGTGGCAGCCGTTTCCGTTTTGACAGGTTTTTAGGGATTCACCTGGAGAAGAAGACGAGTACACGGGAATAGTACCACTTCACACAACATTCGTGGGTGATTCGATCAGAACTGACAGTAACTACCAGCCAGCAGTTTTAGGGTGATCAGACTCGAACTCAAGCAATTGGTTCCGCGGTGACTCAGCTGGAAACGTCACTTCCGAGCCAGTGCAGTTCTCGGGTGATTCGACCATAATAGTTACAACCAACCAGTAGTTATAGGGTGATCCAACTCGAACTCAAACAACTGGCTCCGCGGTGACCCAGCTGGAAAAGACACTTCCGAGCAGTGCACTTCTCGGGTGATGAGACCAGACTGAACAGTAACACCCAACCAGCAGTGATAGGGTGATCCAACTCCACCTCAGGCAATTGGTTCAACCTGGTAAAGTCACTTCAGCAGCAGTCAGGCCTGAGGTAAATAATTATGGCGTCAGTTCATGATGGGACATTTGTCTGTATCACTGACTACGAGCTGCCTCGAGATGGCTCGGTCGACCACTGGGTACTGTACGCTGTACTGAGTGCCTTGTTTTCCATCCCCGGAGCTATCGGAGCGGCTTTGCAGCTCGGTTTCTTCAGTAGGTTATTCTGCCGTGTCCGTCAATGGAACCAGATGCAGCGTTGGAGGAGTGACGAGGTTATGTTCATTGTCTTCTGGCTGACTCTAGCCAACCTTTTGGCCTGTGTCGGTAAGCCATTTCATAACACTGACCGTTTTCGTGACTTTGTGGCTTCTAAGATAGATAGAGAAATACGACTTTCTTTGAGCCTACAGTCCATTCCTGAACAGGCTGGGACTCGACAAAGCTTCTAAAAATAGCCACCAATCATCGCCGTCTAGTCCCAGCCCAGGCAAGCGGGATTTTTCCTACCTAGGTCGACTCCTACCCAGAGCGGGTGTGGTATTGGGGCCAATGGGGAGGCTGTTGCCACACAGCCGAGATTCACCCACTTCACGGGTGCGACTTTGGGGGTGCTTCCCTTGGTATGACACGTCTTATAATGTGGATGATTACACGGCCGGCACCGCAGGTGCCGTAGTCCCCGGGCCTGGTTAATGCCGGGATATTTATGACAGGAAGCGTGGAATGCGGCCCTGTCCCGCAGTCCCAAACCACACGGACCTCCATAGCACCATCTTACCATCATCCTCATCTCCATCATCATGCATAATTTTAAAAAAATGCCCCAGCTTCCGAGCCCTCCGTGCGTGGATTCCACCCATTACCAGGGAGGAATACCACTGGAGCCTGCAAAAGAGTTGTGGGCAGGAAAAAAAATGTCTGTTCACTACGCGGTACACTTCTAGAACAACTTATACGCAGGTCCGAGTCACTGCAGTGGTCTAAGACGCTATATTGTGTGTTACATACATTTAATTGTACAGTTTTCAATAATAATAATAATGTTTTATTGTCATGTGCTGAATTGCAGTAAAAAACAAGGTAGATAGTTTATCAAACTGATGTGCTTATCTTGTGAGACAAAAATGCGACTTTGTGACAACAGGTACAGTGGTGAGGGCGGTGGCTATGATGGCTACTGACAGTGCAAAGTTCAACGCCACCGCTATGGCCAATGAGAGCGTAATGTGTGACAAGGATCGATATTCCAAAGTCAGACCCACAGCCCCCGATGGGGTCATGTATGCAAGCGTCGCCATTGCAGTCAGTTGGATTCATCTGCTTTTAATAACCTTCTGTTTTTTTGTAGTGGTCAATCTCCATAACAGACAGTGCATTTTTAATGTGAAAAGGTTTTGCAAAAACTACTGACAAACTGAAATTAACTGTTTTGATTATTATTTTTTATTTGTTTTTTTTTTCGTTTGCTTTTCTGTGTTGTTGTTGTTGTTGTTGTTGTTGTTGTTGTTGTTGTTGTTGAAAAGTGGAGATACCAGTTCGCAAACTTGACCTGGGAAGTAATTGCTCTTACAATGCCAATATCGTATCTGCAGGATTTTGTTGTTGTTGCGTGCAAAGCAAATGTCATTCCATTGAAAGCTTTTTCCGCGAAGACTTTTTATTCGACAAAGAAAAATGCAAGAACACCTTGAAGTAATTCTTGCAATATTCTGACCAGGTTTGTTTCAGTACTGCTGAAGACGAAGTAGATTTGTTTTGAAATCCTTTGGTAAATAGTCTTTGACAACGACTCGAATGCATGTATATGGATTGTGGCCGTACATTCATGGTGTAAGCACAACAAGTATCCGCCAATGCAGTGAGTGGGTGGGTGGGTGGGTGTTTGTGAGTTTAACGTTCTTTTCCACCACGGTGATATCAAAGACGGTGCAACGAGAAAAAAGCCAGCACAAGTACTTGACCCTATCCGGGATTACACTGGATATCACGAGAGAACTCGATACTGACATCAGTTCAACCATTTTGGACAAAAGTGCTCCCAAATAGCACCACTCCACATTCTAGGCTAACATTTTGTCATTTTTCCTCAAAGTTTAACGGATTTGCTTGTCTTCGACGGGTATATTTAGTGCAGCTAAACAGTAAGCTTTTTTTAACTACCTTATTATCCCTTTTCGGGAAATTCGGGCTGCTTCCGCCAGGGGAAGCGAATCGCCGCGGCGCAGCGCCATCCAATACCTATCCTATATTTTTTTTAACAATTTTCCTGGGGGAGGAAAGCCGGATAACCCGGAGAGAAATCCCCGATGAGCAGCCCGGTAGCCAGGAAAAACCGGTATCACATATCACAAGCTCGACCTGGACTCGAACTCACGCTTCATCGCCGTGACATTGGTGACGGCCGTTCAGTCGCGCAGCGGCTAAATCCGACGCGCTACCTATTAGACCACCGCACACCCAGCTTCAAGAATGATGCGGTAATTCTTTGTCAGGGACTGAGGATGAATCATCCGACTTCCGAGTCGGATACTATCAAGGGGAGTGAACTGGTAAGAGTTAAAGGGCGATACCATATAACCTGCTCGAAATGAAATTGCAGTTACACACCTTTCTCGGTAGCCAGATTTGCTTTTACAAAATAATGCTGCGTAACCAATGTAGGCCTTTTCCTGTCACGGAACGATGGACACTGTACAGTGTTTCTGAAAACACGCGAAGCAGAGAGTGCGTAAAACCCTTGGCACACATGACGAGCCTGCGTCGGAGGCACCCGCTCGTGTATTGCGCAGGGGTTGCGGTCACACGTTGCGACCTACTTTGGCTACCAGCTGCGGCAACGCCGGTCTGGCGCTGAACAATACACAAAGAGCGAAAGCGCAAGGTCAGCGGCGATTGACTGGCGCGGCGAGCAGAATATGGGACAGTATTCTATTCACCGGTGAGCCGCGGACGGCGTCGCGAATCAGTTCCCTCCGGCGATCCGATTTAATAATAATAATAAGAAGAAGAAGAAATAATAATTTATTTATATGGCGCTGTAATCTACTTATAAGGCAGTTCTAAGCGCTAAAAGTACAGGTAAAAGTACAGATAAGAGTCAAGGTTCAAGGCCAGGGCAACTGCATGTATGGTACTTAATAAGGAGATGGAGAAAGACGGAGGCAGTTAAGACGGTGCTTTGAGATGAAAACAGGTAGGTTTTTAGATTTGTTTTGAAGGTTTCGAGGGAGGTTGACTGGCGGAGCGAAAGAGGCAGGGAATTCCAGGCTTTTGGACCAGCGTAGGAGAAGGCTCGAGAGCCAACAGAAGAAAGTTTAAATGGGATGAGAGTGCATTTTACCACTGGTAGCCGTGCAACATCGCTGCGTCTGACCAGCCTCTCACCGACACGGCGCAACTGGTTTTTGGCATTGCCCTCAGACAACTCGTTATAATAATAATAATAATAATAATGAGGATTTGTCTGGCGCCCAACCTGCTGCTGGAGCTCTGGCGCCTCACAATAGTGGAGTGGCAATACATACACATGAGATACACATGAAATACACGTCACATTACATACACATGAAATACACGTCACATACACGTCACATACGCACAGCTATGATACATCCTAACACGACACCGTAAAATGACAATGATGGTGACGGTGATGTTTGGCTTTAGGAGTCATGAACTATACAGGAATACGCTATTTTGCTATATATTTACAAGGGGAGCCGGGGTGGTCGAATGGTAGAGCGTTGGACTTCTAATGCTCGGGTAGTGAGTTCGATCCCGGCTGGGGCCAAATATTTGTGCTGGCTTTTTCATCGTTGCCCCGTCTTTGATATCACCCTATGTGGTGGAAAAAAGACGTTAAACCCCCAAACACCCACCCACCCTATATATTTATAATATACTGTTGTTAGATTTTTTTTGTTGCCAGTCTTTCAACAGCTACTTCTACACCGCTGGTTGGCTATGGACGCTGGCGTATGCTGTGTGTGTGTGTCGCCAGTCTCACGTGCTGGCCAGGGCGTGCCAGCTACCAGGCACAGCGTAAGAGTCTTTATGAATGTGTTAACTGACTCTTGACAGCCCAATCCCCTGCCCGCTAACTGATAAGACTTGTTTAAAAAAGAACAAGCCACTACACACCAGTTGCAGCCACTTCACGCCACTATTACGCAAGGTGTGGGCCTTCCCCGCTAGGCCCGAGACCGCTGCAGATCGCGTAATAGTGGCTTGAAGTGGGCCTACTCCTAGTGGTCGGAAGATTTCAAGCAAAATTGCAAGTTTTTGCATGGGTTTTCAAGAGTTAACCTGCGTTAATAATAATAATAATAATAATATTCCGGTATAGAGCAGTGTCTCCACAAAGTGGGCCCAAAGCGCCTAAAATTAATAATCTAAGCTAATAACTCAAACGTATGCAGCACTACGTACTGACTGGCACTAGTCACACACACGCACACACACACGCCCCCCCCCCCCCGCCCCCGGCCCTCCCCGGTAAACTAGTCATAGGACAGTCTGAACAAGAAGGTTTTAAGTTTGGCTTTAAACTCAAGCAGGCAAGCGTGTTAGTGTTACCCTAAAAGATGTGCCCCCCCCCCCCCAAAAAAAAAAAAACACAAAAAAACCACATTGCTGGCCATTTATATGTCTGGAAACTAACTCTATCGTCGTGGGGAGAGGGAGGAGGGGGGGGGTAAGGTGGTTTTACGGCATTTATTTCAGGTTGTCATTAAATATCATCAGTAAAGTAATTTTCATTGCAACAGTTGGACTTTGAGATACAGCCTGTCCTGCTGGGGAGTGCCTCTGCTGGCTCTGGCAGTCTCCATCACCTGTACATTACCAGAATTTCCCCAAAAGTCAGTTGAGAAATACAGAGAGAGAGAGAGAGAGAGAGAGACGGACAGACAGGCAGACAGACAGACAGAATAAACGAACGAACTTTATTTTCCAACGGAAGTGATTTAACAAGACAATCATGAATTTTCAGTCAACCGTTGCTAGCAGAGAGAGAGAGAGAGAGAGAGAGAGAGAGAGTGAGACAGACAGACAGACAGACAGACAGACAGACAGACAGAATAAACGAACGAACTTTGTTTTCCAACGGAAGTGATTTAACAAGACAAACATGAATTTTCAGTCAACCGTTGCTAGCAGAGAGAGAGAGAGAGAGAGGAGGGGGGGGGGGGACGATCGAACGAGCAAACGAACGAACTTTATTTTCCAACGGAAGTGATTTAAAAAAGCCTGAACAATCATTAATTTTCAGTCAGCCGTGGCTAGCAGAGAGATGATGATGATGATGATGATGATGATGAAACGTTTTTTATTCAGGATAGAGCATTTAGGCATTGCTGCCTATCTTACATGCTGTCCTGCTATTCTACATTAAAGGGTATTGAGAAAAAAATCAAAACAAACAAACAAACAATAAAAATGTTTTAAAAAAAAAAAGTATAAACTATCTAGGGGAAATACAGGAGAGAAAAATACACACGATAAACAAATCAAAACATACGTGGCATGTGCTGATGATACTGGCTGTATGCCAAGTAAGAAATTTACAGTCGTCTCTAATATTGCAAAACATGTATGAGAGAGAGAGAGAGAGAAAGGGGGGGGGGGGAGGGGGAACGATCGAACGAACGAACGAACGAACGAACTTCATCAGTTTCCAACGGAAGTGATTTAACAAGACAATCATTAATTATCAGTCAGCCGTTGCTAGAATTAAAAAAAAAAAAATGCATGAGAGAGAGAGAGAGAGAGAAAGAGAGAGAGAGAGAGAGAGAGAGAGAGAGAGAGGGAAGTACAAACACATTTTCAAATGCATATTGTGTGGAGATCTTTGCACGCATCCCTTTTCTTTGTGCATGTACCCAAGATGCCCAAGCCGGAACTGCATTTTTGGTCAGTATGTGGTTGCTCATGTGCCGCTGATGATCGTCATGGCCGTTATACCTTTCCTGTATGTCAAGTCGAGGCGAGATAGTAAGTGTAGCACCACCTTCACCACCAACTCCAATCAGTCCCAGCTAACAAAGAGCATCAGTCACCAACAAGACACGGCTAACCAATTCAAAATTCTGTCTGCGATTGCCATACACTGCTTTTCTTTCTTTTTATTTATTTATTTGGCTGCCCCAAGTCTTCGCCAGCTCAAGTGGTTTCAGTGGAATCCACGGAAGCCTTGGAAACTGGAACAATTCTCATTATAATGCATGAAGATGAGGATGATGGCATAATGATGCTATGGAGGTCCATCAGTGTAGTTTGAGACTGCGTGACAGGGCCGCATTCCACGCTTCCGAGGCTGTCATGGAGATCCCGGCGGTAACCAGCGCCGGGAACTACAGCAGCTGCGGTGCCGATCATGTAATCATCCACATCATGAGATATGTCATAACAAAAGAAGCATCTTTAAAGTCGCACCCGTGAAGTGGGTGAGTCTCGGCTGTGTGGCAACAGCCTTCCCATTGTGCCCATAGTACACCCGCTCTAGGAGATGGGTAGGAGCCGACCTAGGTAAGAAAAATCCAGTATTCAAACTGCGATTAAAATCAGTTTTCTGTGTGTATGGTCGAACTCACTGTCCAGGGGCGTAGGAACCACGGGGGCCCTGGGGGCCCAGGCCCCCGTTCGATTTTTGGAAGGGGGGCCCGAATATCACCAGTGAAGGGGCCCCCCTGCTCTGCTGTCGCAGGACACAATCCTTGGCAGTCAACACACACACACACACACACACACACACACACACACACACACACACACACACACACACACAAAAACAACCTCCCCCCCCCCTTTCTTCACCCCGGCCGTATGGCTCACCCGACTTCGTGGGCCCCCCTTCCTCTCAGCATCTTCCTACGCGCATGCTGTCTGATTTTTGCAGGCAGACGAATTGTAGCGCAGCAAACGGGGACAATGACAAACACACGGCATGACCAACTGAAGTCACAGAGTCGCACGTTCACAGCGATAATCTCCATCTTCTACGTGTGGTCAGTTTGAGACAGTCTGCTCAGTGTTCTAGCTGCAATGATGTTTAAATATAAATGATTAATCTCACTGCTGGGAAGTTCATTTGGGCCAGGCACACAATGAAAAGAAGCATAAATGAATGGTTAAACTTCTAGACACACACACACACACACACACACACACACACACACACACACCGTCTCTCTCTCTCTCTCTCTCTATATATATATATGGGAAGTAAGCAAAGCTGAGAGCGCTACCTAGATCTAGGAGATGTGTGCTTTGTATGCCATTGGACAAGCCTGCCTTGCCCTATATTGGCTACAAGCCACAATGGATGGGGGGAGGGGGGGGACCTACTATCCTACCGCTATATATATAGGAGTGCATCTTATCACGTTGAATCCAAATTAAGTCTCGTTTCGTCAATGACTTGCGATAAACACACCGAAGCCGAAAGGCACACACAGACTGAAACGAGAGTGACCCTGGTTTACGGCATGTCTCAATCGCGAGTCTTCGGGTTGATATTCCTATTAAAAAAAAAAAATACTGATAAATCAGTGTCACTCGATTGAAGGATTTGCACTAACTTTATACATTACCAAAAAAAAAAAATGTTCCAGTATACTGAATTTTTTAAAATTTATGACAGTCGCAAATGATGGTGCGCGGTCTTGATCAGTAATCTCCCTTAGAGCCGCGTCATTTTGTGCCTAGTTTTGTTGTTGTTTTGTTTTGTTGTTTGGGTTTTTTTGGGGTTTTTTTTTGTTTTGTTTGTTTTTTTTTGTCACGAACCGAAACCCTCGGGGATTTTCAATCAAATAGGGTTAGACTACATGCGTACCGCTGCCTGTTCACTGACATGGTATTAAACTGCTGCTGAACATATCAAGTTCCAGCCTTCTGTGTGCAGCTGGTTTCCAAACCTCGTTGACATCGGCCTGCTTTTCTCCGAGTACGGCCGGCACTGCACCTCAAAACAAAGGGAACAAGAGCGCATCTGCCTCTGGTTCATAGAGGTAAGGCTGGATTCACAGTCCTTACAGATCGACATAATTCATGTATTGTAGTAGGATTTCGTACGGAGGACTTCGCTGAGCAGCGTAACCCATTTGCATGTAAATTAGGCACGTTACGGATGCCATTAGCCAATCGCAGCGAGTTAGCAGTTCGCGGCCTCTGCCGTGTGAGCGGCCTAATTTACATGTAAATGGGTTACGCTGCTCAGCGAAGTCCTCTTTACGAAGTCCTACTAAATCTGGCTAGTGTTGTCCTCCGTGCCGACCGTTCCAAGATGGGTGCGTATCGCTAGTCCCGTGGTAGTCAACTGTCCTACGCCGTGTTGATGGGGCTACGACGATAGTCCTACGTGTGGATAGTTCGAATTCTCAATAGCACTACGGTCGGATTGTCCTACTCGAAGTCTCGTCAGTCCTACGTATGCCATTGTGACTTTTTATTTATTTATTTATTTTTATTTATTTATTTTTATTCATTATTTTTGTTGTTGTTGTAATTTAGGCTCTGCTGAATCCACTGCAAGGTCTGATCAACTGCTTCCTCTACGGACGGATTTGTGGGCAGATAACTCATACCCAAATTTGGCACCGTTGCCGCTACTGCTGTTGTGTCCCTTCAAGCCGAGAGGAAAAGGAGGGCATACTGGATGCAAGGAAGAGTATTTGCACTGAACTGCGAATGCTTTGCAGATCTCAAAAT
Organism: Batillaria attramentaria; assembly: GCA_018292915.2. NCBI lineage: Eukaryota > Metazoa > Mollusca > Gastropoda > Batillariidae > Batillaria > Batillaria attramentaria. The sequence goes on from JACVVK020000226.1 coordinate 572,989, forward strand.
CAGTTTTGTTGTTGCCAGCAGCAGTAATGTGTGTGTGTGTGTGTGTCAGTGTGTGTGTGGAATTCTGCTGACACCCACCAAACTCCGAGCCCTCTGTGCCATTCATCATATTATCACCGGCCTTGACTTAAACTTTGTGCATTCAAGTTTTCTCTCCTCTCTCTCTCTCTCTCTCTCTCTCTCTCTCTATTATTAGGGACTTTGGTGATTGTCCTTTCATTGTCTTTGGCGATCCTAATGCCCGAGCTGGAAATGGAAATTTACTTGAAGATGATGATGATAGCCCTTTTGAAGATCTTTGTGACCCATGTTATCACCATGTCCTTGATACAGCGAAGGAATTTGAACGTTATTCTGTAGATGGGACGGCAAATGCATTTGGTGTCTACCTGTTACAAGTGTGTAACGAATTTGGTCTTGTTATTTTAAATGGTCTTTCACATGGAAACTTTTCAGGCAATTTCACATACGTGTCAAACACAGGCTGCAGTGTAATAGATTATTTTCTTGTATCAAGAGGTCTGTTTGAGAGGTGCAAGTCTCTGACAGTGAAACCAAAGACTGAATCTAAACATATGCCAGTTGAGCTAAACTTCATGGTTGATTCAGATGTTGATGTTTTTCCACCGGTTAGCAGGGGCTACAGATATGAGAAGTATGTGTGGGATGAAGGGAAGATGTCTGATTTTAGCAATACTTTACGTTCTGTGGAAGTGCTGAAATGTTTTAGTGAAGCTGAACAGTTCATACATGAGGATATTAATCTTGCACTTGCCAAACTTAATGAAGGGCTAAAGCTTGCTGGTGACTGTATGAGGGAAACTGTTTTCATCAGTAATAGTAAGAAAAACATTTGGTTTGATTTGGAATGTAAACAGAGTAGAAAATTACTTAGGAAACAGTTGCTTTTGTTTAGTAAACGCCACACAGATGAAGATAGACTATCCTATTTGCAGAAAAGAAAAGAATACAAACAACTCATACATCAGAAGAAAGCAAACCACAGGTTACAAACACTAAATACTTTAAAAGATAGTATGCTTGACCAAAAGCTATTCTGGGGAACTATAAAATCATTGCAGAGAAAAGGCACAAATTTAAATCCTATTCCACTTGAAGCCTGGTATGATCATTTCAAGAAGGTTTTTACAGTGCTTCCTGAAGCAACAGATATTACAGATGTAAATATTCACAGTTGAATGTACCTAGTACTAGTGGTGATGCGCATGATGAGGATGCTTGGCTGAATGATCCCATAACTGCTGAAGAAGTGAAACTTGCATTAAACTCTTTAAAGAATAATAAGGCGGCTGGGCCTGATGGACTTATTAGTGAATTCTCCATTAATTACTCCCTTTCTTGTTGCTTACTTTAACAAGCTATTTGACAGTGGTAAATTTCCCGATTCCTGGGCAGAAGCTATTATCCAACCTCTACACAAAAAAGGGGACGTTAAACAACCAGACAACTATCGTGGTATTTCACTTCTCAATGTGTGCAGTAAAGTTTATAGTTCCATTTTGAATAAGAGAATCAGTATATGGATTGAACAGAATGACAAGGTGGGTGAGGAACAAGCAGGGTTTAGAAAAGAACACAGCACTGTTGATCACATCTTCACCTTGATGGCTGTAATCCAAAAACAACTTGTTAGTCACAAAAAGTTGTATGTAGCTTTCATTGACTTTCGAAAAGCGTTCGACTCTATCACTAGAATTAAACTTTGGAATGTTCTACAGAAAAATGGCCTTGAAGGAAAATTGCTTCAGGCTATAGAGGGTATGTATACTGTTGTAAAAGCAAGGGTTCGTGTTGGTGGGGACCTAACAGATTGTTTTGAATGTCCAAGGGGACTTAAGCAAGGGGAAATTTGCAGTCCAGTTCTTTTTTCGTTATTTATTAATGAATTAACTGCTGAAATTTGTAAACACGGGCGTCATGGTATTCAACTATCACCGGATCTTACTACGCTGTTTATTCTCCTTTTTGCTGATGACGTGGCCTTGATGTCAGATACTGTCATTGGCTTACAAAACCAATTAAACATACTTTGTAGTGTTGCTAAACGTCTTGACCTTGTCGTTAACCTGGAAAAATCAAATATAGTGATTTTTAGAAATGGTGGTTATATTTCAAAGAAAGAATGCTGGTTCTATGATGGCGAAAAGCTAGGAATAGTAAATATGTATAAATATTTAGGTATTTACATGTCAACTCGTTGTACATTTACGCATGCATTGGAAGACCTTTCTTCTAAGGCACGCAGAGGTGTTACTGGAGTTCTGTGGTGCCTTGCCGACCGTACCCCAGCATTGTTCTTTAAACTCTTTGATACCCAGATTCAGCCAATATTACTTTACGGGTGCGAAATATGGGGTCTCAATCCTGAAAATAACATTATTGAAAAGGTTCACCTGTTTGCTATGAAAAGATTCCTTGGGGTTACAGCTAGAACACCAAACGCTAAAGTTTGTACAATCGCTGTGTGCGTGTTCACCCATCACCCCCCCCCCCCCACACACACACACACACACTTCAGTCATGGGCCGAGAGCCTACACTGAATAAAGTATTTGTCGTTGTCGTTGTCTCTCTCTCTCTCTCTCTCTCTCTCTCAGTCTTCTGTATTCTCTGGCCACAGTCCCAGAAACGTTAATAGGCTTGAACTGACTACATCGCATTTGTATGCCTTAATATATGTTCAAAATACTTACAAAAGTTAACAACAACAACAACAACAACAAAATAATAACAGAGTTTTTCAGTGTTCGGAGATAAATAAAAGTACGCCTCTTCTTCACCTTATACTTGCATCGTAAAAAGAAAGCAAGGCACTAAAACTATGATATAAAACTGACGAGAATGAGGAAAACATTCTGTGTCATTGTGTGTGTGTCACGTGTGCGTGCGTGCGTGCGTGCGTGCGTGTGCGTGCGTGCGTGTGTGTGTGTGTGTGTGTGTGTGTGTGTCAGTGAGTGTGTGAGAGAGAGAGAGAGAGAGGGTGTATTTTCGTGTAAGCGATTGTTTTCACCGCTCAGTTGCCATTTGGCTTTATCTGAATGTGTTACATCGCTTATCGCGGTGTCCTAATAGTTAGCACGCTAGCCCACACACTGAAGTCAGCTGACACCTTACAGTATATCGTTTTCTTGATACGCAATCATACACACAGTATGTGGTCTTATGATTTTATCAGTGATACGTATCACACAAACTGCAAACGCACTGCTGACGACAGGAAATTCCAAACGGGCCATCTTACCACTTTCCGGGTGCATGTGAGTTGTTTGTCTGATCTGTGAAACACAGACTGAGCTGCTGTCGGTGCTTCTTCGTTCTTTGTTCGAAGATGTTATCATCAGACTGGAGACGCTTTGATGGTTTGGTGGATGGTTTGACTGACAAGAATGGACCATGTAGTCACCTCCAGACTGATTTGATCAGCGCCAAACAACTTTGCGGCTGGGGAAAAACAAACAAAAAACAACAACAACAAAACAGTATGAGAGGTAGGAAACTGGCTCTTGCAGCTACTTACATCCTTTGCTACGCTAGAATCCAGGGTCCGCATGTAAAAGTCGGGGTTAGGGAGTTTAGCCCCGGGTTAGAATCTAACCTCGAACTAAACTAGCTCTAGGGTTAAATTTTCTGGTTTTTTTTTTTTTTAAATCAGGAAGCGGGTCCATTCCAGCAGGGTGCCTAAGCCGTTATAGAATGATTTTTGTCTTTCTTTCTTCGCCTCCTTTTTTATTTAATTTTGTTTTGGGGTTTCTTTAGTCCTAGTCTGGGTAAGGCCCGTAGCCGTGGGTTAAATTAACCTGGAGTTTTACATACGGGCCCAGGTCGCCCTCAGTTTAAGTTTCAAACTAGTAACACAACTCCAAGTCCTCCATATGCCTCAAATGACCCCTAAGCGTTAGAAACAATGTATCTTACAATGGGAAAGAAGTATTTTGCCCCCAACAAAATACTGATGTAGGAGATAGACTTCAAAGTTGTAAAGTCAAATTTCGAAAATCGGTATCCTGCACTTCCCAGAAAATTACAGTTTCAAATACTGACTTACTCATGCCTTCTCTGCTAAACCAAAACCACCCAATAAGTGTTCACGTAGCTTACACGAGGGAGTAAAATCAGCCATTTGGCCCGGACAGCAAAGCGTTATTTAAGAAGGAGTTTAAGTCAGAAGTGCCGTAGCCTCGCATATTTCGGCAAGTGCTTTTGTTTCCTATCTCTCTCTATATGTCTCTGGTAATGTCTTGGTTTCGGGGTGATTCGACAGTCACCTCAGAACATGACCTCAGCAGCAGCAGCCGGTATCATCGGCATCCAGTAACATCACTAGTTTCAGGTTGATCCTACAGCAACCTTAGAACGAGCACGAAGAGCATGGCCTCAGTTCATGACGCCACCTTCGTCTGCATCACCGACTACGAGCTGTCGATGACCAATCGGCACGTGTACGCAGCACTGAGTGTCGGGAGTGCTGCTCTCGGCTTCGTCGGAGCAGCTTGGCAGCTCGCGAACTGGGGCGCTTCCCTCTGCCCAGAGTGTGGTTCAGGCCCTTCCCACGACACGAGACTGGGTCGGTTGACATCCAGCATGCGCGGCGCTATGTTGCTGTTAATCGTGAGGCTGGCCTTACGAGGGAGAAGACCGCCCAGGACGGAGCCGAAGCCTCAGCAAGGCCGTGTGAGACAACGCTCGAGGAGTAACGTGGTGATCGTCTTCAACTTGGCCCTGGCTAACCTCCTGGCCTGTGTGGGTAAGTCGGTTGTTTGAGGAATTTCCTGGGCTCTGTTGCACGTCACGCTACCAAGTAAGAAGCTACCAACTCATAGTTGGCTGCTAGCTAGTCGTCTCATACCTGCTTACAGGAGTTTGAGTAATGAAGTCATTTTCACTTGTGATGTAGTATCAACCCTGAACACGCGTGTAAAGGGTGGGCGTGGGTGTTGGAGAGTTTAATGTCTTTTTCCACCACATATGGCTGATATCAACGACGGGGCAACGAGAAAAAGTCCAGCACAAATATTAATTTTGGCCCCAGCCGCTGACGGGAACGAATTGTGGTCGACGAAATGTTGGCTTCCAAATGTTGGCGACCAAATGTCGTAGACCCTTTTGGTAAATATATGTAAAGGGTGAGAATCAGCAGTATCTATTTTAAACTCATGACTGTGTTTACTGCCCGTCCCCAGTATGTATAGATTTTATTTGTTGAGATTTCATAACTGTGCTTGCTCCTCAGCTGTGTCATGTCCACTATGCCCTTGCCATCTTTCAGTTTAGATTTCTTAGTTTAGTAGCATAGTATTAGACTTGGACATCACACATTACTTTAGGATCTGTGTTTAATATGTATGGATTTATATGTCTAGATAAATTAATGTGTGTGTGTGTGTGTGTGTGTGTGTGTGTGTGTGTGTGTGTGTGTGTGTGTGCGAGCCAGAAGAAAATTTTCTGCCATCGACAGACAATAAAGTTATATTGAATTGAATTAAATTGAATGATAGGACTATCCAATGGAAACAAAAAGATGACGTTTAGAGTGAGACAGCTGGGACACTGAAGGTGTCTTGTGGTCGAAAATGGAAGCTTTAATCGGAGGACTGTTCATGCCAACAGGCACATCAGTAAGGTCGGTGTGCATGCTTCTGACTGGGTGTGCGGTTCTGGTTCCCAATCCAACAGTGACCACCGATCAGCCCAACAGAGGCGAGTGTTACACTAACGTCAACGTTCAACCTACAGTTGGAGAGGACTTAGTCGATGCCAGCATCGTCATTGAGGTTGGTCAATAATCCTCAAATTGTTGGTTATTCAAGATACGAAGTGTGTCCACGCTCTGGGATTCAGTGACGTGGAGCGTAAAATGTGGGATAAAAGACGTATGTCCGAGCGGTGGGATAAGAGGCGTATGTCCAAGCTGTGAGATAAATGACGTATGTCAAAGCTGTGGGATAAATGACGTATGTAACAGCTGTGGGATAAGTAACGAATGTCAAAGCTGTGGGATCAATGACGTATGCCAAAGCTGTGGGATAAATGATGTATGTCAAAGCTGTGGAATAAATGACGTATGTCAAAGCTGTGCGATGAATGACGTGTATCACAGCTGTGGGATAAATGACGTATGTCAAAGCTGTGGGATGAATGACGTGTATCACAGCTGTGGGATAAATGACATAATTATGTCAAAGCTGTGGGTTAAATGACGTGTGTCAAAGCTATGGAATAAATGACGTACATGTATGTCAAAGCTGTGGGATATGTGATGTATGCCAAAGCAGTGGGATAAGTGATGCATGTCAAAGCTGTGTCATAAATGACGTGTGTCAAAGCTGTGTCATACATGACGTGTGTCCAAGCTGTGGGATCTAGTAATTTTGGGAGTGTAGATTACTGTTGTTTTCTTCATCAGCCGGTTTTAGGCAAATAATTACGTACAAATGACTGACTGGAATTAGAATTGATCTGCCATTGTTTTGTTTTGTGTGGCAGTGGTGGAAGTAGAAGTATTTGGATTTCTTGGTTGTTGTTGTTGTTGTTGCGTGGCTTTAAAAAAAATGGTTCGATTTTGTCCTACCCAGTCGTTCACTAGCTACGCGTACACAGCGGGCTGGCTGTGGACACTGGCCTATGCTGTAGACGTGTGTCGCCAGTCTCATGTTCTGTCGAGGACCTATCAGTTGCCCAGTAAACCGTAAGTACTGTTATACGTCGTTCTCCAGCCTCAACACTCTGCATAGCCAATTCAGAAAATACCGATATGTGTAAGTCGCAACATTCATCAAAGCACCAGTCAGAAATTCAGATGAAACCTTCAAGGATTTACCTTTCCAGAGAGAACATATCCTAGGTTCCTTCTCCTCCTCCTCCCTCTATTCCCTAGCCCCCCCCCCCCCCTGCTAGGATACCTCCCCCCCCTCCCCCACGGTAGGACATCTTTCCACCAACCCAACCCAACCCCATCTAGGACATCTTCTCCCATCCAGGATATCGTTATATCTTTTCCCGTATCTTTATGTCTTTTCCAGTTTCCCAGTAAAGTGTGTGTCTTAGTCTATATCACTGATAATCGTTCCTTTTTTTCCAACTGTCAGATGGCTCATGAGGTATAAGCTGCTTTGCTGGGGGATGCCTCTTGTTTCTTTAGCCGCCTGTGTTGCTCTGACAGTAGAACACTTTCCGGAAAGGTATAATAATAATAATAATAATAAACCGCGTTAATATAGGCGCTTTATCCCAAATATTTGGCTCAAAGCGCCGCGAGCTAAACCAGACACGCACGCCCACGAGAATCACACTCATTCTCTCACACACTGGACATGAATACATTACAATCACGTGGTGCGAAGGCCAGCTCAGCAATTTAAGTTTCGGGATTTTAGAATTGCATTTAGTTTTGAATTTTGTGGGCTGAACATTTCCAAAGAATGTGTTTGTGTGTGTGTGTGTTTGTGTGTGTGTGTGTGTGTGTGTGTGTGTGTGTGTGTGTGAGAGAGAGAGAGAGAGAGAGTTGGGGATGGGGGAGGGGGGTCCAGTATTTGTTCTTTTCTAGTTTCTTTTTTCCAGCAGCGGGTGGAGTGGGGTAAGTGTGGGGGGGGGGGGGCGCGGAGGGGTGAATGGAGATAAAGAAAATGTAGATATCATTACATGCAAGCAAACCTGGAAACAAAATTGAGATTAGTAAATCTTTTTATCTTTTGTTGTCTCATGCTTTTTAGGTGTCCAGAGCGAGGATATCTTATTCCTATTAACGTCATTAGTCACGTGCCGCTGGTATTCGTCATGATAAGCACACCCATCCTGCTGACGAAATCACAGAATGACAGTAAGTTCAACACGACGCTATTGATAATGGTCATACGTTGGCTTTCAAGATAGAAGGGCGGGAGGGTGGGAGTGAGTGGGTATTTAGAGGCTTAACGTCCTTTTCCACCTGATACGGGTGATATCAACGACGGGGCAACGATGAAAAAAAAAAAGGAAAAAAAACAGCAGAAATATTTGGCCCCAGCCGTGATACGAACTCACGACTCGAGCATTAGAAGTCCAACGCTCTACCATTCGGCCACCCCGGCTCCGGGCAGGTGGGAGGGTGTTAAGAATGATGTCGTAGAGTATTGGTCCGATGCCAGGGTGATATGAAAGCCGGCCTGGCCACAGGCACTGAAAAAATTAATGGTCTCTGTCTGCTCAGATTCCTCAGAGTTAGGCTGCCAAAAACTACTGCTTTTTCTGTTTTGTTTTGTATAGTTTTGTTCTGTATTGTTTTGTTTGGCTTGTTGGTTTGTTTGGTTTTGTATTTGTTTGTTGTTGTTGTTGGTGGTTTTGTCTGGTTTTGGTTCTTTGTTTGTTTTTGTTGTTGTTGTTTTGATTTGTTTATTTGTTTTGGTTGTTTCTTTGTTGGTTTGTTTTTCTGTGTTTTGTTGTTGTTGTTGTTTTTGTTTTGTTTTTTGTTTGTTTGTTTGTTTGTTTGTTTGCTTGCTTGTTTTTTGCGGGGGGGGGGGGGGGAGGGGGTGTTTTTTTTGTTTTGTAGTTTACTGGATTACTGGTCACTTCTGTTATTTTTACAGCTAGACGAATAGTGGTACAGCAAACTGGGGCCATGACCAACAGTCGTCGTAATCAGCTGACGTCACAAAGCAGGACGTTCGCGGCCATTGTCGTCACCTTTCTCGTGTGGTTAGTACGACACAGTTACATCGTATTTGCTTGAACACTGTTTCTACTGCCCGGCGATAGAAGAAGCAAGAGAAAACAGCAACAACAACAACAACAACAACAACGGAAAAAGGAAATCTTGTAGATGTAATAACAAATAATCACACAAAAACCAACAACAACGCTAAACGAAGAGTGAAAACAGCAACAAAATCTATTATATACAGTTTATACTGTTTTGAAACACTGACTAAAACAGTGTCAACTTTGTGCCCACGCAGCATATTCAGACACAGTGATCCATTGCCATTCCTCACTGTTTGGAAGAATTCTATCCTTTGGCATCCCCTCATTGTTTTTTTTTATTACTCATATTTTTGCTTTTATACGTACATAAATTCACATATACACCGACGTTTAAAGTAAAACAGAACCATAAGAAATGTAACAAGATAAAGGGATAAGCTAGTATTTGGTACACACATAGTTCTATAAATGTATATATATAATAATAACAATAATAATAATAATAGTATAAAAAAAGGGGAAAAAAAAACAACAACAACATACATAATACAATACATACATAAAATACAAGTATACAGTATACACACAAACATATATACACACATATTGAGGCCAAAGGATAAGCATGCTAGAAACATACAGAATTACTATCCGTTACACTACAAATATTGTGACACAGTTTTAGATTGTACTGATATGATTATGTAATGAGAGCCCCTCATTGTTATCAGTAAGTCTGATCTGTAAAATGCCTCAGTAAAACTGTTGCTTGACCGTAACTGATACTACAGACCATGAAAATTGGACGGCCATTTTCATCTTGTTGACAAAGGGACAGAAATCTCTCCAATATTGCGGATTCCCAGTGAGTCACTGGATTCATCCACCTGTCAAATACTGATCACTGTTCTTCGTCCTTAGCTGGCTACCCAACCTCATTGACGTCGTCCAGACGATCCCGTCCTTCCAGCACTGTACCGAGGGTCACATGCTGCAAATGACCATCTGTATCTGGTTCACTGAGGTAGGTGTGTTTCAGCCGGCATACTAACACTACAGCAACCGGCATAGTATTACTGTAACACACAGTCCCTGTTTCCGCTGTAATATCTGAGACTAAGACACAGCGCAGTAAAATACGCGACCTTGTGTTTCAGGTTGTGTCGTGTCGAGTCGTGTCGTGTCGTGTGTTTTGTTGTGTTGTGTTTTGGCGTGTCGTGTCAGTCTTGTGTTGTGTTGTGTTGTGTTTTGGCGTGTCGTGTCAGTCTTGTGTTGTGTTGTGTTTTGGTGTGTCGTGTTGTGTCGTGTGTGTTTTGGTGTCATGTTGGGCCGTGTTTTGGTGTGTCGTGTCGTGTTGTTTTGGTGTGTCGTGTCGTGTGGTGTGTGTTTTGTTGTCATGTCGTGTGGTGTGTGTTTTGGTGTCATGTCGTGTCGTGTTGTTTTGGTGTGTCGTACCGTGTCAGTCTTGTCAGATGTGTTTCGTTGTGTCGTGTTGTTTTGGTGTGTCGTGTCTTGTCAGTCTTGTGTCATGACGTGTCCTGTTGTGCTTTGTTGTGTCATGTCGTTTCGTGATTTGTTGTGTCATGTCGTGTCGTGTCAGTCGTGTTGTTGAGTTTTATTGTGTTGTGTTGTGCTGTTTGTACGAATGACGTATACAACGCTACGGGTTTGTTTTGTTTTTTTTTTCCTTACACAGGCTTTCCTGAACCCTCTCCAAGGTCTGGTCAACTGTTTCATCTACGGGCGGATTTGTGGGCGGGTAACTCATGCCAAACTTTGTCTCTCTCACTGCTCGTGTTGCGTATCTTCAAACCAAACTATGAGGGAAACAGACGGCTTGCTGAATGCCAGGAGACGGAGTATTTGTGCGGAACTGCGAATGGTTTGCATGTCATAGCTGGATAAATTAAATCGGCGTGTTTTGTTGCGGTATTTGACTCAGTGATGGTTATGCTCAAACACGAGAAGCCTAATAGTAACAATATTTATAGAATTTCCACTGAAGTGGTTAACTCTCCTGTGTCGTCGCAGATGAACCAATCTTCTTTTTTCGACCACGTCATCGGTGTTTATGTTGAATCGACACTAAAATGTGTGTGTGTGTGTGTGTGTGTGTGTGTGTGTGTGTGTGTGTGTGTGTGTGTGTGTGTGTGTGTGTGTGACACTACACTGTGACCATGTCGCTCTGTTTATCTTTCCTGTGGACATGACACTGACAAAGGAAATGAATAAAATATACTGATCCCTATATTATAAAAAAAAGCAAACTGTGCAAAAATCGGCGCACTCCAGTTGTGCAGAGAACGAAGGAACGATCTTTATTTTACAACGTCATATAATTTGACAGGGTGGTTTGTCAGTTTTCATCCAGCCGCTGCTGCAGCTACATTTTTACGCTCTGCTGTCAATTCATGAAAAAAACAAAAACAAACTTACAACAGAAAAGAAACACAACAAGGACTGAAGGAGTCAAAATTAATCGTAGGTTAGGCTCATGACACACACTGAGGAGACGTTTGTGTTCGAACAAACATGGAAAAAGCCTAAATGCAATAAAGTTGACTTCGTCTTGACTCTCTCTCTCTCCGGCTCTCACACACACACACACACACACACACACACACACACACACACACACACACACACACACGCGCGCGCGCGCGCGCGCGCGCGCACATACACCAGGCACGCACAGCAGGCACGCACAAGTATTGATGGCAATAACAAGGGCGGTAATAATAGTGCACCACAGTAAAAGAGACCTGTGCAGAAAAACACGTCGACACAAACTAGTGACGCTTGGGATTTCTTAACCTTCGGACGATGTTGTGGGTAAAAAGTTGCACACACATTGCTTTAGATGAACGTATCTCGGTCAATATTTACGTCACACCTTTGAAATTTCATGACTTTGTCAATAAATGGATTGACTATGTTCATGCCAAACATTGTGTTGTTTAACTTGTAATTAGCAGAGTAATTAAACAATAAGTTGTGAATTGCCTATATAAAAACCATGGGTAATTTGTTTCTCACGATGTAGGACTAGGAATAAGTTGAAATTTACCTTTCTAAAAACCATGGGTAATTTGTTTCCCACGATGTACGACTAGGAATAAGCTGCTATCTGCCTATATAAAAACCATTGGTAATTTGTTTCCCACGACGTAGGACTAGGAATAAGTCGAAAATTACCTATTTAAAAACCACGGGTAAGTTGTTTCACACGATGTAGGACTGACTAAGAAGTTTTTTTAGCGACGTAGCCGGACGGTTAAAAAAAAGGAGACAAAATCTGCCAGTTCTCGTGGAAATCAGTAAAACATGCTATACATGCTACACGTAAATCTTCCACATCGTCTTCAGCCTAATTAAAGTGATACAGTTTTAAAAGTTTATCGGGCGAGCACTTGACAAGGGTACCGTTCTGTAGCATACAATACAGTCCGTCTCGCCTACCCCTCAGATAGGCCGCTTGATGTCCGAAACCGCTGCAGGTCAGCACCAACACGTCACAAGTGGCCAGTAGATGATGATCCACCAACACTTTGGTAAAACCGTCACACGCAGCCTGGCGGTTACCGCCCGTTTTGTCTATGTGCACGAAACTGCCGCTTGTTCTCACGAAGTGACTGCCGAAGATTCTCTCGGCTTTGCTAATGTATTCCTCTGAGTCGGAAGCGACGAAAAATCGGTCTGGTGGTGATGACGAGGCAGAGGGTGGAATTTGAGATTTGTTCTCTCTGACAAGGCTGCTGTCCGTCTGATGGGTGCGCGGACCTGAAAAGGGGGGAAAAACCCACAGTTTTTTTGTTTCTCTATACAATCTCTGTCTGTCTGTGTCTGTCTGCGTCTGTCTGTCTGCCTGTCTCTCTCAGTATGCGGTCAGTCCAAATAGTGCGGAGACATGCGCAGACATGCAGAGCAATCATTTACATGATAAAACAGAATTTGTTGGTGTGTTCGTGTAGAAAATCCATTTACTTTGAGAATGGTAAGTCCTCTCTCTCTCTCTCTCTCTGCTTGGGTAGTGTGCCTTTCTGATAAAAGATGGATGCAGACTATTTGGACGGATTTTCTGTACGTATAAATCTATACATAAACACATGTTAGCTTGATGGAAAAAAATATATGCAGATTATCATGACAAGATACGTGTCCGACGATGTTCCCTTATCCCCAAGAACACTCAGTTTACCGTCTGCAGGGTCGTCGCCATGGGCAGTCGCTGCTTCGCCGATGACACGATGTTCTCCGTTATTAATACTGTACTGCAGAAGGAATTTCAGGATGATGTCGCCGTGTTGGGCACTATTAAAGAATATGGAATCGGGCGAGTTCTTGTCATAGGCCCCCATACGGAAATGAGTGCACAACAGTCGTCCGTTTGACTCGGACCGGGCTTTCTGCACCGCCTGGTCGTACGCCGCTTGAGTTCGAGGCGAAAGCTTGAACAACTTTTTGTAAATGCGAACGAAAATTTGGTCCCGCGTCAAAGGCTGCATCCAGGAGAGTTTCTGCTCATAAAGCTTGTTCATCTTGAGGTTGTCGAAGACGTCCATGTTCGCTTTGAGCAATGCTGTCCTTGCGCTGAACGTCGTGTCCAAATCGGCTGTTTCCATCGCCTGCTTCAGTTTAGGGTCGTCAATTCTGGAATACACTCGAGCCGCTGCTTTACTGGATTTGTCGAGGCAAAATGACCAGTCTACCTCGTTCGGTTCTAAAAACGACGTCAGGCTGCATGACATCGCCGGTATTTGAATCCCGAATCGCCGATTGGTCAAATTAGCGATGACGTAACCCAGAGCGATCCCGTCCAGCCTATCAGACCAGCCGCCGCAGGTACTGTCGCAATAGTAAATCATGAAACGTTCTGTAGGATTGGATGGAAGACATCCCGGTTTCTCTTCCTGAAATACCATTCTTTCATTGGTCTGATCATTCATGTACCACAGACACACAATGATGACGAAGACAGCGAATCCAACGGTGATCTGTCATGAAAGGAAAAAAATGTATATATACTGTATATATGAAAAGTGCACAAGTCGAGTACCTGCCTTTAGATATGGACAACAGCTGATTGAAATGGTTGATTGCTTTTCGGTGTCGAGTTTTGCAGCAACGGTAACGTCGTAACTTCAAAAGTCAGCTTATGAAAAAGCAATGTTTAGCCTTGATGTACGAGTATTTGACAAGTTAGTACCAGCTGCGAAGTATGGGATTTCTATGAATCGTTAAACACTGATTGAAAAACCACAGTTTCAGTTTCTGAAATATGTTTCCCACCTCCAGCGGGGAAGCACCATGCCCTCTTTTGTTCACGAAGAAACGAGAAAATTTGCATGATACTAACAAATTAATGTTTGAAGGATTCGTCTCTGGAAAGTTATTGGAAACGATGCCAAATATTCTAAGATGTATAGGCCTACATTGCGGCGTTATCTGTATGGACGAGATATATTCAAGTTAACATGGTTTGAAGACGTTAAAAATACACTAGTTACTACGTTAGTTCAGGGTTTGACTGTGTCTGGCAGACACATCAGTTTATACAGTAATTAGGAATCTCTTTGCAGAGACGTTGCAAGAAGTATTCAAGAATCATTCATTCAGTCCTGGCAGATAGATTTGAAAAAGAGCAGCAGATCTCTTTTATAGAGGGATTTTAACTTAGAATTTTGTCAAGCGCAGTACATGTTGTAGAGATCGCGAAAAGTCACTGCATTTCGATGGAAATTTCTAGACCATCCCAGAACATGCGAGTGCAGTAACGTCAGTAGATTACGTAACCTTGGAACGATTCCGTACTTGCCAGTATGTTGCAGAATGTTCTAGATCTGACCTGTTAGTATATAAGCAGCACTGCACAGCGTTCTGGGTTCTTCCTCTTTCATGAGTTTGTTCTTGCGCATCTTCTGTTAATAAAGCATTGGAGTTCTATCCTGTTGTATCCCGTGTCTTCTCTGCGAGTGCACCGAGAGAGCGACATAGCAGGAGAAAAATACAACAGTACATTTCTCAGATCCCGGACCCACATGCCTTTGCTTTGATTTACAATGAAATTATGCTGCAGTTATCACAAACTCCCAACAGAACAAGGACGAAAAAGGGGGAATTGCTAGAAATAAGCCACTTCGCCTCGATTGTTATTATTATTGGCGTCGTCGAAGACGAGTATCATTTACTTGTTGGATGTCCTAATTCAATTCAATTCAATTCAATTCAAAAATACGCTTATTGTCTATTTTAAATTGTCTTTAAACCCATGCAGATGCTTCGTCCATAACAATATGATCTCGATATAAAATAATGCAACAAGAGCAAACACACACACACACACACACACACACACACACACACACACACACACACACACACACACGAATATAATACAAAATAAGTCAGAATAAGAGCGAGATAAATACGTGAGATACAATTAGCTATTATTCCCCATCTAGCTGCTGTCTACCGACGAGTATTTTGATCCAAGACGCAAATCAAATGGATATTGTAAGCTGTGTATACCACGCGCATTCAGTTCAGACTCTTACTGCGCTAGGAAATAGAGCTACATGATTAACTTAGTTCGAGTGGGTTACGGCGAAACCACGAGAACTAGTCATGTAAGCTGTTTATACCACAAGCATTCAGACTCTTACCTCTACTGTTCTAGTCGCATACATTTTCTGCGACATTTTATTTTTCTGGTAGGGTGCCTAGTGACTTTTGTATCCGCTCAAAATTCTGCGCACTTACTTGTGAGGAAATTACGTGTAGGGCAGTTGAAATTGTTTGATGTCAAGCAGAATATCATTCAAAGCATGTTCTCATGTTCTGACATTCAAAAGTGCACTCGCAAATAACTTCGCAGAGAATTTTCTGTGCGATCATTTTTTTCGTGATCCAAGGAAAATAAAATTTCACCCCCAAAAGTGAGCAAAATAACTGTGCACCGGGGTGACGTATGAGTTCCAAATGTTTGAAATGACGCACTCTCTGATTGATGACGTAAGTGGAGTGTGTTTTTGTGAACTCGTAAACCACTGAGTGGATTATGGAAAATCATAACTCACACTTTCGCTCTCTGTTTCATTACAATTTTCGGACGCAAAGCACTCATAGTTAACTCACTGAAAGTTTGCACTGGCGAGTGGTGTAAAAATGCTTAACAACGTAGAACAAATTTGATCCTAACTTTTTTTTTTTTTTTTTTTTTACAGATTTCAGTAGAACACAGGACCCTAAAGCCACGGTGGTCTCCGTGAATTTTTCTCCGTCCGCGTCACCGTTGAAAACGACCGTGTATCGTGCCATTTTCACTCTATGAGCCTTGGGCTTTTGAGGGTGTGCACAAAGTAATAGTATGCGTGTTTGCGGGCACAGAAATGCGCAGAACTCCGCTCTCAATACGATTACTGTTAGACAAGACATGCATTATTGACATACTGAAATTTTACCCCAATCAGAATAATGCTTCCTGGATAACCGCGGGCATTAGTTTGGCCGTTGATTCAAAGGACCCTGTAAAACGGCTTATTTGATGCTTGTGCACTAATCAGGTCACTGCAGCTGACATGTATCGCGGAAAACATTTACGAACATTGAACAGTTTTGTCAGAAAATGCTTCTTTGGTGTTGTGAAGTTCCCTTCTCACCGCGTGCGCAGCTAAGTATGAAATATGATATCCAAGTGAGCACTTTTTGGGGGATGGATATTTTGGGGGTGTACTTATTAACCTTTACCGTACGAAGCTTTGGACTACACAAAAACCACGAAGTGGGTCGTGCAGGACCCATAAAGCGATTTCAGTGTATATACCAATCCCGACGATGTGGGTCCGCCAGGACCCATACATTTTGTGGAGAGTGGGTCCGCCAAGATGCGGACGACCTGGCGCTCCTCACAGCCACAGCCAGATGCAGGACAAGACTACATGCCTGGAAGCCACATCAGCCGGAACAGGGCTTAAGATCAGCAGGAGGAAAACCGAGCTGATGAAGATCAACACCACTGTCAACACACCTGTCACAGTCGGTGGAGAGCCCATCAGGGAGGTAGAGTCTTTTGTCTACCTGGGGAGTGTGCTTGATGGACAGGGAGGCACAGACCGAGACGTCACAGCCAGAATCGGCAAGGCAAGAGCAGCAATGGTCATGCTGAAGAACGTCTGGGCATCCAAAGTTGTCAGCATAAGAACCAAACTTCGCATCTTCAACTCCAACGTGAAGTCAGTTCTGCTCTACGGATGCGAAACATGGAGGACAACAAAGACGATGCAGCAGAAGATCCAGACATTTCTCAACACCTGTCTGAGGCGCATCTTCAACATCCGTTGGCCAGAGAAGATCCGGAATGAAGAGCTGTGGGAGCGAGCGGGGCAGGAACCAGTGGCCAAGTAGATCCTGTGGAGGAAACGGGCTGGATTGGACACACCCTCAGGAAGCCAGCATCCAGCACCACACGCCAAGCCCTGACATGGAACCCGCAGGGGAAAAGGAAGAGAGGCCGGCCTCGCAACAGCTGGAGGCGGGACACTGAGGCAGAGCTGTATAAGCAGGGGACCAACTGGACTGGAGTGGCAAGAATAGCCCAGAACAGAGTGCGATGGCGAAGGGTTGTCGTTGGCCTATGCTCCACTTGGAGCCAAGGGCCTAAGTAAGTAAGTAGGGTCCGTCAAGACCCATACATTTTGTGAAGGGTAAAGAGCGAGAGCATCGTATCTAACTCTACTGACTCCTTTGTTGTGTGCTGGTTGGTTGGTTTGGGTTTTATTTGAAGAGACCAAAAGACCTTCCAAAACGGTCCCATTTGGATCCTCTTACTGATCCCCCCCCCCCCAAAAAAAAAAGAAGCAAACCTTCCAAAACGGTCCCATTTCGACCCTCTTACTGATTCCCCCTCCCCCCCCCCCCCAAAAAAAAAAAAACAAAAAAAAAACAACAAAAAAAAAACTGTCAAGAAAGACGGTACACGTCCAATGACAGAAAACCCAACTCTTGTTCCAGCTTGCCTAACCTTACGCATAATACATGACTGTAGTGTGGTTGTGACGTCATTCACTCGGCTTGTCCGAAAACAAGAAAGTTGAGACAGTGTTTATGGATGTGGTGAAGGTTGGAAAGTGCACGTGAAAAACAGGCATTTTCTGATTTATACATTCACCAACACTAACATATTATATAGCGTCGTTGTGCTGAGAGGCACCTAATGCGCTGCTTTTGTACCTGTTGTTGGCAGGGCGCGCGCCCCTGATTGCAGGTGATTTGGTTGGAGTGCATTTACTAGTAGTTTCGGGTGAGTCGCGCCGTGCATGATCGATGAGCCTGGGCCATTTCTGTAGTGTGTGGAGCGTGGGGGGTGGGGGGGGGGAGAGTAAATTTATGTATTGTGATTTTTTTCGTTTGGGTTCATTGTTGCCTGGTAAGGTGCAATCGTGCTGACACGCCAACAGACACTCGATGTACACTAATTGGAGGTGAACACAAGGGGACTCCCACAAATGAATACTAGCCGATTGTGTAGTTTATTCAATGACTACAATCGTAGCGGATGGTGCCAAACCCCAAAAATAAATAAATGACAAAGCAACTGAGTATCACACACCAGAGAGAATACGCTCTTCCTCTTGAAAATTTCCTGAACCGGACCTAGAGGTTGAAGTTTCGGGTCGGCACTTCAAAGGTACCATTCTAATAACAGAACCAGACAACCAAAAGACCAAAACGGCACCCCTCACACAAAACAACAAATCTATGCTCACTGGATACGCACGGCGCGGTTCACCGAGATTGAAGCGCGGCACTCCAGCCTGAGTGCTGAGTCAGCAGGCTCGGTCAGCATACACCGCACGGCCCACCATGAAACACTCTGCCCAGGGAACGCGCCAGTAGGGATATAAACAACCCACCCGGTCAGCTTCGGCACAACGATGTCCAACATCGAGGGAACCATTTCAGCAATGGACAAGACTCTCAACGTTGACGACCAACCAGCTACTCTCTCGATCAGCACTAATGGCGGAGGAATCTTGCCTCTTCGCTTCACAATCCCGCATGCTGCAAATGAAGAACGAGCAGCTACTAAACCAGAGTTCAGACTTCCTGGACGCTGCCCCATCACTGGACCTAACCCCGTCAGCAACCAGCACAAGCCCAGAGGTCTCAGCCCGTGAAGGTCTAATACAGAACATCCAGACAACGATGCGTCACGCTGGCAATCGGCTTGAAGTCGGAAGTCAACAGCGGCCTCCCATGTGGCGCTTTCGAGCTCCGTATGTCATCAAGTGCCACCCTAGCCGGCCCCTCACGTCCCTGCGGTGGTCCAAGGAAATGACCAGAGATTTGCCTGTAGCGGCCCGCGGGTATCAAAATGTCTATTTTACATATAGACTCCCATTCACTCACTTATGGGGACCGGGCTGACATATTATGCTGCTGCAGCTGCTACGCTTGATAGGTCATGTGCAGACGCACATCATGATTTAGGGAAATGGTCCAGCATCACAAAAATACTATTTTAAAGATACCCCTCCACTTAAAATTGTACCGCACTAAGAAAATGTCTGACATTTTCATTTATTCCTGTTTTTGAGGTACAGGTAAAAAAATCAGACAAAATTAATATAAAGCTTCAAGTAAAATAACATTACGCAAATGCCAATTTAAAAGTTCTTTCTGTATTTGTCGACCTGCCCCAATATCATTGTTCAGATAAGCCTCTCTCTTTCTGCAGATAGTTTCTTTAAGTTCCTTGGTTACCCAGGGCTTACTATTGGGGAATACTTTAACCTTCTTTGTTGGGATTTCCTTCTGCTCACACCACTTGATATATTCTGACACAACCATCACAGTTTCATCCATGTTGTCACTGCATAGAGTTTCCCAATCCGTACAGTCCAGGCAGTCTTGAAGTCTTGCGACAGCGTCGGGCGTCCACTGCTTTACCATCACACCTTAGGCTTACGCGTTTTCAGCTCCTGTTTGTAAACAGGGAGAAGCTGAATCGTGTCATGGTCCGAGCTTCCTGGCTGCTGTGTATGCGTCCCTAACATTTCCGTAGCAACAGTCAAGGGTCGCGTCCAAGCGTGTAGCACAAGCGACGTACTGCTGGTATGTTGGAAGCGCTGACCGTAGATTATTCCTGTTGAAATCTCCCAGCACGAAACACGGCGCTCCTGGGGCCGCCCGTTCAATGGCGTGCACGCATTCCGATATGGTGGCAAGTGCATTTGACCCATTTGCGTGGGGGGGGCACGTAGACTGCAGTGATAAACGCTTGTCCAAACTCACGGGGCAAATACTTGGGGCGGATAGACAAAGAAAGCACTTCAGCATGAAAGAGGAAGAACCCAAAACGCTGTGCAGGGCAGGGCTGCTTATATATTATACTAAACAAGTCAGATCTAGAACATTCCTCAACTTACTGGGCAAGTACGGAATCTTTCCAAGGTTACGTAGTCTAGTGACGTTACTGCACTCGCATGTTCTGGGATGGTCTAGAAATGTCCATCGAAATGCAGTGACATTTCGCGGTCTCTACAACAACTAGCTTTACAAATCGAGTATAAAACATGCAGACCGAACCATCAAATCATTTGTACTAAAGACAGACATTGAAAAGGTTGATGACTAACTTGCAACTGCTTGCCAACTCCTGAGCAGGAACGCTGCATGGCGCGTGGCGTTCTGTTGTGACGAAGGCAACGCACGACCATGCACTGTCACCAGATCGCTCATTGCCTTGTCAACACTGGCTCCTCGATCTTGCCGGCGATGACGTGTGAGGTGATCTCGCCTCTGTAAATGAATACACAGCTGTTCTCAGCGTTTCAATACACGTTCTGGTAAGTTAACCTTGTCTGCGTCTTTTAGCCTAACCGTGACTAGCACAGGCCCTCGAAAAAGGAAACAATAAAAACACGAATGTCAGTGTGCATATGCATGTACCGCATGTGCTAGTTCGGGTAACCCATGATCGGGGAAGTCGCATCCTGGGTTAGGGATCCAAGCGAACAAACTTTTTGGTGGCTACATCTTTTGCGTGGTGGCTAAGCACTAGAAAACGTCAGGCTAATGTAAGAACTAGGGAGGCAAAAGCCTCCATGACTCCCTTGTGACACAGGTCAAGGTCATTCACAAGAGTATGTTTGTAAAGCTCTTATCACTATCCATTATCATGCCAAGTAAAGTGTCTATGACGCTCTGAGTTCATGAGTTCCTTTGGTCAAGGTCATTCAAATGAGATCTTATCAATGTCTATCATTATGCCAAGTTTGATGCCTCTAGTATTTGTAGTTCCTGCGAAAACAGTAATGTTAAAATACACAACAGACAGCTTTTAATGACCCTGACCTTCAGTCAAGGTCATTCAGAAAGGCAGGTCTCATTGCTGTCTATCATCATGCCTCTACTGTTTGTGGTTTTGGAGAAAATGCCATGGTTAAAGTTTCCCACAAAACGCTTGCATGACCTTGACCTTGACTAAAAGTCACTGAACACAGGTATGTCTGTAAAGGCACTGCTAATGTCAATCATTGCACATATAGTTTGATGCTTCTGATTCTTCTGGATTCTGAGAAAATGCAAATGTAAATTTTCCCAACAGACTGTTTTAATGACCTTGTCCTTGAGTCAAGGTCATTTTAGGTGGTATATGTGCATAGGTCTTATCACTGTCTATCATCACGCAAAGTTTAAAACCTCTGGTGTTTGTAGATTACGAGAAAATGCCAATGTAAAATTTTCAAACAGAGAGCTTTAGTGATCTTGACCTTGAGTCAATGTCATTCAAAATGATATGTTTTGAAAGGTCTTGTGATTGTCTATCAGCACGCCAAGTTTGGCGCCTCTGCTGTTTGTAGATTCTGAGAAAATGGCAATGTTAAAGTTTTCTGCACACACACACACACGTACACGACGGAGGGTTGATACATAGACTCCCATTGTTACACAAGGGAGCCAAAAATGGCAGCGTACCTAAGCTGTACGATGATGTTTACCAGATGAGCTTGACTGAAGTCAGAATGGGATCCCCTACGGCGCACGGCGAACTTCACCTCGCAGTTTCAGCGTTCAGTTGGACATTTTCTACTGAGACACGCACGCACTGTAGCGTTTAGGGGTAAAGTGTATATATTCATGGAGTGTCAATTGTGTCCTATCATTGTGTAAATATTGGTCCAGCCACCACAGAGATAGTAATGTGTTGATTTTTTTCCCTATGGTTGGATCCATGACCCTCGATTACAGGAGAGGGACATCATGACTACGCATGTGCATGCAGTGTGTGCTGTGTGCGAGCTAAGCCTTCGACTGACGCGGTCTGGCGGTACAAAGTGAATTCATGATTGTATTCAGTGTGTCAAACGTGAATGAACGCTCAGCCAACCAGAACGTCAAGTTATTTCGACAAGTACTGAGCACGGCCGTAGGTTTTGTGTGCGCGTGAAAGGTAAAGGTGTGGGGGGGGGGGGGGGGGGGGGGGGGGGGGGGGGGGGGGAGGGGGAATGGGGAGGGGGAATGGGGGGGGGGGGGGGAGGGGAATGGGGGGGGGGGGGGGGGAGGGGGTGGGGGGGGGAATGGGGGGGGGGGGGGGGGGGAAGAGACTAGGCGTTGAGCTGAAACGACACGTCGGTCGATTATGGGTCGGGCCGACTCGTTGGTGTAGGTTCTATTCATGATTGTGACACACAAGATTCGAGAAGTTGTGTGTGTGTGTGTGTGTGTGTGTGTGTGTGTGTTTTGTTGTTGTGTGTTTTCGTGCTTGTAGTGTGCTTCTTGATGATGATAAACACATCCAGATAAACTGCTGTGAAAACCCAAGTGGCGCGGTGTTATTAATGTTCGCCTGCATGCAATCATCCCATCCACTTGTCAAGCCCTAAATGCTCAATGTCGTGAGTAAAACAACGCAAACAACAACGACGACTGCATGAGTATCGCCCGGACAGTTAGTGGCTTTTGCGTTGCTCTTTGCGCGCTGCGGTTAAATTAGTTCAGCATGGACTCACCAAGAGCGCTCACTGTTTACCTTTGGCCCGGCAAATTTCACGTCAGTAAATAATTGTAAGTCTAACACCCTGTCGGGGAGCCGGGGTGGTCGAATGGTAGAGCGTTGGACTTCTAATGCTCGGGTCGTGAGTTCGATCCCCGCTGGGGCCAAATATTTGTGCTGGCTCTTTCATCGTTG
Organism: Batillaria attramentaria; assembly: GCA_018292915.2. NCBI lineage: Eukaryota > Metazoa > Mollusca > Gastropoda > Batillariidae > Batillaria > Batillaria attramentaria. Next base: position 595,876 of record JACVVK020000226.1, read on the forward strand.
CCCCGTCTTTGATATCACCCTATGTGGTGGAAAAGGACGTTAAACCCCCAAACACCCACCCTAACACCCTGTCTCAGTACACAGCCTAGACTTTGCAGTCCGCAGGTGCGAAAATAGTCAGTACTGACTTGCAAATTATTGATTATTGATTATTGCGCCTGTACGCTCGAAATAAGATAAGATAAGACGAGACGAGACGAGACGAGACTGACGAGACGAGACGAGACGAGACTGACGAGACGAGACGAGACGAGACGAGATGAGGTAAGATAAGATAAGATAATGAATACATTACTGTCTATTAAATGGGCTATTTCCATACTTACTACGCCAGCTTATAGTTTGGAATAGTTTCGCTTGTGTGTGCGCCTGTACGCTCGCGATACAATGCTGTTTACACTTTGCGCGAGCAGGTCGAACATTCAGATTCTACGACTGTTTGTACAAAACTCGCCTCGTCTCTTAGCGGTGTCGTAAAGTACGTTTCTGTTCGCACAGTGCCAGTATTTGATGCTTTCACTGTGCTGGGCCCGTATGTAAAAAACGAGGTTAATTTAACCCACGGCTTGTAATCCAGAACCATGACAATCTTTGGAACAAAAGATTTGTGGATAATCAGACCCTCTTTGTCTCTGAAACTGGCAATTTCAAAACACGCAATTTATTTCATGTGGCTTTCTTGGTTCTTGTAAATTTAGAGAAAACAAGGAATTTACGTCGTTGTCATCACGCGTAAAGGAAAAACGTACCAATCGAACTTAAAGTTTTATTTGCATCTCTTTTTGAAGCCGATATTACGATATAATGGCCCCTCTTTCAGTTGTAGTCACGCCTACCTCGTACAGCGAACTCAGGCCATGGAAGATGGATTTCGAATCTAAAATGGCCGACTGGTGTTTTACACCGTTGGATGAAAACTCGCTTTTTTTTGGGGGGGGGGGGGGGGGGGGGGGGGGGTGGGGAGGGGCTCTATTCCTAAGCCTACACAGAAACGGAAGTACGACTTATTTTTGCCAGCCGTGCTTAAAATGTGAAGCAGAAAGATGCTCCGGCAAAATGTTTCTCGGGGACTTTCATTACCGATTCGTTTTAGTCAAGCCCGTTACCTTCACGCATAGACACGGACACAAATGCAGTAATATTATTATTATGGTTTTAATTTATTCAATTAACCAACTAATTTCAACTCTGTAAACCAGAAGGTACATTTCTCGTCTCAGTGATTAAAAAACCCTAAAAGAGAAATGTTCGTCCCCCACCCCACCTCCTATCCCGGCCTCACCCTGAACACACAATCTCCACCAGTCGATTGTTAATGGTCACAAGTTGTTGCATTTCTTGTCCTTCAAGTCACCTTAGTCCTATTGAAAGACATTTACCTTATTTTTTACCGGTGTTTGCCGTGACCGCACCGCCCCGGTGGCGCAAATTACTATAACAAAGATAATGAATGTTTGTTGGTTTAGCTGGTTGCCAGTGGACCACCACAAAGGGGATCGCTGATCCAATTCGTTCGCCAGCTCTAGACTGGCAAGGCATTGTCACAGGTCTGTTTGGGCACATGGATAGGTTGGGCGATACGTAACGGGATATGGCAAATGTGTAATAGAGATAGCGATGGCCTTGGAAAACTTGTATAAGCCGATTTCCACATTTCCACTTACTGTTGGCGTGCATGCTTGCGCGCAGTATGCACGGATGTCTAAGCGCATGTACGTGTGTGTGTGTGTGTGAGAGAGAGAGAGAGGGAGAGAGATTGCAGCTGCAACGTGTATTACCCCCCCCCCCCCCCGCCCCCCGGCAAGGGGTTTTGTACCTATGCCTGGAATAAAGAATGTTCGTTCGGTCGTATGAAAATAGAGTCAGCCGGGGAAGGTTTAGTCACGCCACCTGGATCAAGTTTCTAAGGAACTACACAATAACGATCCACAACACTGAAAGAAGCAAGTGGTAAAGCACACGAGTGCACACATGCTAAGCCAGGCCTTAGGGAACATAGAAGATAAGGGTTGATTAAAGTTAGACAATATGCCCTGCAGTTATACCGAACAATATGCCCTGCAGTTATACCGAACCTATCAGAGACGATAGCCGATGTTTCTTTGATTCGTGTTAAATAACTGGTTTCATAATGCCACGAACAGCGAAATTTCACGCAGAGATAACAAATATATATATATATATATATATTTGTTTACTGCCCGTCCCCAGTGTGTATAGATTTTATCTGTTGAGATTTTCATAACTGTCCTTACTCCTCAGCTGTGTCATGTCCGCTATGCCCTTGCCATCTTTTAGTTTAGATTTCTTAGTTTAGTAGCATAGTATTAGACTTGGACATCACACATTACTTTAGGATCTGTGTTTAATGTATATGGATTTATATGTCTAGATAAATTAATGTAGGGGTGTGTGTGTGTGTGTGTGTGTGTGTGTGCGTGTGCGTGTGCGTGCGAGCCAGAAGAAAATTTTCTGCCATCGACAGACAATAAAGTTATATTGAATTGAATTGAATTGAATATATATATATATATATATATATATATATATATATATATATATATATATATATATATATATATATATATATATAATGTGGGCATTACTTACATCACTTGCATTAGGGGGCCTGGGTTCTACTGAAATCTGTAATGAAAAGTTACGATCAAATTTGTTCTACGTTGTTCAGCATTTTTTCTAGCCTATCAGTCTGTTCACGCTTTGCACGATTAGGGCGCGTTCAAGCGGGGGTCTTCCTGTCGCGATTCTTCACGAAATATGAATCTTTGTGGGTGTTTATTCTAATATTTGTGTTACACGTACACCGATTAAAGTGACCTTTCCCCCAGCAGCTACATTTTATAACTGCATGCTTGACTCAAACGATTCAAGAAGCTTCTGTTCATTCGGAGATCTATCTAGATCACGAATCCGCTGCCATTCTCTGCGCCGACAGCACACTACACGGCCAAATCAGTAAACAGCATACATGTCGGTGAGACGCCAGCTTCGACTGAACTTTTTGAGAACGACTTTTGATAAGTGTTGGTTAAAATTGTCCGAAATTTGGGTAAGGATTGCTTGCTAGGGACAGGCTACTGTTGTTTTGTACTTGTACAACGAGTTTATGAAGTTGGAAACACCGATATACCGAGTCAAAATGTTTCGTCGTCGATGGTGTTGACATCGGGAGCGAGTTCTCCCCGAGTAGTAGTAATACATGTAAGCTCAACTTACTTGCTCAACGATGACGATGGGGTTTTTTTTTGCAAAAAGGCTGTATCTCTGTTCTTTCTGTCTGAAAGAAAGAACCTTTTCTGCAGGGAACCATGCCTGATTGTCATGTGATGTGCTCTGTGTCACATGATTTCTCAAGTACTAGTACAATACGGACACTTATTACACAGGATAGATCAAAGAAAAAGAGGCCACTATGGATGATAACTGAAGAGAATTCTCATTCACTATGATTCGGAAGCGACGAAAAATCGGTCTTGTGGTGATGACCGGTCAGGCAGCGGGTGGATTTTCAGATTTGTTCTCCGACAAGGCTACTGTCCTTTTGATGGTGTGCGTGCGTGCGTGCGTGTGTGTGACCAGTTGATGTTTGAAAAGAAGAAAAGTAAGCAAGAATGTAATTGCAAACAAACAAAAATACAGACAGGGTGCTGGAAAGTGCGTTTCATGTACTCAACATTTTATATTTTAGCACTTCCTTTTCTGCATGTGAATAGTAAACACCGCTAAGTGTACACTGTCAGCCTGCTTGCCGAAGGCGCCGTACACGCTAGCGCCAAGGGAGACAACCCACTCGCTGAACATCACTCTTTGTATAGTAGCGAACCCTGAGTGTCCCCTCTCGGTATGTAGTCTCTCTGGTGTGATGGAATACGGAATCGGGAGAGTTCTTGTCATAGCCCCCCATACGGAAATGAGTGCACAACAGTCGTCCGTTTGACTCGGACCGGGATTTCCGCTTGAGTTCGAGGCGAAAGCTTGAACAACTTTTTGTCAATACGAACGAAAATTTGGTCCCGTGTCAAAGGCTGCATCCAGGAGAGTGTCTGCTTATAGAGCTTGTTCATCTTGAGGTTGTCTAAGACGTCCATGTTCGCATTAAGCAATGCTGTCCTTGCGCTGAACGTCGTGTCCAAATCGGCTGTTTCCATCGCCTGATTCAGTCTAGGGTCGTCGGTTCTGGTTTCCATTCGAGCCGCGCCTTCGGTGAATTTGTCTACCTCGTTCGGTTCTAAAAACGACGCCAGGCTGCATGACATCGCCGGTATTTGAATCCCGAATCGCCGATTGGTCAAATTAGCGATGACATAACCCAGAGTGATCCCGTCCAGCCTATCAGACCAGCCGCCGCAGTGCATTGTCACAATAGCCTAGTAGATCATGAAACGTTCTGTGTGATTGGCTGGAAGACATCCCAGTTTCTTTGCCTGAAAAACCATTCTTTCATTGGTCTGATCATTCATGTACCACAGACGCACAATGACGACGAGGTCAGCGAGTCCAACAGTGACCTGTCACAAAAGGAAAAAAATGTATATATATACTAATAATTATAGATCTATGAAAAGTGCAGAGCTGAGCTTTAGCGGGCGCCCAAGGTGCCTAAAAATTACGTCGGGCTCCCGCGGATCACAGTTTCAATCGCCCAGCTGGCGCCTTGATATTTCCCGGCCCGATCGGTAGACTCCGCTTACTGACACACCTGCACTGGACTGGTAATACGCGGCAATACACACGTACGCCGTCGCTGAACCCGCTGACCGCCTCAGCGTCTAGAGCTCTCATTTCACTATCGCGCAGACTGGTCTAAAAATAGCGCAGATACAGCAAAATTTCTCATCAAAGAGTCGGTGTACCAGGCCAGAATCTACCCCGCAGGAACTGGCCTAGGCCCAAATCTACCCGGGTAGAAACTGGACTAGGCCAGAAGCTACACCGGGTTTAAACTGGCCTGGGCCAGTTCCTATCCTAAATCTCAGCCCTGAAAGTGCACAAGTAGAGTACCTGCCTTTAGATGTGGACAGCAGCTGATTGAAACGGTTGATTGCTTTATGAATTTCGGTGTCGAGTTTCGCAGCAATGGTAACGTCTTAAACTTCAAAAAGTCAGCTTATGAAAAAGCAATGTTTAGCCTTGATGTACGAGTATTTGACAGTTTAGTACCAGCTGCGAAGTATGGAATGTCTATGAATCGTTAAACACTGATTGAAAACCCACAGTTTCAGTTTCTGAAATATGTTTCCCACCTCCAGCGGGGAAGCACCATGCCCTCTTTTGTCCACGAAGAAACGAGAAAATTTGCACGATACATGTACTTACAAATTAATGTTTAAAGGATTCGTCTCTGGAAAGTTAATGGAAACGATACCAAATATTCTAAGATGTATACATTGCGGCGTTATCTGTATGGACGAGATATATTCAAGTTAACATGGTTTGAAGACGTTAAAAATACACTAGTTGCTACGTTAGTTCAGAGTTTGACAGTGTCTGGCAGACACATATGATAAGTTTATACAGTAATTAGGAATCTCTTTGCAGAGACGTTGCAAGAAGTATTCAAGAATCATTCATTCAGTCCTGGCAAATAGATTTGGAAAAGAGCAGCAGATCTCTTTTATAGAGGGATTTTAACTTAGAATTTCGTCAAGCGCAGTACATTTCTCAGATTCTGGACCCACATGCCTTTGCCTTGATTTACAATGAAATTATGCTGCAGTAATCACAAACTCCCACCAGAACAAGGACGAAAAAGGGGGGAATTGCTAGAAATAAGCCACTTCGCCTCGATTGTTATTATTACTGGCGACGTCGAAGACGAGTATCATTTACTTGTTGGATGTCCTAATTCAATTCAATTCAGTTAAAAAAATACTCTATTGTCTATTTTAAATTGTCTTTAAACCCAAGCAGTTGCTCCGTTCATAACAATATGATCTCGATATAAAATAATTCAAACAAGAGCGCGCGCGCGCGCGCACACACACACACACACACACACACACACACACACACACACACACACACACACACACACACACACACACACACACACACACACACACACACACACACACACACACACACACAGAGGCTGATCGTGTGTCCATGCAAACTACACCGACATCAATGGGAAGAAGTTTACAATGTGTGTGTGTGTGTGTGTGTGTGTGTGTGTGTGTGTGTGTGTGTGTGTGTGTGTGTGTGTGTGTGTGTGAGACACACTACACTATGTCTCTCTGTGTATCTTTTCTGTGGATATGAAACGTCCATCGGGTCAGCAGCACCAGTATCACCACACCAACACACAGCAAAATAATGAAGAATAGATACTGATACTTATATTGTAAAAAAGCAAACTGTACTAATATCAGCGCACTACAGTCGTATAGTGAACGAAGGAACGAACTTTACTATTTGACAGGCTGGCTTGTCAGTTTTCAATCAGCCGCTGCTGAAATTATATTACCACGCTCTGCTGTTAATTCATAAAAGAAAACTTATAACAGAAACGAAATACAAGGAGTCAAAATTAATCGTAGCTTAGGCTCATGACACACAGGAGACGTTTTTGTTCGAACAAACATGGAAAAAGTCTAAATGCAATAAACTTGACTTCGTCTTAACTCTCTCTCTCTCTCTCTCTCCACACACACACACGCACGCACGCACACACACACACGCGCACACACACACACACGCACACACACACACACGCACGCACGCACGCACACACACACACACACACACACGCACGCACGCACGCACGTACGCACACACACACACACCAGGCACGCACAAGTATTGATGACAGTAACAAGGGCGGCATAATAATAGGGCACCGCAGTAAAAGAGCTCCGTGCAGAAAACAAGTAGACACTGTGTCCGTATCAAACTAGTGACGCTTCAGATTTCTAATCAAGGAGGAATGGCCCCATCCCATAAAGTTGTTTATCCAAATTTCATGCTATTTGTCTGTTTTGTTGTTATTGTTGCCGGTGGGTTTTTCTTTCCTATTGTTGTGTTCTTGTGTTCTTTTTCTCTTCAAATCTGTAAGACCTACCAAAGACACTAGATCCACTACGCTTTAAGTTTAGCGGATCAGGAGTCGTAGGGGCGGGGGGGGGGGGGAGAGAGTGGGTGGGTGTTTGGGGGTTTAACGTCCTTTTGCACCACATAGGGTGATATCAAAGACGGGGCAACGATGAAAAAGCCAGCACAAATATTTGGCCCCAGCCGGGATCGAATTCAGGACCCGAGCATTACAAGTCCAACGCTCTACCATTCGACAACCCCGGCTTCCCGGGAGAGAGAGAGGGGGGGGTGGGGTGGGTGTGTGTGTGGGGGGGGGGAGGTGTTTGGGGGTTTAACGTCCTTTTCCACCACATACGGGTGATATCAAAGACGGGGCAACGATGAAAAAGCCAGCACAAATATTTGGCTCCAGCCCGGATACGAACTCACGACCAGAGCATCAGAAGTCCAACGCTCCCCGTTCGACCACCCCGGCTCCCCGAGAGAGACTGAGAGAGAGACTGAGAGAGAGAGAGAGATGTCAATTACGTGAACTAAACATTTGACGTTTTGGTTAGTCAATTGTTCCTGACTTCAAACTGAATCATCAGACACAGACATGCAGTTGGATTCCTGAGTTTATTATGACTCAGAAAGATCGGCGAGCGTAACTGAACCGTTACTCAACACAACAAGGGAAGTAACTCTCGAACCCTAGCAACCAACCAGTGTCTTGTGATTTCCCTGTTGTTGTTGTGACGTCCCTGATTGAATCTGGAAGATTTAGAGGGCTGGTGAAACGTGGACTACCTTGGATTGTACTTACGAAATCGTAAAACTGGAACTTTTTGCATCGGTGCAAAAATATGTGTACCTAAAATTTCTCTTATTCTTAATATTCATGACAGCGCAGTAGTTCTGTCATATGTGTAGTTGTCACACTTGACAAAAATGCCGGGATGATGAGAAATTTTTAGGAGTCTTTTCATAGATATTCGGACTTACATGCAAACCACCGCTACCGCAGAATTTTTTTTTTTTTAACAAAAAAGCTGTTAAAGCTACAGAACATTGCTATAACCACATTCAGTATAACTGAATAACTTCCAAATTCTAGAAAATGAAGGCATCTGAACAACCTTTTCGTCCGAAAACGTAACATGACTGTTTTCTTTAAATGGGCGGTAACTCTTCTAAAAATGCGGCAAGAGCAATACCGAGCAGCAGTAACATACCCCTGGAGCATAGCATGACTGCCCATTTTATCTCAAAGTAAAAAGCCCTTCAACAAGGTGGTTTAGGTGGTGTACGATTTCATCTTAACACACACACACACACACACACACACACACACACACACACACACACACGCGCGCGCGCGCGCGCGCGCGCACAACTCAGTGACTGCTGGCGGCCAAAGTCGGAGAACGCAGCAGCATAGTTTGCAAGTATTGTGTCTATCATGACGCATATTTCGATACTGTGTGCGTGAAGAGATGTATTGTCCAGAGAATCGTCACAGTCTTGATTTTATCATTGAAACTTGCTGCTGTGCGCAGCGAAATCTGTCCCAACCCATAAAGTGGTTTCTCTATACAGAAACAACTTAAAAAGGAGACATAATCCGCCAATCCTTGTGGATCTTACACATCGTCTTTAGCCTAATTAACGTGATACAGTTCTAAAAGTTTATCGGGCGAGCACTTGACAAGGGTACCGTTCCGTAGCATACAATACAGTCCGTCTCGCCTACCCCTCAGATAGGCCGCCTGACGTCCGAAACCGCTCCAGGTCAGCACCAACACGTCACAAGTGGCCAGTAGATGATGATCCACCAACACTTTGGTAAAACCGTCACACGCAGCCTGGCGGTTACCGCCCGTTTTGTCTATGTGCACGAAACTGCCGTCTGTTCTCACGAAGTGCCTGCCGAAGATTCTCTCGGCTTTGCTAATGTATTCCTCTGAGTCGGAAGCGACGAAAAATCGGTCTGGTGGTGATGACGAGGCAGAGGGTGGAATTTGAGATTTGTTCTCTCCGACAAGGCTGCTGTCCTTCTGATGGGTGCGCGGGCCTGAAACTGAAGAAAAACACCACCACAGTTTTCTGATGTTTCTCCATACAAAATCTCTCTCTCTCTCTCTCTCTCTCTCTCTCTCTCTCTCTCTCGCCGGCAGACGAACATGGCGTGTTTTTTGTGAGCTCTCGACTCTCGCTACATATTTCAAAGACTTGAGCGGCAGTGAATGGGTTTCCTTTTCCTTTCTTTTCGTTGTTATCCAATGAGCGAGTGTTTGTCACAAATTGTCAGATGATTTCAATTCTGAAAAGCATTTCGATCTCTGTAACCCATTCGCCCCTGAAGACGATCGCTGACCATGCTAAAAGCATGTTTAGCGGGCGTCTTCAGGAGTCAGTGGATGAGTTAATTCCTATTTTTCTTTTCCTTTCTGTTATCCACTGAGTGAGCCTGAGTCTGTAGGTTTCAATGCTGATGTTTATGCATCAGTATTCTTTCTTTCTTTTCGTTTTCAGTCACAGTATTTATCTGATGTTTAAGTATATGTTTACACTGAATAAATCAGTTGCTTGTTCAGTATTTCTACTCTGCATTTTCATCTTCTATGTCCGTCTCTGTGTGCGTTTTTCTAAGTGCAATTGGTTTGACAGTCCTCAGATTAGGTGGGATCGGGGACGGCGGTATACGGTTGAAAAATATCGGTACGGGCAAAAAATATCGCGGTAATACCGGTACGGCCATCGCCTGCGGTACGCAGGCCTATTTGATATGGTTTCCATTCAATGTTCCACACTGGATTTTGCCCCCCTCCCACTGTGTCCCTTTTGCAAAGGGGAGCCGGGGTGGCCGAATGGTAGAGCGTTGGACTTTCAATGCTCGGGTCGTGAGTTCGAATCCCGGTTGGGGCCAAATATTTGTGCTGGCCTTTTCCTCGCTGCCCCGTCTTTGATATCACCCTTATGTGGTGGAAAAGGACGTTAAACTCCCAAACACCCACCCACCCCACCCCTTTTGCAAAAGGCCCTTCGGCCTACGCAATAAAACTCTGAAGTCTCTCTCTCTCTCTCTCTCTCAGTATGCGGTCCGTCCAAATAGTGCGCGGAGACATGCGCAGACACGCTGAGCAATCACTTACATAATGAAACAGAAGATGTGTTTTGATACTTCAGTGTTGGTGTGTTCATGTAGTAAATCGATTTATTTTGAGTACCGTGACAGTTAGTCTCCCCCCCCCCCCCAACCCCACCCCATCTCTCTCCCTCCCTGACTCTCTCTCTGCGTGGGCAGTGCATGCCCGTCTGATAAAAAGACAGATAATTATGGTCGACTACGTGATCAGCTTTTTAACACTGAAAAATCCTCCCCGCCCGTAATAGTCGCAAAATGCGTGAAGACTAGCATTAGCAGCTCACAGTGGCCGATGTCATTCCGTGCACTCACTGTTCTGAAGGTAAATGGATTTACCACACGAACACACCAACAAATGTTTCATTTTGAGATTGATTTCTGACGTTTTAGCACTTCTCTGCGTGTCTGCGCTTGTCAAGACATGTCTTCGAACTATGTGGACGGAGTTTTTGCACGTATAAATCTGTACATACACATTCGCTGGAAGCATTTTACCCTTGACGAAAAAAAAATGCAGATTATCATTATAAGATACGTGATGTTCCCTTATCCCCAAGAACACACAGTTTACCGTCTTCAGGGTCGTCGCCATGGGCAGTCGCTGCTTCGCCGATGACACGATGTTCTCCGTTATTCATACTGTACTGCCGAAGGAATTTCAGGATGATGTCACCGTGTTGGGCACTGTGATGGAATACTGTATCGGGAGAGTTCTTGTCATAGGCCCCCATACGGAAATGAGTGCACAACAGTCGTCCGTTTGACTCGGACCGGGCTTTCTGCACGGCCAGATCATACGCCGCTTGAGTTCGAGGCGAAAGCTTGAACAACTTTTTGTAAATACGAACGAAAATTTGGTCCCGTGTCAAAGGCTGCATCCAGGAGAGTTTCTGCTCATACAGCTTGTTCTTCTTGAGGTTGTCGAAGACGTCCATGTTCGCTTTCAGCAATGCTGTCCTTGCGCTGAACGTCGTGTCCAAATCGGCTGTTTCCATCGCCTGCTTCAGTTTAGGGTCGTCAGTTCTGGAATACATTCGAGCCGCTGCTTTACTGGAATTGTCGAGGCAAAATGACCAGTCTACCTCGTTCGGTTCTAAAAACGACGCCAGGCTGCATGACATCGCCGGTATTTGAATCCCGAATCGCCGATTGGTCAAATTAGCGATGACGTAACCCAGAGTGATCCCTTCCAACCTATCAGACCAGCCGCCGCAGTTACTGTCGCAATAGTAAATCATGAAACGTTCTGTGGAATTGGCTAGAAGACACCCCGGTTTCTCAGCCTGATGAAGTATCCTGTCATTGGTCTGATCATTCATGTACCACAGACGCACAATGATGACGAAGACAGCGAGTCCAGCAGTGACCTGTCACACAACAGGAAAAAAAAATGTGCTGTGTTTGCAATATTCAGTGGTTCGCAAAACACACACACACACACACACACACACACACACACACACACACACACACACACACACACACACACTTGCTACACTGCTACACCCCACTTGCTACACTCCACTAACTACACCGCTACACCCCACTTGCTACACCACTACACCCCACTTGCTACACTGCTACACCCCACTCAAGTTGCTACACCACTGCACTACACACCGATACTCTGCTACACCCCACTTGCTACACACACACACACACACACACACACACACACACACACACACACACACACACTGCTACACCGATACTCTGTTAACCCACTTGCTACACAATAAATGAATAATCTGCTACACAGCACTGACTTGCTACCCCAGTACGCTGCTACATTCCCTAAATACACTGCTACTGCGTGACTTTGCCATACATCACTTACAACAATTTTGAAACTCTGTCTCTGTGTGTGTGTGTGTGTGTGTGTGTGTGTGTGTGTGTGTGTGTGTGTGTGTGTGTGTGTGTGTGTGTGTGTGGGATGATGATGAAACAGTCAAGGGATTGATTGACTGCACACATAACGTGACATTGCAAGGATGTTGTGGTGAGCGAAATACAGTCGGGTCCACCTATAACGGCCACCGGATATACCGTACATCGGTTATACCGACAGGGCAAAGGCATTCCCCTGCCGAGGGCCTTCTTTAACATGACTAGACACTCATCGGTTGTAGCGGCCACCGGTTATACCGGACATCGCTTATACCGGCACCCCTTTCTCGTCCCCAGGGCCCCTTTTCTCCGGATAAAACGGCCGGCGCACATATTGCATCGATTATACCGGACACCACTGTCTCCTTTCTTGTCCCAGAGCCTGATATACCGGACACCGGTTTGAAAGCGATTACGAATCAGTATTTCCAATACTATTCAGTACAGGAGAACATTTTTTTTTTTTTTTTTTTTTTTTACATAGTTTGTTCTGAATCTTGTAACTCATCATGTACGATTTTATATGTAAGATTTCAAGGCAGACAGATCAAGTACTGCAAAGGAAAAGATTCTTGTTCTTTTTTCTCTCAAATTTACGTGCAGAAATTGCTCAAGTTTAACATAATCTCTCTTGGCATAGAGTCAGAATTTTAGTTTCAGCAGTGAGTCTACACGAGACTCCCTGGTTTCAGAAACTGTAAACAAAGATTTTATCACAAGAATTGTTTTGTTACATTGTTACAGAACGCAAGGAATGGTTTTAGAATTTAGATAACTTTTCTTTTTTTTAAAAACAATTATTTCATGCCGTTTGTTGCATTTCAGTCTGCATTTTAATTTGTGTTATCCATTTATTTCGCATTTTTGTCTGTAAGCCTTTCAGCGTTCAATGTTTCCTTTAGGGAATTAAAGGTTTTCGCTATAGATGTTTGCAAAATAGTGTGAACGTGACTATTTTTGTGTAATTCCAACCAGTATGGACGCATTACCAGCTATTCACGACTTTTTTTGGAATGTGTACACGGTACAGTAAGGCTAGCTGTCCACAGGCTGTGGGGCAGCTGGCAGGGCCAGCAATGAAAAATAAAATTGATATAATTGATAAATCGTAAGTGTTGCCGTGATCGTTTCTCTCTCTCTCTCTCTCTCTCTCTCTCTGTGTGTGTGTGTGTGAATAAAAAATTAACAATGAGTTTTATTTTATTTTCATCTAAATGTCTGATCAATGTCAGTTAAATCGTGATTTTGAACGTAAAACGAATTAGGTTGTAAACACTAAACGATACACACGCACGCACGTTCGCGCGCACGTTCATACGCACGCACACACGCACGCTCGCTCGCTCGCTCGAGAGAGAGAGAGTGTGTGTGTCCGTTATTTGCGGAAACATCGGATATACCGGAAACTGTCCGTAATATACGGAGACATCGGATATACCGTCCACCAGGACAAAAGTGGCCGCTATATCCGATGTGTTGTTTATACCGGACATCGGATATAGCGGCCACCAAAGTTCATGTCCCTAGGGTGGCCGCTATAACCGGATTTTACTGTAGTTGTTGTCGAATCTAAAATACTAACATAAATTTGTGTATGTTAATTAGGTTCAGTTTAACCCCTTGTGTACTGATCTTGTCAATTCCCATATACAGTGCAGAATTTATGCAACAATTCAAATGTCTATTAAGATTTGATTCTGTCCTTCCATTGTGCAAGAGCTTACAATACACATAAACAAAAACAAAACATGATTCATGACTTTGGGCCACAGTTAATAAAGGGTTAATTTGAACAAACTCTGCTTTCTTTACTACTAATCCTATAATTTAGTGCAACATAATTTGTGATATGTTGTTTATTGCGGTTTCACTTTGAATACCGGTTAATGCCCTTTAAAAATGCCCTTAGCTCATCTTCTGAGAAACTGCTGAAATTACCCCGTGTCAGTCTGAAAAATTACGGCCAACGTTCCTTCAGTTACTTTGCTTCAAATCTGGAACTCACTGCCCGTCTCCCTTAGAAGCCTCCCTACTCTGTCACAGCCGGTTCAAGGCACACCTTAAAACCTATTTGTTTCGGTAAGCTTTCCACTAAAATATTTACTGTATCCTGTCCCTGTATCCCACATCCGCCGTGTGTGTGTGTGTGTGTGTGTGTGTGTGTGTGTGTGTGTGTGTGTGTGTGTGTGTGTGTGTAGTGCACACTGAGTGCTCTTTTGGGCAGATTTTCTGCGCTACATAAGAACAATTTATTATTATTATTATTACACCTGGATTTCAAATAGCCACAACGGTGACTGTGGTTTCCACAACAGATTCCGACTGGCTGTACTACGTCACTCGGCGTGCAAACCGTGCATGGCGGACCGGACAGTGCATCTTCAATCGGTTTGTCGCCGAGCACTGCTGTGTTCAGTTTTGTAGTTAAGACTAAAGAGACACACCGAGCGCAACGACTGTGGTGTGCACATGTGTGTTTCGCGGCAAATTCGCGCGCTGTGCCTAACAGGCATAGGCATATTCACATCATGGTCAGTTTCAACAAAATACAGCCGAAAAACGCGTCAAACACAGTGCACGTCAGTATAATATATAGAAGCACTAGCTTTACAAATCGAGGGTAATCTTGAAGAATAGTATACGAAATTCTGGGAGCTATTTGCACGCACTTTTTCGGTTGCTTTCAGTTCTGCTCGATGCAAAGAGACGTTAGACACCCTCACACTCACTTTGACCTCTCCTTCCCCACAAACATGCACAAAATATCCTGAAATGACTGCCGACCGAAGCCGAGCTGTCATCTCCCCGCCATTTTGATATCTGATCCGAGTGCCGTTTCAGTCTCCGGTAAACAGGCGACACGCGAATAGGAAGGGGCCTGTGAAGGAATGAATGTGCTTCGCCGTTGATTCATCGTGTACACTGACACAGAGCAGAGACACACATCTAACGTGCGTGCAAATAGCTCCCAGAATTTGGTATACTGTTCTTCAAGATTACCTTTGTGCTAAAGACAGACATTGAAAAGGTTGATGACTAACTTGCAACTGCTTGCGTCTTCCTGAACAGCAACGCTGCATGGCGAATGATGTTACACTGTGGCGAGGTCAATGCACGAAAACAGCGTGCGCCGACCACGCACTGTCACCAGGGCCGCCTTTCTTACGCAAATGCGCACGCGGGCGCTTGCGGAGGTCGCTCTGCCTTCGGTGGGCGCCGCCCAGGGCCGCGTTTCTTAATGCGAGCGTTCCGAAACGTTCCGGGGCGCTTTGATATGAAACCGTTTGCACGCACCTTGCCCGCGGCGTGCGAAAAAGGCGCTCGCGCGCGCAGTCTGAAGCAAGTTCGCCACGAACAAAAGGTCACGTGGTCAGTTTCTATGTAAACAAAGATGGCGGCGCCCACCGAAGGCCTCGTTGAAGTGGAACAAAGAAATGGCTTAAAATGAATTTGCGGGTGGATGGAGACCTTCTGTCCCAACTTGTAATTGTGCAGAATAGTATACGAAAATAATTTGAGCTAACTGCACCGGGCCGTGGTCGCCAGTCATTCAGGGATATGTTGTGCGTGTTTGTGGGGAAGGGGGAGTGAGTGAGTTTTTAGGGCTTAAAGCCGCGCAAGCCACAAAGACTAATTCGCGGCTGAGTGTGCCTGCACTACATGAAAAAAAAAAAAAATGTAACGTTGGACAAAGGATGCAAACTGGTCTACGGGGCAATATAAACCTAGGACATGCAGGAGACGCTGCACCTTCATGCTAATTTCTCGAACTCCCGATTACAAAAAAGCGTAGAAAACAAATAACAATTACAACTGGGTAAAACAAAGATAAATACTAAGCGCATATACAGCAAATATTGCAACTTATCATCTCCTAGGCGCAATAAACCAGTTCGCAGCATATGCCCAACATCACTTATTCCTAACCACTGGTAGTGCAGACGTGAGTGAGAGGTTGAAAAGAAGAAATATAGATGAAAGGGCCGAACTTAGAAATCAGCTGAGAGATGAGAGGAAGGACAGAGCGGCTAAATTCGGGAGGTTTTAAAGAAAAAGGTACAGGTGAATGGGCTGGTGAGGGATAGACAGAGAGGTAGGAAGGAAAATTCCTTAGTTGCCAATGAAGACAACATGCCTGGGAGGCAGTTGAAGAACAGACCGCTCCAACACGGAACCTCCCCGCCGTGAGGCGGTTCGGGAAAACAACGCACCAGAGAGGGGTGCGTTGTGAAGGTCTTCAACGTGACAGGTGTTCAGCAGCACCAGCAGGGCGCTGCGAACAAAGCCCGCCAGGCTGAAGACCAGGTGGGGGGAATCCAGTGAAGTCGGCCTTCAGAAATGACCCTCAGATGTCTCACTGGACCAAGGGTCAGCAGACACCCGCTTACTGACCTCCCCCCGGAGGAGATTTTAAGAGAGCAAAAGACAGGTGAATGGACCGATGGAGGCAGAAATAAGAGTAAAGAAAGAGCAAAAGGGGTGGGCAAGCTTGGCGAAATCAGCCCCGCCGCGTGAAGGCGAGCCCATGGGGCCGTTTGTGGGGAAGGAGTAGTCAAAGTGAGTACGTAAGGGTGTCTTACGTCTCCGTTTTGCATCGAGCAGAACATGCATATTAGCGGTATATCATGCTCCAAGCCAGTAATTATTGCTCCTCCTCAAAGACGTCGTCTTCTGCGCTCAAAAGATGACAGATAGCTGCGAGCACTGGAGTTTTCTTCTTCCTTTTCAACCTTGCCAACAACCGTGTTCGTGATTCCGCCGCCATTTTGAAAGCGCCTTGTTCTAATTGGCCGTTTCCCAACGAGGCAGAGCGACCTCCGCAAGCGCCCGCGAGCGCATTTGCGTAAGAAACGCGGCCCAGATCGCTCCTGGCCGTGTCAACACCTGACGTGCGTTTTACAGACCGAGGCGAGCTAGAATAGCGAGGTGAGCGAGACGAGCGGACTACGAAACGGTCACAGCCGGAAGCTAGCTGTATCTACCCATATCAAGATGGCGGAAGATTGTGTGCGACGCGCGTTGACATGTGTACCACACCGGTATCGACTCGATTACATTGTTATTCAAAGCTTAATTCGCAAGAAAGTCAACAATACAGACAAAAAGTAAAAAGAACAACACATGTATTTCTGCAGACGCCTCCATCTTGATTCGTTCACCACAAAATTGAAAAAAAACTGCCATCATCGAGTCGCACCATGCGTACAGCCGCCATCTTGTCTAGCAAATGTAGCACCTCCTGCGAGGGTCTAACTTTCCTCGGCTAGGGGCTAAGTCGCCTTGACCTATAAAACGCCTAGCTGCTCTCCCGCTACGTAGGGGCTTGTTTTCCTCGCTCTATAAAACGCGCCACAGGCTCCTTCGGACTTCACAAAGACACACGCCAGGAACAACTTGTCCTTAAGGGCCAAAAGCCATAGGACGTAAAGCAAGCTAATGATGATGATCGGACTTCAGAGGTACGAGTCCCGGCCACACAGTATGCACAACATGGCTGATTTTCAGTTGCTGTTGGGACTGCGTTTAAATCGGGTAACGCGGCAGTGACGCTCATTCTTGAGATCAATTATCGACCGGCGACGACGCCGGTGTGAGGTCGTGACACAGTTGTGATTTTGTGTAAATGAATACACAGCTGTCCCCAGCGTTTCAGTACACGTTCGGGTAACTAAGTTAACCTTGTCTGCGTCTTTCAATCGGAACTAGCACAGGCTCTCGAAAAAGCAAACAGTAAAAACACGATAGTCAGTGTGCACGTACCACATGCAGTGTGCAGTCAACCCTGTTCCGGGTCCGTCGATTTCTCCAAGAGTAGCGTTAGGTCACCGGAACGGGAATGGTGTCCAGTGTGCGAGCCTTCGCCTTCGACTGACGCGGTTTGGTGGTACACTGTGAATTCATGATGATGTATTCAGTGTGTCACACATGAATTCACTGTGTACCGGCACGACGCCTATTCAGTGGTCAACTGAAAAGAGCGGTATACCCCGATAGCCTGCGATACTTAAGTCACAGTCAGACAAACATAGGAGCTGATCGAGGTAGGTCAGTCATCAGGGATAACCTCTTTTTGTTCGACATTTTTCTTTCCAGCCATGTCTGAACTGCTGAACTGCTCCGGCCAAGGGGCAAAGTAGATCCAGTAGTGTCGTGTATCTTGTCAGCAGCAGCCCAATTTTAACGCACAGATCAGTGTGCCGAACGAAAAATACGCCTTTTTTTTCAAGCATGAGACCTACTAAATCAAAGTTATCGTTAAAAACAGTGTTTAGTCTAAAAGGAGCAACATACCAACAATACCACGAGTTTGTGTGTGTACTCTGTACGGCCGCTTTCCGGCGGATATCAGGTATTGAAATCAACACATCAGGAAACCTGGTGTACAGATGGAATACTCCAGCGGAAAATTAGATGATGTACGCAGGAGACACGACATGGCTTTTTATTCTCTCAGTGTATGTCTTGTCGAATATCTCTGTGTCCAGACCAACCAGAAGTGAAAGATCTGACTTGTATGACAAAAGTATACATTAACCATTCTGTCACTGGCACACAACTGGAACTCATAATCTTTTGTCAGAGTCCAAACTGAATGAGCCAGTTTCGAGGAAAGGAAACTGACGCGGACCGCCTCGGACACACTGACTGAAAAAAATAATTCTAACAGCTAATTACTAAAACAGAAGAAATTTGATTACATTTGTTGGATGGCAAATTGTGTCTTGAATTTGTTTAAATAGGTTTTGGTCTCCTCTCTTGGCTGTTGGTCCGATCCATTGTATTTTGCAAAACTGTCTGCTAATGTTTACCCGGCGCTGTCGCCGGTCCTTTCAATGTCTCAGGGTGCTGGTATTTCGCTTTTTACAAGCGTGTGCTGAATACAAGAACCTGACGTGAGCGCTCGACCCAGTTTGTTGTCGATACCCCGTTTTAAGGCAACAGACACACTCAGCTGTCACACTGGATAACAACCTACTGCATGTTATGCCTGGATGCAGATACATAAAGGCACTTCGGCACAGCGGTTTATTTGCTGTAAGGGCGGATTACAGAGCTGGCGAAAGTAGGTTAACTGCGAATACTCTGCCAGTCTACTGTGTATTAGAAACACAGGTTATTCATAATGCTATTGCATCCCCCCTCTCCCCCCCCCCCTCTCTCTCTCTCTACTGATAAACGGGGAAGGGAAGTTTGGGGTTGGAGGGGGGGGGGGGGGCGGGGAGGGGGTGTTAGGGCCAAAAGGACCACAGACAGGATTTCAATGTTGATGATGATGATGATGATGTCTTTGTCGTTGGAAAGTACCAGTAGATGAGATGTCCGTAAGCCCTGAGAAAGCTGAGCCCAAATTCAAGCGTAAATTCTTTTGCGGGCCAGCCAAAGATATGATAGGATTGGATTCAGCGGCCGCCATCCCATCAGCTTTTAGATCACACAGTGACTTTAAGCACCAGTGCAGCTGTGACCGCGTGTTTAGCGACACTGGCGGGATCAATAATGTTCGCTTAACCTTCGCCATACCCCGTGGGTAAAAAAAAATCACCCATCCTTCCATTCAAATGCGTGTATCTCAGTCAATTTTTAAGTCTCATCTTTGAAATTGCATGACTTTGTCAATAAAGGTTGTGACTATGTTGGGAAAAAAAGATTGTGTCATTTTGTTTATAAACAACAGAGTAAATAAACAACAAAAACAACATGTATGCAAGCAATCGCCTGTAAGAAAAGCATGGGTAGTTGTGCACCCACGAGGTAGGGCGCGTAGGGAGCGGGGCACGGCGAAGGTTACTGAGTGGGTCACGGGCCGGGATAGCCTGGTCTTTTTTTCTTTTTTTTTTGGGGGGGGGGGGGGGGAGTTTAAATCAATAAAATACTGGAGCGTCCGGGTTTACTTTCAGGTCGAGTGAGGTTCACACTGCATGTGTACCTGACAAGGAAAGTTGTATGGCACGTATAGTAGTCCGGCAAAGAAAGAGTTCGACGTGACTAATATGGAGTACGGTATTGTACAGTTAAAATTGATCAACCAGGGGACCGGGTCAAACAGATCTTTTTAGACAGGGGAGCAGGCTGGCCGAAACTACTCGTAAGGGTAGCACGGTGGGTTAATGTCGTTTGTTTGTTTGTTTGTTTGTTGGTTGGTTGGTTGGCTGGTTTGTTGTTGTTTTGGTCCCCATAGGCACGGGTTGTAGAACTTGAAACAAAATCTGTGTATACTGTACTCGTACACTTATTGCCAGTGCTTATGAGGTGGGTTTACATGGTTTGTGGTGACTGAGCCGGGACAGCCGAATGGTAGAGTGTCGAAATTTCGATCTTCGGGTCGTGAGTTCGTACCCCGGCTGGGGCCATATATCTGTGCTGGCCTTTTTCTCGTTGTCCCGTCTTTGATATCACCCGCACTGAACGTGGTGGAAAAGGGCGTTATACTTTTAAAACACCCACCTACCCTTTATATGGTTTGTAATCCACCCATATTAAACAGTGTACAAATGTAAAACCTACAGGCGTCCAAGTATTGCAAAGTCTTAATCTGAAAGGTGTTGCATATTACAAGGGTGGGTGGGTGGGTGTTTGGGGGTTTAACGTCCTGTTCCACCACATAGGGTGATATCAAAGACGGGGCAACGATGAAAAAGCCAGCACAAATATTTGGCCCCAGCGGGGATCGAACTCACGACCCGAGCATTAGAAGTCCAACGCTCTACCATTCGACCACCCCGGCTCCCCGCATATTACAAGTGCGAGAGTGGGGTTGCACTGCACAGGTATGTTTCGCCGACCAACCAGGATGGCAATACTGGGAATGTACTGGGCGAGTGAATGACCAAGATAGCGTGTTGTCTTTTTCTTTCTCAGTCTCTTCATATCTGTCAGACCTACCAAAGGCACTAAATCTGCAACAATTTAGCGGATCCAGAATCTTAGGATCTACTGACAGTAAAACGTGTGCTTACCAAGAGAGAGAGAGAGAGAGAAGGTGGGTGGGTGTGGGGGTTTGAAAAGAGTACAACTACTAAAACTGTCACGCTTTATAGCAGTAATATTCTCATTATTTTGATTTGTGACTTTCTTCGCTCATGTCAGTTAACTCATATTGTAAAAGTTAATACTGTTTGTAGCATGCGTTACTCGTAACTGTTGCGTGTGGAGAAATGTTGAAGAGCCTGTAGTCTTATCGAGGTAATACGATGACACCAGGGACTTAAGTCCCGGATGACACACAGGCGAACGCTCCTCACGTAGCGAGTTCTTATAGACTGCGTGTTGTCTCTTTCACTCACAAAAAGACTCGTGAGCGCGTAGAAAAGTTATAACCGTGTGGAGTTTATTACAGCACTTCTCTGGTGTTACACTGCACTCTCAAGCTTCGCTCATACAAGCTTCTCGCGCGCGCACACACACACACACACACACACACACACACACACACACACACACATCTCAGGTTCTTAATATATACAGTCACCGCATTCTAGCACATTCTGGACTACTATTATAAAAGAACCAATAAAAAACGTGAATCACATTATTATTGTTAAAATTTAAGAAGAATCCAGAATAATCGAATACCTTCCCGCCGAACCTAGGCGCGTTATATAACACCTTCTAATCGTAAACAACTCCTTACAAAGCGATTTGCACGAAATTTCCGAGCGACTCAGCCCTTGATCCTAAATGCGGGCCGCCACCCGAGGCGAAATTAGCTACAGTCAAAAACAATATCACCACTTCTCGAACACTCGTGGTAAAAATAGAAACTTCAGGATCACGGGAAACAGATTGACTTTACTAAAACACAATATGAATTTCGTAGCAACTTCTCTGTCTCACTCAATTTTCCAACAAAAAAACCCCAAAAAACAGCTGTAATTTTTCAGAATACAAACAAAACAAACAAAAGACACAGCCACGCTCGTAACAGTAACTTGGGCATATTTTCCAGTTACTGTACTATGCACCATACCAGTAATGTTCTCGTATGCGTGCGAAAAATGTGTGGTGAGGGCGATTTTGATTATAATATACATGTATGTACATACTGACATAGCCGCCCGTGGTGATATAATTTTGACTGTATCGTGGCTTTAAGAGCCCCTTGGGCTCAGTGCCGGTAATAAAAATCTTGGAAAATCTTCTTCTTGGGAGTTTGAGCTGCGAGTTAGCTATGTTGTGGGGGGTTGGAATTTCATTTGTGAAGCCGTGGGTAATTTCGTTGTTTGTGTTGTTTGTTGTTGTGTTCTTGGGGTTCTTTCCTGTTGCTGTTGTTTGTTTTTGTTTTTTGTTTTTTTTTTTGTTGTTGTTGTTGCATTTTGTTTGTTTTGTTTGTTTGTTTGTGGGGAGCCGGGGTGGCCGAACGGTAGAGCGTTGGACTTCCAATGCTCGGGTCGTGAGTTCGAATCCCGGCTGGGGCCAAATATTGTGCTGGCTTTTTCATCGTTGCCCCGTCTTTAATATCACCCTATGTGGTGGAAAAGGACGTTAAACTCCCAAACACCCCAAACACCCTTGTTTGTTTGTTGGGGGGGGGGGAGGATCCCACGACGACCGGCGCGATAGGTGATAGACTCTGTGCATAATTATACAAAGTATTTTCACCACCTACCTCAGTGGTTACTTATGGGAAACTTAACTCTTGTTTGGTTAATCATGCCATCTCCGGACGAACAACGGCTACAGCCGGGTCGATTACGTTAGTTACAGATGGAATACCCCAGCGGATGTGCATGGTCCTTAACAATGAAGAAGAAAGAACATAGCACGAGTGAAATGATGCATAACTACCGCTGGCATTGTTGTCAGGTGTTACATAACTGTATTGCCTGATTTGTGTTGAAAGACTGGCATACATGTACTTGCAACCTTCTACCTGTGAGATCTGTAACAATTGTAAGAAAAGTTGCCTGATCTACTAAGGGTTCGATACTTATTGCCCACAAAGTGGGAATGGGGGTTATTGCGATCAAATGCGAACCGGCGTCTGTGTGTGTGTGTGTGTTTGAAAAATATCTCAAGAACGGGTGAACCAGAACCAGTCAACACCATTTTCGCTCTGTGTTCATAATCGGACTTTATCAAAGCCTTTCCGTTTTGGTTAACCACCTTGCACGGGAGTCAAGGTCACAGGACTTCGATGAAATGTTAGGTAAAACCAGCTTACACACACCTCTTTAATATGCGTACACTCGACGCTGGTCTGTTTCGCTGAGCTCCAGCAAATTCGTGACGAATTCACGAAAAGCAAGTCTGTCTGCGCTGTCACCAGGCACCACATAGTACAAAACACGAACACTAGATTTGCCACTAAGCCACGTTCTTGACACCGTCTTGGCTCAGTGTAAAACTCGAACTTTGTATTTTCTGTCAACGCAAGTAAAGGTACCAAATATCTGCACCTAAAAGCGTTTCCGGGAGTGAAAGTGAGGATTATAATGAGTGTGTATTGTGTGGGCGCTTCACCCCAACTGGTTCAAAGCGCCGCGAGCTGAACCCAACACGCATGCTCACGTGAATCACGTGCATGCTATCACACACGTGACATAAACGCATTACAATCGCGTGGTACGAAGGGTCAGCACAGAACTTTCGGAATTAGAATTGCACTTATTTTCAAATTTTGTGGGCTGAACATTTCCAAAGCAGAGGATGGAGGAAGCCGGAGTGCCCGGAGAGAAGAACCCCCGACGTTCGGCCCGAATGAACGGCGCCACGTACAAGAAAGAAAAATTCTTCGCCCCGAACGGGACTCAGACCTGACCTCTCGCATTGGCGGCGAAGTCAATTAACCACTAGACCACCGACCTCTATAAAGAACTCATACAAATCCTTTCGTCAAACATATTCAACTGACAAATGTTCTTTCTCTCAAAATTAGCTTTATTTCAGCATCATCACCACAACCTGTAAAACCAGTCACTCTGTGTGGACAAGGTCTCAAACAAGACCACAATTAAAATATGAACATGTACCTGCTGTTTCAGTCGGGTGTCGATCAGTTAAAATACTGAAATCTGAGGGCAGAAATACTGAAATTTGAAACCAAGCAAACGCAGCTTCAATCTGAAGCTAAGTATCGAACTATATATGTATGTCAAAAATGAGATTTGAAAAAAAATAAAGTTTAAACATACATGGGCCATACAGTGTCTTTAACGTAAAGCAGGTAAAATTTAAATTCGTGAGCACAAAATGATCAAGATATGATAACTTTAAAAAGCATATGTAATTTTCTCTCTCTCCCTCACACACACACACACACACACACACACACACATTACGTGTATAGTGTGTTTGGTAACTCAGTCGCCGATGACTTTCAACGATAACTTTTCATGCAGACACTTTCGTAGACCTACTGCAGAGAAAAGGTTATTCAGGAAATTGTGACCCAATATATTTTACATCAGCTAGTGTTCTCTCGCTTTTGGTTTCTTCTGGGTCTAAGTGAAACCAGTGCAAATCAAATATTTCCACTGCTTTTCCGAAAACCGAACAAGCCCTTTTCAAGGAATGAAACTATTCCAAAGGAATACTTTGATGCCATTCACTTACGTCACTTATTTTCAATTAATAATTAATGTTCTCAGGAGGTATCTTTAAGGCTTATTTCGGTACTTCTTTTTTTTCAGCTTGCATTTTCGCCCAAATTTTCACTTATGCCAAAGTCGTCAGCTATTTCAGAATCCTACTCATGGTTGATAAAAAGTTTGGTCACAAGTTTTCAAGCATCTAGTTCCAATAAATAAATAGATGTTTGAAAACTTGTGACCTAACTTTGAAATATCTGATATATCTAAATCTGTGATATATTTCCAATAAATATATCACAGATGTACTCCTCCTCCCCCCCCCCCCCCAAAAAAAAAAAAAAAAAAATCCTGAAAGGCTTTGGCGGCTGGATTAGCAAACACATTAATAAACAATATTAACAAAACCTCTCCTGTAAATCAAGATGAGTGGGTGTAAATATTACTCCACGGTTATCAAGATAACAAAAAGATAATAAGGTACTACACTCACTGCAATATGCAAACTGCTTCTAATACAGCAAAACAGCAAAACTTTATTTGTTCAACACACCAAATATCACAGGTCACTTTGGTAATGCCACTTTAAAAGTGAACATAAATTCTTTAATGGAAACACTCACAGAAATCCTGCGATAAGTGTACATACAAGACTTTACAAATACAGAAAAAAATGTACTGGGCATTTTCTTCATGCTACCTGTAAATTAAGTTTAAGGAAAATGCACCACGCAAACAAACTGTGTACTTAGGATATTATCTAAAAATGCACTCCGAGTAGAGACAGAAATGTCTGAATGTACCGGTACATAAGTGATTGTGTCTCTCTGTCAGTTAGCACTGAAGTCTGTCTCATAGTGGAGTGTCAAAACAACTGTGAACCATATTCTTATAACTTCTGTGCAGAGCATCCTTCCAGTCCCAGGAACTGCAAACAGACAATCAACCACACACACTCTTACATAAGTAAACGTTGACAGAATAACAACAGGACCCTATCAGCCTTGTGTCAAAACAACTGTGAACCATATTCTTATATCTTCTGTGGAGAGCATCCTTCCAGTCCCAGGAACTGCAAACAGACAATCAACTACACACACTCTTACATAAGTAAACGTTGACAGAATAACAACAGGACCCTATCAGCCTTGTGTCAAAACAACTGTGAACCATATTCTTATAACTTCTGTGCAGAGCATCCTTCCAGTCCCAGGAACTGCAAACAGACAATCAACCACACACACTCTTACATAAGTAAACATTGACAGAATAACAACATGACCCTATCAGCCTTGTGTCAAAACAACTGTGAACCATATTCTTAAAACTTCTGTGGAGAGCATCCTTCCAGTCCCAGGAACTGCAAACAGACAATCAACTACACACACTCTTACATAAGTAAACGTTGACAGAATAACAACAGGACCCTATCAGCCTCGAGTAATGCTGCTCTACCTTAAAACTACTCAATCACAGAACATATCAATGAAACACACCCAGTGTTTCAAAATATGCTACACAGCAGGAGAATATACTGTTCTGATCAAAGCACTTCTGCTGAAGACTGTTGGAGTGTGGTCAGATATGGAAGATGGGTGAGCTGCAAACTCAATCTCAGTCTGACACATTCTCTAGGCTTATGTACTGTGTCCAATAAATGCAAGATCCATCACGAAAAGACATCCGATGGCCAGGCCTCCTCTCTACTAAAACTGCATCCTGTTTGGCACAAAATGCTGGGTCACAGTTCAAAGCTGGGCCAGGTCTCTAGTTCAAGTCCCATCGCGACACTGCAGAACGAACTTGCGGAATCGGTCCGCTGAGCTCGGTCTTGGTAGCTGTGGTTTGTCACCAGGTGGTGGGCTCGGGATAAAATGTCCCCCGTCACCTGCGCCGAACCTTGGATCTGTAATACTGCCAACAGGCACGACCCGGACCCGACCAGGGCTCACCGTGCGTCTGCGAGCACCAGCGCCAGACCGCTGTCTGCGGGCCCCCTCTTCACTTTCACTGCAGCTTTGGTACCGACTTGGCGGCGAAGACGCAGCACTGCTCGGGCTCTTGTAAGAGGCAGAATTTGTTGAAGAAGACGGTGAAATGCTGGGCGCCACATGAGAAGCTTGAGTTGTGGGTGGAGAATCGCCTGTAACCTTGTACACATCCGCTAAATCTGGATTCTGTGTTATGCCTGGAGCACTGGTGTTGTTTGCGCTGATGTTCATGGCCTCCAGCCTGTCCAGAATATCAAACTCGCTACTGGAGGAATGTATGGAGCTGCTGGAGTCGGCTGTGGATGCAAAGCTGTCAGCAGATGGTGACGTGAGCGTGAGGCTGTGGTGAGCCTTCAACGGCATGGCTCTAGCAGAACCAGCAGAGCCTGGCGTCTGAATAGGTCGGCGCCTCAGGGCATCTGGCCCAAGATTCTGCATTTTTCTGAAAACAAAGCATGTAAAATTTAACAAAAACTGACTGCCATGGTACATGACTTGACTCTTCACTACCTACCACATCATGATTGTCATATTTCCTCACGTATTTCAATGTGAGGCTCAGTGTCTCACTATAGTCTACGACGAGTGCAGCACTTACATGTTGGCTGTCGTCCCTCCAGTAGCAAAGGCAGGCTTGCTGACAGGCGGAGTGCTGGGGATTGTCTCCGCTGACAGCAGCTCCTTCTCCAGCAGGGATCTCTCCTTTCTCAACTCTGTAACAGTATTTACTCATTATTTCTTTTAGATCAGAAAAGCAACCAAGACGATAAATCTTGGCGCATATCAATCAATCAATCTATCTATCTATCTATCTATCTATCTATCTATCTATCTATCTATCTATCTATCTATCTATCTATCACTCACTCACTCAACAGCACCATCAGCTTATTTCTGACTCCATGTTTTACAGTCTGCAAGAGTGTGGAACAACAATGATCTGGAAAAAAACCTGTACATGTACATAAAAAATATAAGCATCTAAATAATAGTTTAAAAAAAAGAAAATAAAGAAAGTAGGACATAGAAATTGAAAAAAAACAACAACAAACCGTTAACACAGCCACAGTGAATTCGGTTTACCTGTAATAGTCGGTTCTCGAGACAATGATGGGGTCACCCCGCCACTTCGAACGTTTGCTTCATCATCCAGGCAGCTCTGTAGAAACGCTATATCTGACTCCAACTGTTCCATCTCCTTCTCCAGTGTGCTCCTGCGTACATACCAGTACATTTCTATAGTAAATTCACACAAATACAGATCCATGCATCATCATAATGATAATAACTACATTCATTTGAATGTGACGACTGTCCTTCAGCAGAAGCTCCAGGTACGATTACAACAGCAGGTAAAAACAAGAGAAATTTGACAAGTTAAAACACATTAAAATGAATTTTTTTAGGCATCAACTGCAGACAAGTCTACACAACAGTTAAATTTTGATTCTGTGTAACAAACTACTCTGGACACACTAGGGTTTTATTTATTTATTTATTTATTTATTTATTTTTTTTGGTGGGGGGGGCTGTTGTTTTGGGTGTTGGGTTTCTTAGCCCCCCCCCCCCTCCACATTTGCACAGAAAAAGCACAGCTTTGTTGGAAATTCTGCAGTTCCAGGCCATGTAACACAGTCAAGATGCCGGTACATGTACTCTGATCTTCTTATTTTCTAATCACCTGAGTCTGCTGCAGACTTCACTGAAATCCAGGTAGTTCAGTTTGCTATCTGCCGAAGACACATCTTCACTGATTGCAGCTGAGAGGCATCGGCGACTGTAAAGAAGTCATAAATATATAATTATGTGACAATGAATGAAAAAGACTATCACAGTGGGGCTAAACACACCGTTGACATCAAAACCACCCGACACAGATACCAGAAATAGGCCATAAAGGAAAAATTGCCAGTGAGGATGATAAATACGCAGCACGGTGACTTTCTTTAAATACACTGATCAGAGTTCCAGGTGATTCTAGATTTCCTCCATTATCAGTAATAATAATAATAATAATAATAAATGGTATTTGTAGCCTAGGGCACATTTCTTTAAATAAAACTCAACGCGCCAATCACACACTGACATGCACATTTTAAAACAATGGACAGACAGACACTGGTGAAACTAACTAGTTTACACAGGACATTACTGGAGTTACATGTAGTTATTTGTGGCCTAACGCCGCGCAAGCAACAAAGGCTAATTCGCGGCTAAGGAAATTACTGGAAGGCTTTGCAAAAAAGGAACATTTTAAGATTGCTCTAAAAGAACAGACAGTGTGGGTGCATTTTTAAGACTTGCTGGCAGAGAATTCAAACAGGTTGGAGCGACATAACTCAGTGACAAAAACTATCAAGGCCACACTGGTGTCACAGTAATGGAACGGTAACCTTTACAATTTCAAGGCTTCCATAAAAGCTAGGAAGAGATCAATGGCACTGAGGGAAACGTCTCCTCTCCGAGTGACTACAGCCAAGTAAGGACAAAATGAATTTAATAATAAGTGCAAAAGATAATTTTGTTACCTGTCAGCTTGGGATGTGGGACTTAGTGGCGTCTGATGTCCATCAGGGGATCTAGCTGTCAAAGGGCGTGCACTGCCAAGGGAAGATCCACTTCCTATCAAACAGAACGCTGCTAGCAGCATGAGTACAAGCACTGAATCTGGTCTGTTATAAATATACCTACTCTGTATGTTCTCCGTAACAGCAAAAACACCCAAAAACAACAACAACAACAACAAAAAACCACTTAAAGCAACATCACAGAAAAGGACAGTGAAAGAGGATAAAAATAACAACACTCCACATCCCCGAACTATCTCAGTTACATGCCTTTTTGCTTGTAATCTCATCTGGTACAACTTTGTATGCCTACTAAACATGCACCCATTTCTCTACAATGAGAAAGATGGCCAAAGCAGGCATAAGTTTTCCCCACCAAAAAAGAGAAAAACAGTATGTGTTATAGAGAAAAAGGAAACAGCGGTGATGTCAAGTGCTTCTCAAAACCAAACTGCAGAAAACCAACAATGAACACATAAAAAGCAGTGGAAATTGGCATACTGGCCGAAAAAAGCTGATGCAGTGATGCCTGAATGATACGTGATGCTGATAAACTGTCCTGCATGTTCCTCTTTTCTCTCCTTTTTTTTTTTTTTTTTTTTTGCCTCAATGGCGGAACAGCCAAAAAAACACAACAAAAAAGCTGGAAACTGGCCTCGAGGCTGCGACATTCAGCAAAACGGCTGAAAAGACTTATGCCTGTGAAGACTGGCTCAAAACCACGTCTATGGAGGTCTTCAGAGCAGACAAGTTTTTAGCACATGTAGTTGGCTGCTTGGGTAAAAAAGCTAATGGTTTACTTACGTCTGACCTCTTCAGCGTAGTCCAGTACTTGGGAACTATGTCGGGACAAAACTGCTGGCAAATCCCTGATTACACAAGCACACCAGTGTCATTTCAGTCATGAGTAATAATTAAAAAAATGGCAGTTCTGTGCCCTCACACACACACTCACACATACACTGTTCGGTACATACTCATATACTTTAATAATAATTATGGTAAACATCTACAATACTATACAAATAAAACAAAGGAATTATCATCAAGTTTACTTTCCAAGATGGACAGTCACATTCCTCTGGGTCTTACTGACCAGGCTACACATGACAGGATCAACAAGGTGACAAGAGTCAAACTCCGTCGTTTTGCTGTCATGTCATACCCCCCGCCAAAACAACAACAACAACAAAAACACCCCCCAAAAAAACAAAAGACCCAAAATTTAAAAATAACAAAAAGCAAATTCCTCATAAGAGCTGTCAAGAAACTGTTAATCTTGTCTGATTTTTGCACATAGGGCCACAACCGAAAAAGAGCCGAAAACGTGGAATACTCATGCATGGTATGAAATGTGTTAATGTGGTCATATGACTTGAATTCACATAAACACTCTACTTACATTCCTTTTGTGCGAGATTTTTCTTTCACACTGTCTGCTAAGAAACAAATTTCCTGGATGAGTCTGTCCCGCACATGAGGAGGTTCAGCCAATCTTGGTGTGGTTTTGTTCTCGCTTTCTGTTTCTTCTCTGTAGTCCTGCCAGATCTCCAGTAACAGGTTTATCTGTGTGTGACAGGCAAAAACATGTTTAACTTCCACAAGCCGGAGCACTGTCTGTACTGGCACTTATAACCCAAGGCTTTACAGAAAACCAGAACCTGAGTGCAGAAGATATTCTGGAGTATATAAAATGCTCCACACAGCTCGCTTCGACTGTGATGTCACCATCATTTGGTCTCAGCCATAGTTTGGAAAATTGAAGGAAAAGCGCCATTTATCTCCCGGTGCCCTTTTCCATGTCTTTGGCAATACAGATATCTATGCTGCTACGAAATCTGTAAACAACACGCTAAAAATGTACAACTAAACTGATGATAATCAAACCAGGCTCATGTTTCCCAGCAACTACTTTGTGGATATGATAAATTTTGACGCAGTGCTTTAACTGGTTCCAGTTTGGTTGCTTCGCGCGTTTCACACGCTGGAGAGGTTTTGGTTCTACAAGTCACACTCACAGTACACTGATGGGAGATGGATCGACCTACCCGAGTGTAGCGCAATTAAGATTATCGGCTATGGCAGAGATGAGAAGCGAAATCAGCTTGTGCAATTTGTAAATGCTCGAGGAGATTCTTTTTGCTTCTAACAATTATTACCATCATAGGACTTGGGGTTTAGAACCACAGGTTCGCCTTTAGCCTGCACTACTGTACAATATTCAGCATCTGAATGATATGGATAAGGGTGGGTGGGTGGGTGGGTGTTTGGGGGTTTAAGTCCTTTTCCACCACATAGGGTGATATCAAAGACGGGGCAACAATGAAAAAGCCAGCACAAATATTTGACCCCAGCCGGGATCGAGAATGATATATGGATAATGGATGATGTGCAAAACTTAAAGGCAAAATACAAACTAGCATGAACAGTCATAGAAAAGAGTCATTTTGATTCAACTTTCAAGAATCTAACACTGCAGACCTTCCACAACTGTGAAAGCTAGTAAAATCTTTCAAAATGCCACGCTACTACACATTCCTTTATTTACCTCATTACGAAGCTCCAAAGTCTGATCGACTAATGAAGCTCCCAGCATGCTCTTGATCTCTTCCTGTTCGCTGGGTGATACATGCTGTTCTACCAACTGCCACAGTGACAGAGGTGGTGTGTACGCCCCAGGATCAATTGGAAATGTGGCCATGTTTCAGGCCCAGTTCTGAACCTGCAGAGGGAAAATAATATACTCAAGCCACAGAACGCCCTAAGTAATCTAAACAATCATGCAGCCAGCTTTTGAAAAGGTTTTTTTTTTTCTAAATTATAAAGATAATTTTTTCTCTGTTGCCTTCCTCAGGGGAAAAAAATCAGTATCTTAATCAGTGTTAATTACTGAAATAAACCCACTGGCACTTTGAGTACTGTATATATTCACTTGTAAGCAAACCAACATTTCAACATCAAAGTCTTTTCTGTGTTGAGGCGTAACCACAGAACAGTATTTATGAGCAAAAATGCATTCAGCTACGAGCCAATTGACACGAAACACCACTATTTGGACGAGAAATTCATGTAAGCGTAGCACTTTATCAACACCTTCTTCGAGAAGGTATCACATCCGTCGTTATGCAGCTTTTAAGTTTCAAGTCTTGTAATCGAACCCTCTCCTACTATCCAAGTATCATTTCTCAAGTCAGAACCACACTTACAAAATACTTACCCCTAATCTCGAGTAGGGAAAAGAATATTATCAACAAAATGACGTACGCATTTAGTCAGTGTTGCATTTTTCAAGGTTCAACCGAAAGTCGCTCATGGAATCTACCGATTTATTCCGATAACCTACCGATCAACTATCGTATACCTTCACAAACAAATAGAGATGGATGTCTTTTGTCTTTCTACTCAATTACCTTTGGAAGTTTCAGCGATTATTCATCAATTTCGTGCTTGATTCCACAACTATGACTTCTCGCAAAGTATGTTGTCCGCCATGTTGTTTACACAACGGTGTCGGGGCAATTTTCTCCCCTTCTTGAACGACTTCCGGTTTGACGTTGGCAATCTGTTACCCCATGAATTTAACCACCAAGGATACAGAGAGAGGCAGAGAGACACAGTTATTCGAATTGTGCAGAATCATGAAAGATTACATTTTAATGTCACAACTGCACTTTTTACACAAAATGTCGGACTGCTTCAAATTATTAAGCCCAAAAACTGTGAAGTGATGCCCACACAAAATCATTAAATGACACTGTATAAATTCAGTGTAGGTGTATACACCCAGTGCATACTGAAAATTCGTTGTTGTACTAAGGTACACCAGACCACCCACAGGTTATTTCACACAAATGGCAGATTCAGGATTGAATGAATGCGCAGATCGAACACTGTTAGCAGCATACAAAAAAAGGAGGAACGGCCCCGTCCTACAAATTTGTTTCTCCAAACTTCATTTTATTTTGTCTTTGTAGTTATTGTTGCCGGTTCTTCCCTCTCCAAGTTCTACCAATGACACTAGATCCTCTACGACCTCGACCGATTAGCCACGTGACTGGGGGTGGGGCCGGGTGGGGGAAGAAGGGAGGGAGAGAGAGAGAGAGGCAGAGAGAGAGGGTGGGTGAGTGGGTGGGTGGGTGTTTAGGAGTTTAACGTCCTTTTCCCCCACATAAGGGTGATATCAAAGACGGGGCAACGAGAAAAAGGCCAGCACAAATATTTGGCCCCAGCGGCCAGGATTCGAACTCTCGGCCCAAGCATTGAAAGTCCAACGCTCTACCATTCGGCCACCCTGGCTCCCCAGAGAGAGAGAGAGAGAGAGACGTCAGTTCCGTGATCTAAACATTTGACGTCAGCCCAGGCAGGTCGTCATACAGAGAGAGAGAGATGACGTCAATTCCGTGAAGTAAACTTTCGACGTCAGCCTCTAGCACTGAGATCGTCTGAGGATGCTTGTTCATGTCTTGTGATTTCCCTGTTGGCTTTGTGACTTCTCCGACTGAATTATTTTTCACATGAAATCTGGAAGATCTAGAGGGCTGATGAAATGTCGGAAGCAGTGGCGATACTTGCAGATTTTGTCTGCGAACCAAACATTTGACGTCAGCCCCACGCTGCTCGTCTGACAGATGATACTTCTACATATCTTGTGATTTCCTTGTTGCTTTTGTGACTTCCGTGACTGAATTAATTTTGACATAAAATCTGGAAGATCTAGAGAGCTGATGAAACGTGGACTTAAGTGCCTTGGTTTGTACTTAAGAAATTGCAAAATTGGAACTTTTTTGACCGGCGCTTCTCGCAGAAACGTGAAAAATGTGTTTATCTAAAAGCTCTGCTATTCTTAATACTAAAGCTATAATAGTGCAGCAGTTCATGTCATATGTGCAGTTGGCACAAGTGACAAAAATACCGGAATGATGAGTAATTTGAAGGAGTCTTTTCATAGATATTTGGCTTTATATGCAAACCACCCCTACCTCGGAAATATTTTTCTTACACAAAACCTGTCAGAGCTACAGAGCTGTGCTACGAAAACAGGCAGTATAATTGGATGATCTTCCCAATTTCAGAAAATGAAGCCATTTGAACATTTTTTTCGAAAAAATTCGTAACATGACCGAGTTTTAAAATTCGGCGATAACTCTTCTGAAAATGCAGTAGGCTAAAAATCGTGAAAAGTAGGTCTGGAGAAGGTGAATTCCCATTTTATCTCAAAGTAAAAAGGCCTCCAACGAGGTGGTTTAGGAGATAGCCATCATTACATCCGTCCACACACACACACACACAGACACACGTCATTCCCGCCAAAAAGAACGCAGCAGCAAAGTGTGCACGTAAGGTGTCTATGACGCAGATTTCGTTACGTCACTGTGTGCGTGAAAGTAAGTATTGTGTGGAGAAACGTCACAGTCTTGTTTTGTATCACTGAAACTTGCTGCTGCGCGTAGCAAAATCTGCCCCGTCTCATAAAGTTGTTTCTCTATAGAGAAACAACTTAAAAAGGGTACTGTTGTTTATGTTGTTTATTCTTCCCAGTTCGATATGCAATCCTGAAATGTTTGTGTCTAACGTTACATGTATAGATACATGTACTATTCAATATCTACCTTTTCTTCTACACATAATTCCATTAGTAACACACACACACACACACACACACACACACACACACACACACACACACACACACTCTTGATGAACAAGAAAGCTGCATGCAAAATGCAACTGAAACAACAAATACATGACAAGTACTCCATAAAAGTACTCTATAAAAATTAAATCTTTATTCAAACAGATATTCATACATGCCTCGTGTGATTCAACATTTTATTCACACTGCACGTTCATTTGTGCAAATGTAAAATCAGCAATTTTAATGTGTCAAAAATAGAGAATTTACATCAAGTACATGATACACAACATACACAATTCCATAAAAAGAAGCAGAAAGCAGCGGCAGCTGGCAGTGGAAAAACCTTTTAACACACCATTTTCTGCACACCTCTTGAATTATCAACACCAAGTTCAACATACCTATTCTCTTCCCTCTCTCCCCCTTTGGCAGGCCTTTTTACTGAGACAAAGAGATGTTCTACACACGCACGCGCGCGCGCGCGCACACACACACACACACACATGCATTTATTCCAACTGAACTTTAAAGCAAAGAAAAATGAGGTACAGCTTTCTATGAAAATGTTGACAGTACGAGCAAGGAAAACAATTGTTGGATAATATCTTATGGTATTGCATCTAGAAAGAGAAGTACAAACTGCATGATATGATTGTACCTGTAATAATGCATGCACCAATGTACATGCAGCTTGAGTGATGTCACTGATATGCAACAGGAACTGACCAAAATAAACTGATACATGTGTAAAATTTAAAGTGTGCACAACACGGCACTACGTGTACACCACTTGACCTATCACCTGGTGAATGCATCAGTAACTGCAGAACGCAACAAAAGGGATGCAAAGTTTTGTGGGGAAATAAAAATCTGAATGTAAACAATCAAATGCTACAGTAGTAAAGCAAAAATGCAGTGATAATTAAACAAAACTGAAAAAAAAAACAAGAAAAAATGTGCATTCTGAAAAGCACTCAACCTCAAGACGCCACGCATTTGGCACACTTATGAACACTTTGGTACAAACATATATATCACAAATCTACACATTATGTACAGTTTTTTTCTAAGTATTGCTACTGTTGTAAATATACTTTGCAAAATGGAATGGTGTGTGTGTACGTACACAGCGACAGCGTACAACAGCGACACAACACTGTGCACAGCGACAGCGTACAACAGCGACACAACACGTAACACAAAACGCAAGAACACAATACCTACACAGCCACTAAATGGAATGATGTCAGATGTATCACTAGCAAAATATATAGGCAACAGTATCCATGCAGCCATTTAAAACACAGCTGACAAGGTCTCGTACATGAAGTTTAGTGCCCCACTGTCAGCAGTTGCATAGTAACTGATGTGACACTGGCTGTAACTCTGTGACATGATTGTATGCTAACATGACTGTGCAGTAGTATGACAGTGAAGTCACGTGACTGTGTGGTAACATGACCAAGCGGTACCATGACTGCGCAGTTACGTGACTGCGCAGTAACATGTCCCTGCGGTACCATGACTGTTCAGCAACATGACTGTGCGGTATAATGACTGCATGGTACACGACTGTCTGGTAACATGACCGTGTGACTGTGCTAAGCACGCCTGCAATAAGCCAAGCTCTTAAATTTAACGATGGTATATGTCCTAGCATTCAAAATTCACATACAAATTTGCATAAATTAAAAAAAGAAACCCTTTCTTAAAAAACAAAACAAAACAAAAATTACAAGACACCACACAAATCGCAGTTTAGCAACTTAAGAATGCTCACAACCAAATTAACTAATGCAGGAATGTGCAGCACACCCTTTTTTTGCACGAACTCTGAAACATGCAGATGGTACCAGCGCTCACAATTCACAACCATAAACCTGAACAAAGTGCCAGGGAACAAGTCAACATTTTCAGAAACTTTTCACAAGTGTTCTCATGCAGAAATGCTTTCGATGATCAGAGTGAGATATGTTCATGAGAATAAATCCAGCAGTTCTGAGGAATGACGAATGATATGCTTGGTATTCTAGAGATAATCTAGAGATAAGGCCAACAGGGTCGAGCACAAAGACGTAAGGATCCAGCACAGAGACCTATTAAAGCATACTGGTGAGAGATCAAAATTAACTCACAATGGATGGAACAGGCAAAAAATGCCATAGACATCTCTCAAGTCACAGCATCAAGAATGCATAATGGTCTTCTATGCTGCATGCCCACACTGCATGGACATTTTGAGCGAAGTACCTTGTTCAGTTTATGTTTGGCAACACTAAAAACATCGGATGATTTCCTACAGCTTGTCTCAAGTAATTTTTTTTTTTTTTTTTAAACACGACAGATGCTAAATTCAACTACAACTTCAAAACGACCAACCTGGCAATGACAAACAACAAATGCCCTTACAATCAGTGAATAACACTACAGAGATAACTGGCACCTTGCTTTCATGAGGCGTTTATTTCTTATATGTTGTCAACGTAATTGGTGTCATTTCAAGTTGTGCACACACACCTTAAAAAGATTTTTTTTTCCCTTTTAAATCAAAGTATCAACTTCATTGGAGTTTAAAAAAAAATATTTTCTAGAAACGAAAAAAAAAAATAAAAAAAATCACACACACTTTTTCATACATAATGCCTGCAACACAGCAACACCATAAAATTCAAGCACACTGTCACTGTGTGCCAAGTCTGTCAAATAATGCTATGTTTCATAGCATATAGTGTCAATATAGGCAGACATATCCAGCTCCAAAACCTGAAAGACTCAAAGCGCTGAAAATAACATGCTCGTTGCTTTGCTGGGGCACTAATTACCAATCGTTTGCATCATTAAACTTGTGTGGTCGTCACAGTTCAGTGTTTAACTTTACCCTGGGTCTGAGAAAAAGAAATAAAATAACTTTTAAAAAAAGGGTCTGTAGGCCTCTTGGGTATACACCATAGGAACCGTACATAAAAATAAAGAAATGAACTAACTGAGACATGTGTCAACTGAGAGCCATCAAAAATAGCTGGTTCAGATGAGGCAGCAGTGCACGAACAGTGAAAGAACAGCACAATTCAAACAGAAAATGAGTTGCCCGGAAAGGGATGGAATGTGGGAAGCTCAATTCTTCCTAGTGATTGGTAGGTTTGGGTGACTGTTCACTCGTCGATGTCGATGGGGTGGAAAAGAGATTCATGCGAATGTTCATGTTGGTGGGAGTTGCAGCATCTGAGTTGTTGGATGTGTCGCAGATGCCTCCTCTGGTCTGTGGAGACTGAGGTGTGGACGAAATTGCTGCATCACCTCTGCTTGGGAGAAGACAAGAGAGAGGTAAAGCATTTTAATTTATAATATAATTATGACCATATAAAATAAAACAGGGCAGTTGTGTGTTTGGTTAAAATGATAATAGGAAAGCATTATTTGCATCAATCTCAAGGGAGTGAACATCACATGAACACCTTCACAGACCATTATTCCGTGTAGTGACAAACCATTTGTGGGCCTCAACTTCCGGTATATGATTATATGCTTAACCTGCTTTAACAATTCCCTGCATTCAGTGCAAGAATGATCATTTTCTGTGAGGAGTGGCTGTTCAGAAAGTTACAAAAATCAGGTTTTTAGGGCAACCCTATGCTTTTTCTTCACAACCCATCTACGGCCTGTGAAACAAACCTTGGTAAATGTGCGAGACCAAGCGCCCTGAAGAGTTCGGCAGTAGATGGGGTTCGAATCTTGCCTTCAGGTGCTGGGGAAAAGTTGGGAGTTGCTGGCAGTAATCGAGTCATGCCCTCTGAAACAGAAAACCCTTCCACAGTGAATATACCAACTTCATGAACAGAAACTTTTTGCCACGTTAAGATAAATGAAAATGAGGTAGGTAAGATAATGCAAATTCAATGCAATCTTCAAATCAACTTTTGGTTAGCAGTAGTTACACTAAATATGAAACTGATGCAATAATATATATTGTACTTGTGTATACCATACAGTAGTAAGATTCTGCAAACTCCTACCTTTCTGCTGCACTCTGCTCTGATTCTGTTTCTCATGAAATGGAGTGATGTTCAGGAAGTGCTCCTTCAGGATTTTCATTCTCTCTTCTTGAATCGCTTGCCTCTGGAGAACATAAAGACATAAAGAGTTGCATATGTCACAAAATGTCTTGAAACGGAAGCAATGGTTCAGACAAGGACTGAAGACAATCAACTTCCTGTCAGAAATCATACATAATATTATAAGTACACAGTAAATACAGAACAGAGGCAAGTTTTAACCACAGAACAAAATCTCAGTGGATGAGGGAAGACTCCACAACTGTACTTTCCCTTGTGAAAGAAACTCAACAAAACATTCTGTACAGACAAGGAGATAACAGCTTCGAAGACTATGAACAACAAGTTTTACCTCACGACCAAGTTTAATGGCAGCCTCGGTGAAGAGTTTCCGCTCTTCCTCAAAGTGTGCTTTCTCCTCATAGAACAGTTTCTTCTCCTTCGCCAACATGTCCTTCTCATGAAGAATCTGAGACTCATGCAGATAGGAATCTGAATGAGTCTGTAAGGAATGCTGCAAAAACAGAACAAGAAAAACCATCATCCCATGCTTCCATTCTGAATTAAAAACATTCTAAGAACACATACCATCATGATACAAGTACAATGCCCATGTACAATTTACAATAACATGCTTATGAATACTGCTGTGCAGAGTACTCTTGCAAGATGCTGATACCTGGGGCTGTAATGTGTAAACACTCTCTGATGTTGAACAGGGGTTGTGCTGGTGTTTCGCATTTTGCAACAGAAAAAGCATGGGCACACCGCAGAGGCCCTTGAAAATGCGTACGGCATCCACAAAAACATATATGAAAAAATATCCAATAAACGTGACACCTGGTTGAACACAACCAAAAGAGCACAGAACGATTCCCAAAAAGGCAAATGGGCTTATTTTCTTCTAAATTAAAACACACACACACACACACACACACACACACACACACACACACAAACTGATTCCCCTATAACAAAAACTAGAATACGTTTCTAAGGTACTGTATAACATTATGCCATCTCAAATAAACCATTCTAAAAGTAACCACCTGAATAAGCTGCTCTTGTTGCTGAATAATCTCCTTGTACTTGTCAATCTGTTTGCTCAAGCACTGGATTTCCTGTGTGTGCTCATCTTTTCCTTTTGCTGCTGGACTTGCAACCTTACTAGGGCTGGAAAGGTTAGGTTCTGTGGAATAAAATTTAGACATGTGACACTTTGCAAAAATATGCACAAATTTATACATCACCATCAAAGTTCATGAACAGTTACATCTTCACAATGGATACCGTGCACAATAAACGTTACAGGTTCTGGGACAAACATACACGATTTGCAGATTCTTTGAAAGGTGATCATGTGGTAGCTGTAATTATTAAATCATTTTCAGTATTATTAATTCCATAGAGCCAAAGGCTGCTGGGAACAATAGCCACTGTAATTTCAAAGAAATCTCCTAACCACAATAAGAAAATGAAACAAATGAATATGCTCAAATAAAACAAAATTAAAAACCTGAACTCAGTCATTCAAACGTTCATGCTCTCAACAGTCCGAAGTAAAGGTAATGGATGGCCTCTAACGATATCAAAATAATACAATGTAACTGAACGGCAAGCACAAAACCTATTGTAAATCATCAAACCCATACCACTTGACAGCTGATGAACTAGACAAAAATCAAGTAAGTTTTGGTTTACTGTGTGGATTAGATCTCCCAACGGTGTGCAGAATATATCTAAACACAGCTCTGTATAAAAGCATATGGTCTGTCTTGCATTTTGAGCCAATTGTCAGACATTAGCCTTTAACAGAATGCTTACATATTATACGAGAGTCCTTAATTCCTGTATTTCAGAATGTGAAAATCTACAGGACTGTCAAAGGTGAAAATTGCTCCGTAATTACACTTCTATTCAAACTTGATTACTAGTAATTACAAAATAAGTCCCTTACTTTTTTTCCACGTTCGCTTGACGCTGAGCCCAATCCTTTCGCAAGTCTGTTTGAAGGCACGTTCTATCTCCCGCCGAACCATGTCATAAGGCATCTGGTAATATCCTGCACAGTCAACTAATAAATCAATATTTCCAATGACAAAAAACATGCTGAGCCAAAGTAGCTATCTAAAAAAAACTGTCTGTTCAGGGAAACACACACCACACACACACACACACACACACACACACACACACACACACACACACACACACACACACCCCTACCTTCATTTAGTTCTGCAATGGTCAGAGGAGTTTCAGTGGTCACTTCATCACCATCACCGTCATCATCATCCGATGACGATGACGACTCTGAGAGGTCTGCGAAAGACTGAAACAGAATGCACCGAAAATATGAGTTTCCTCAGAACTGACTCCTGTCAATCACTTTCACCTGCAGGACAACCCCTACATTATCTGCACTAATGTGGCAAAAAATTTGTCACATCAAAATCACAAGACTCCACTTCATAGTCTTTAGCAGAGACTCACGCAAGCAAGCAAAGCCTTGGTCATTATTCCATAGACCGCTTACAGAACAGAGGCATGCAAAGAGGCAGTGGCACACGGTCAAAGCTAAAGAACATGGTGGGGCCCATGTGAACCAAACTGACGTTGGAACAGTCTCGGAGACAACACAGGGGAGATTACTGAGAGATGAAGTGAGGCATTTAAGGTCAGTGTTCCCGATTAAGCACATCTGTGAGTATTTTGTACGCACAAAACTCTTAAACTGACGCACAAATCTGAGAACAACGTGTCACAGGGGACACAAGTTTTCTGGTCTAGCCATGATAAAGAGTATTTTTCCAACTCTCTCCCAGAAACTTGATGAACAAAAAGCGATAATTATGTATCTAGCTGCAGACACTTGCACCATCACATTTTTGCTGAGCCACTGCGCTTAACAGACAGAATCTGGTGTGCGGACCCTCCAAACTTACACAAGGACCCTCAAAAATATGGAGAGAGGGTCTAAAGGACCCTAGTATTTTCAAATCACAGGGAACACTGTTATGTCTTCCAAGCAGGGTGATAACACCTTCAACTGAACTTCAGTAAATCAGATGAATTGTCCAGGCAATTGAAAACCAACACAGTATGCGACAGCAAAAGCACACCAACCTGAGTTCGGACTGTGGAGACTTCATCAGTCTGCTTGAGCAATGTGGACAACTCCCGTTGCATGGTGAGCAGGCAGTCGCGGAGTTCTGTGTTCTCCAGGACCAGTTCCCTGTGTCTTTCCTCGTAGTTCCTGATTAGCATCTGGTACATCTCCTCTTCTTGCCTGGAAATTAAAGATGACAACCAGGTGTGAGGCATGAGACTATGCAATGTACAAACGACATGGTACTTAACAATCATCAAATAAGGTACATGTAATATTCTTATGAATTAAATGCAGCCAAACTCAGCATAAAATTAATAAGCTTGTCACTTGTCAGGTTAGTGATGGAACAAGGATGTGTGTGTGTGTGTGTGTGTGTGTGTGTGTGTGTGTGTGTGTGTGTGTGCATGCATGTTTAGGAGGGGAAAGATAGGCAACAACGCAAATCAAATTTAGGGTATTCTTACTTGCTCAATCCCGTTTTCCATTGTGCACGCTTTCCCTCAGTATTCTGAACCGTGTTCATAAGATCCATCCCTGTTATGATATTATATA
This sequence comes from Batillaria attramentaria, assembly GCA_018292915.2. Lineage (NCBI taxonomy): Eukaryota > Metazoa > Mollusca > Gastropoda > Batillariidae > Batillaria > Batillaria attramentaria. The sequence goes on from JACVVK020000226.1 coordinate 638,379, forward strand.
TACAAAGCTCACTAAATCGAAGAGACACAGTTGCTGGTCATGTGGCATCTGACAAAAAAGTAACAATGACTGACAGTGAAAGTTTTAAAACTTTGGAAGTGACCAGAGGAATGCAAAAGGCCAAGACACTGGGAAATTGCAAGAAATGTGGTAAATCAGAAGGAATAGAAAGAGATGTCTATCCAACAAAACTTGGACATTAAGAAAACAAAGACAAAACAAGCTGACAAAAGTGAATTTTCTGGCTCACCAACTCTACGGTCAGGATTTTTGTCCATAAGTAGCTGATGTAAGCGATCCTTGAGTTTGTTAATCTCGCGTTCCTTCTTCTTTTGTTCATGTTTGAACTGTAGATCTTTATGATGCATGACAGACTGCAAGCACTTCACCTGTAAAGAATATACGGATCACTTATTGTGCAAGTTTTCTCGCTTACAGTATATATATATTTCCTGTTTAACACACACACACAGCTGGTGCACTTGCTTGTCACATTTTTAAAAGTTCTGGGATTGTATTGTGGTTGTACTTTATATGAAACCTTACACCTTAGTTCGTTACCTCATTTCTTCGGCAACAAAGCCTAAAACAGATTATCTATTTTACCCTAGGGTTTCAGGAACAAAATGAAGACTTTACATAAATTTTATCTGATGACACAATCAAAGCTCACTTCTTCTTTCTCTGCCTTGAGCTTGCCAGCAGTCACTTTGTGTCGAGCGGCTAACTGCCGGAGTTTTTCCGTCTCTTGGGCCAAACCTCTCTCCAGTGCCTCATGCTGCCTTGTGGCTCGTGCCACCGACGACCTATGATGGTCACGCTCTCCTGAAAGACGCTGTACCCTGGATCAAGATTCAAGTACATATTTATATAATTATATATTCAAGTAAATTTCATTTACATAAGAGAAGTGAGTAAAACTTTTAAAAAATGTTTTGACAGCATAGAATAAGTTAATATTTTTTACTGCAAATTGGGAAGAAAAAAGGCTTGCAAAAACAGAATAGTCACATGACCTACCCCTCTGGAACTAACTCAAACAAAGTGTTGAAACAAGCTCCATACAAAACAATGGCTGCCTTAATTGCACAGGCAAAATGAGCAAAAGAAATACTTTTAATAAAATAATGGTCATACATGGTACCAAGAGCATGCAGCAGGCACTGAAGGGTTTTTCTTCTTCTTTTTTTTTTTTTTTTTTTTTTTGCACCCTAGAAATGGTCAATCATCATTATCATCATAAAATTCTAAATGACTGATGGTCTCCTGTAATCAAAAACAAGCAGATAACCATGCACCTCATAAAGAGAGGTTTCAGACTGACTGTACACATGCTGACTGTGCTTCCACACACCTGTTTTCCAGCTCATCTTTTGTGCTGTACAGTCTTTGGTAGAGACGAAACAGATCATAGGCACGGTTCAGCAGTGAGCATGTGTCTGGATTTCCTTTGTTGTTGCATGAAACAGCAGGCAAACCTAATAACTGAAGCTCCTGAAACACACATAAAGGTTTTTTTTTTTTTTTTTTAAAGAGTAGCCAGACACAGGCTTTTACTGAATTTTAGTGTACTTGAATGTGTTTCTTTTACATGCTTCACAATGGCAGGTGTTAAGAAACCTAAATCATAGTAAATGCGCCCATACAACAAGCAATCCCTTTGGGCCAGACTGCCTCTCTAATCATGACTGACATTCTGTGTGTGGTGCACAAACAGAAATTCTAATCTCGGTTACTAATTTCACTTTTACAAATAAGAAAAGCAGCCAGCTAGCACCGACGATGAACATTTCATCATTTTGTGAGTTCAATATAAAGCCGAACATAGAGATTTAACCTCGCTGGTTTTGACGGTTACCTGGTTGAGAAATGCTACACAACTGCTAATGTTGTTTCCAGTGCAAAAGATTTCCTGTGAAGCAGAAGCGCCTGTGTCTCCATCTGCTGCATCAACACTGTCTAACCGATGTGCGGCCCCTGTGTTCGCTGTGTAGAATGACAGCAACGTCCAGTCTGCCATACTGACGAAGAAATGTGATGGTAAAATTACAAAGTAATGCATGAAAACTGAAAACCTTCTGGTTCAGACTGTCCTACGACTAGTTTCACAACAGATCTTGACCCATCCTGAGCCCTGTTGCCGGTGGAATGGCAGGGTGTGTGTGTGTGTGTGTGTGTGTGTGTGTGTGTGTGTGTGTTATGACAGTAAGAGTTGTAGATTCTTATTCATTTAGAAATTGTGAAGCGCGTTCAGCTCACCTTGTGGGGATACCGCGCTATATAAGAATGTTACATTATTAATACACATAAAAAGAAATTTATGCGCTATCTGTTTTCGTGGTTAGCTGCTGGCACCTTAACCACTCATGATATGTTTGTGCGCAATATGATGGGTTGTGCGTAGAGAGAGAGTGCGCCTGAATAGTGAATTGAAGAGACTGTATACTGGGTAGTGAGAACGAACGGCAACTTATCAAGGTCTGCTTAGAGACTAACATCAAAATCTGAGAGACTACAGTACCGTAAATCATTCACGCAGCAATAGTACACACTGTAAATGCCACTTCTAGGGCGGCAACACTCACGGAATCTTTTCATCTAACCGAGGTACCTGTTATTACCGTTTCTTTTCGCTTTTCCAAACCACCTGTGAAAAACCGACCTCAAAAAGCGAAAATTTCTTAACAATATCACGAGTTTCACTCATAAATGCATGGGCTAAACGTGGCAACTACTGATTTCTGCGTGTGCCATGCGAACTTAGGCACCAAAGTATATTATCAGCAGTCAATTTGTACATGACAACTTACCCCGCATTTGAGCGAGTTTCGTAGCGTCCTTCGCTCCACATCCGACACAAGTAAAAATAAGGTGACGTCATCGTAGTTTCGCATATATCCGTAACGTGAATGGATCTAGTATGGCCCTGAATTCAATTTGTTTCACTTGATACTGTCACAACGTTGAGTTTCTCTCCCTGGAAATCACCCAAATCACTTAACTGGGATGCCATTCAGAAGACAGGCATGTTAACTTAGTTTCGTATAAAGCGGGAACGCGCAAACATGAAGATATCGAAAGTAGATGTCAATGTGGCCACCTAGATGTGGTGGTTTAGTCACACCCTTCCAAAACTTCGCTTGTAACGCCTTTGTCCCTTGCTGTGCCTGTTTCAATTTGCAAGTGAATCCCTGATCCGTTATAACTCGAGCAACTCCGTCAATATGACTGGCGAACTAACGCCCGCGCCGCCTACGGCCGCAGTGCCTCACTGACTGTCCTGACCATATGACTGAGTGAGTGACTTGTGACTGACCGCCGACGGCCCGGCTCAGTAGTCACTGACTGGCAGTGAGTTGATTCCGATTCCTTCGGCAGATCTGTACAACTCACAACTATGTGGTGACACTGAATTGACTACTACTCTGCCGGCCGGGGACGTCAGTCTCACTGAGTCCGAGTCTTGCCGGGCCCGCGATGGCCGCGGGCGGCGGCGGCGCCGGCCGGACCGCTGACACTGACTCACAAACTGACTGACAAAACTGAACTGACAGAGCCGGTAACGCCAGCCGTCCAGGTTATCCTAACAGGGTCAGTCCATTCACACTAACAACCGTCTGAGTCTCTGGCCACTAAAGCGGCCACAGACGGACTGACTCAGTGCCCCGAGTCATTGATCAAGGTGATAACTTCAGTGAACCGGGCTGCCGGAGGCTGACCGGCTGAGCACTGCACTGACTCGGACTTGGTGACCGCCAGCCGCCGGGCCGGGGTTAGTCTTCGCCGGCCGGACTGACACAGTCACTGACACGTCACAGTCACAGTTTTCAATAGTAGGAAATCCGTAAAATGAGGTGACAGGCCACGGTAGATTGTTTGGCGGCGGCGGCTCTAGCACTGAGTGCAGACGCACGCACTGAACGGACTTGACTGGCCCGGCCGGCTGACTGAGTGGCGGCGGACCGTCAACCAGCCGCGGCCGCCGGTTAGTGAAAACTCTCAACAAACAAACAAACAAACAAACAAAACTAATCAAAACAAACACTCCCTGCCCCCAGAACAACACTGAACACAACTGCCAAATGTAAAAGATCCCAAACTGAGTAAACATTAAAAATTGAAAAAAAAAAAAAAAAAAACACTACAACAAACGACGTGCCCTGACTGATCTGCTATGTGTGTGCCGGCGTGGGTGTCACTGTGCGGAGAGCCGGTGTACTACCTACCCGCCCGCCCCCCCCCCCCCCCCCCCCCGGACCACGGATTGATAAAACGTTTCAGGCGGCTTACCTTGCAGTGGCGACTGAATATCCAGCGTCGGTCGGAAACTAACCTTACTGGACTTCACATAGGCTACATGTATCACGAGACGATACTGAGAGGGTTTATATGCAAAAGAAAAGCAATGCCTACAAATACACACGTACGATGAATTTCGAAACCATCTCAGAATGATACATGCACCATATCTGTACAAGCTGACTGAAGAGCTACACGGAACTTTGTGGCATCTGACCGTGAAGCATTAATCCTTGCTATTTGACCCAGCGCCGTAACGGTACGCATGTGCTGTGAAGCGTGACGTTCTTGCTATAATATTGGCCTAACCGCACTGAGGTGATTTTTTTTTCTTCTCAAACAGTTAGGCTAGGCCACAGCGGTATAAGCCGGTATTCAGGCGCAGGCTTTTAGACTGATTTCTTGACACAGTTAATCTAGGGTGAAGGTTTGTCATGGAGCCAAAAATTGTTTCCACTTGTATTCATTGTAGCTCACATTACGGGACTTTGTAAGCCTTGTATGAAAAGAAAAATGCTGTGGCGAAGATGAAAAAATAAATAAAAATTCGAGGACATGGGTGAGCAGTGTACTTAGTTCAGTTGCATGTAACTGTGAGCGTGTGTGTCAGTGTATATGCAACAAATAAAACTAGGAGTAGGTGTTAAAAAGTATTTGCAGCTTCATTTGGTACCCATCTAGTTTGCTGTCAGATTGTATTAGACTGAGTGGTAAATTTCCCAGCTGCACTTAGCCAGAAAAGTCGAGGCATCAACATCAAAACTTCGGCTTGGTTTTCTTACACTACAGACCTGTCACGGTATTTACATTTGTTGAGTGCCGTTTCAAATGGTTTGCTGCAGTCTTTTATCATTTAAGCCAAATGGACCCAAAGCATTTAGTACAAGAACTTCCTCTCCCAGGCCTGATGGCAAAACAAATAGAATCACATGTCAAGTATGCTCTACAGAGAAGCGGTGTATTTCCGAGTTGTAAAAGCTTGGGGCTTTTTATGCACATTCGTGGTACATGTGACTTGATGTGCACATTTTTTGTGTGAAAACTTTGTGGTGAAGGAATTGTTTTCTACTTCTGGGCAATGGTGAAACTTATGGCAAATCTTTGTGGCTAAAAGAAAACCAATACTGAGAAATTTTGCACCACCGTGTCACATGGCATGTATATAAAGTGAACCACAAGCATAAATGGATACAGACACCACACCATGTAACAACAGCATCTGTGTCTTTGTCTTATTATGCCATACCCTGTACTTCCTAAGGAAGCCATTACAGCTGGGGAATTACATAATTCCTTGTGTCAGCACACATCAACCAAACCAAACCTTCCAGCAATTTTTTGTGTGAAGCCATTATGATTTGCTGCACTTTTATTCCTCCAGACTGTTACAAATTTAACATTCACACATCAAATTCAAAACAACTGAAAACAGATCAATAATCGCTACTGTCCGAATCATCTCGCGTCTTTTTCTTTCGTTTTGAGCCTTTCTTGTGCTTCTTGTGCTTGTGCCTCTTATGTCTGTCAGACTCATCACTCGATGATTCTGTGCCTGAGTCTTCAGAATCTGATTCTGAGTCAGAATCACTGTCGGTGTGGCGATGCTTCTTCTTTTTGCTTCTCTTGCGTTCCTTGTGTTTCTTCTTCTTTCCATGAGGTGACCGTGATCTAGAACGATGCCTGAAATGGGACAACAGGAGTTTTATTATACATGCATGTTTAAAAAGTTTGCTCTTATTTCATTGCACTTTGACTACATTCGTGTTTGCTGCAATAACAGCTGTTCAGGAACTATATATCTTGCCTGATTTTCACATACAGGGCCAAAACAAAAAAATAAGGGGATACTCATGTGTGGTATGAAATGTATTAACCACAGCGTACTGCAAAACCCATGGCTTTTCAGGATCAATCTTGAAGCTCAGACAAAGAGTAATAGTATTAATACATATCTTCAATTTAATATATATACATGTAGAGAGAGATATCTGTAATATAATGGTTCGAGAAAGTTGCAAACCATCTGGAAAAACCAGGACACATAAATTTACCTCTTATCTTTGCTTTTCAATTTCTTTTTCTTCTTCTTCACCTTGCTGCTGTCATCTTGGCCTTGCTTCTTTGTTGCTTCCTCTAAACAAAGAATTTTTTTAAAATGAAATTCTATACATTGTTTCTTCAGTTCATGCAAACTACTACACATGTAGTACTAACAGAAACAAACACAACAGTACACTTGTTCTTCATTATCATTTTATTTTTCTAATTCCTTTACAAGAGGTGTGTGTGCGTGTGTGTGTGTGTGTGTGTGTGTGGGGGGGGGGGGGGTGTCTGTTTTGAGTTTGTGTGATTTGGGTGTTTTCAAAGGGAAAGTATGAGAGCAGAGACTCGTATGAGTATTACATAACAGTGTTATGTAACACTCATATGAGTGTCTGCTATTATATTATGAACACTGTATTAGAGATTCCACAGCATGGCACTCACAGCATGGTTAGTTTAGTTTGTGCCTAGTACATGTCAGCAAAGTCTCTGGACAGTAATCTTTATCTTTACCTTGTTTAAGCTTAGAAAGAGGGGAGATGAAGTCCTCTTCGGACTCTGAACTTGTGCTGCTGATGTCCAGTACAACATCTTTGTTTGGGTCTGCCTTGATGAAATTACGACACTGGTAGGTCAGATGGCCAGCTGAAATAAAGATGACCAGAAAACAAGTTTAAAAATGCATTATTTACATCAATGTAAAAATAACATACTTCTCCACTTTATACATAAAGTTACCTAGAAATCACAAATGTATAACAAGTCACCTTGCATTTTGCTACAGATCTGAGCTAGGCCACACATCTGCCTCATTGTTTTCACATCATGCTAATAACCATGCAGCTTACGTTTTGTTAAAATACTTTGGCAACTGTGAATTAAATTACGCATTTTCATATCCTAGCTAGTTTAACCAGGGATGACCAAATGTTGAAAGTGGGAACTTTAGGCTTCTCATCAAGATGAATCGACTATCAAGGAACCCCCTACATCACCCCCACCACCCTTCTGCTTTGGCCTCAGAAAATAAACTGGTGTGAGTGCTTGGAAGTTAATTGTTATTTTGCTCCACAGCTCTTTTTGAAAAGAGAAGAAGTCATCCAAATTTTAATATGAATTCCTGGGAGGAATACTTACCATATCCACATTTTCTGCAAGCTGATCGGATAGCCTCTCCTGCTTTTCCGAATTTTGTAACTTGTCCTGAAAATGACAATTTAACGTCAAACAAAAAAACTACTGAGCGCAAAATATAGTATCCTCTACTACTGTGAATTTGACACAAAAACTGTAGTGATGGGTTAAACTCTTCAGCTGAAATAAAAAGTGCTTTACCGCACTGTACTATTCCCTACTAACGAAGCAGTCAATCATAACACAAGTGACTTTACTTCATTGAACTTTGAAGGCCTGGTGCACGGACTGATTTTCCAACAGATATGTAGAAAAGTGAAGTATTTCCACTGAAGTCGACCACCTTGCAAAGACTGGTGCACGACAGTCTTTCGGACTATCAGTGTATCACTCATCTGGATGAACGTACTCAGTAACTGTATAAGTGTATAAAATTTCGATGAGCGTTTTTCTGCATCCACACTGAAGTTGCAGAACCCATTGGACAAGGAAATCAAGAACAGATAGCAAACGACAGAACCTTCAGCAAACTGAAGCTGGTTCGTTCAATACAAAAAGAAGAAGAAGAAGGCGATGATTATGTGATACAAACCTAGGATATCGTTGTGCATGACAAAACACTGGCTTCTCCGCAGCGTCAAGAACTTTCGATTGCAGAGCGCCCATTAAATATCCTTTCACCTCTCCTCATGAGGAGATTCCACGGAAGGGAGACAAACCCTTTCGACTCAACAACGGCCGCCGCACGGTTGCAGTGCTCGTAAACATACATGTAACCCAACCAAACGACAAAGAAACGGCTTGTGGAGTAAAAACGGATATATTGGTCTCATGCGTACTGGCTTTGGTTATCGTGTACTTCCATATAAAACTGATTTGTATCTTATTGAGCTAAATGTGCTGCAAGTGAGTTGTACAGTGCCAGCGGTTTATTTTTGTCATCATGTACAGTGCTTTTAGCCGATGTAGTACAAGCGCCTTCTAAGTCACCTATAATACTAAAGCAAGAAAACACACACACACACACACACACACACACACACACACACACACAAACCAGAAGCAACAATGAGGAACAACAACTTCCCTTTATTGTACATGTATTTTTTCCTTCTCACGAGACAAACTGCAGATAATGGAAGTAGACCGTGAAGGCAGCAAAGTGAATAAAAGAGTAAGTGGTTATCATTAAACTGTAAAGATCAGGCAGTTTCTCGGGAGGTTTCAACACTTGACTTATCACTGACAGCACCGCAGTTCCAAGCAATGAGCCCACATACTGGATGGAAAAAAAGAATATAATTTGTTATTCAAGCAAAGACAGAAAACCTAAGAACTAAACCACACACACACACACACACACACACACACAGAGAGTTATACATGTATATGAATTTATCAACAACTATGTTCTCAATTAATCAAATGATTCATACAGGAACAGAGATGCTTACACAGAGCCTCAGGAAGACGTTTTTCTCCTGCAGTGGGTGAAACGAGGTGTGGACGAAGACCAAGCAGATAACTGATGCTGCAGCAGAAGGGATGAGAAGCCCATCCTTCACCAGCAGAGGCAGCATGCTGTGAATAATGGTTTGATTGTAACTAAACAATGGGATTTTTAAAAAATTGTTTTTTAAAGAAATTGTACCTCACTTGCAACACATTGCTGATGCTTCAGCTCTTGCTAAAATATTTATTACCTTTGGAAAACTGGCTGCAAGGATATATGTACAGACTGATTATTTTATAAACTGATATATACACAGACATATATGTATCAACAAATTCAAAGCAAAAATTACTGTAGTAGTAGTATTGTTTGTTTGTTTGTTTTTTTTTAAATTTGACTCGATGTGATTATATCAAAAAGAAGAAAAAATCGGGTTCATCTGTCTCTATCTGACTGGTTTGCTTCAAAACAAACTGATGTTACACTAATTTACAAATCCCTGCTGAGCAAAGGGCACAGACGAACCCCACCACCAGCCCACAGGTATAAATTTGTGATTTTCTTTTGTTCTGTTTGTTGGTAACTTAATGGGTCCATGTACTGAATAACTATCATTTCCATGGACAAAATAATAAATTCTAAAATACCTGAAAGTGCTAATGGTGATGAACCAGGACACAGCCAATGGATCCTCAATCACTAGCAGACATGCTGGTCTAGATAAAAAAAAAGAAAGAAAATGAGACAACAGCTTGTCAGAATTTGAAACAGGTAAGCCATAAAACAGAGAGTAGGGACATGGAAATACATGTATTGCCACAAACAAAAAACATTATTTGGATATATACATCTATATGTGTAAATATATTTTTCTCTGTGCACATGTGCGTTCATTTATGCGCATGCAGGCGTGTGTGTGTGTGTGTGTGTGTGTGTGTGTGTGTGTGTGTGTGTGTGTGTGTGTGTGGTGTTTGTTGTTGTTGCAGGCTTTACTATATTGCAAAATCAGTTTAACTTCTACTGAAGTCAGGTGTGTGCCTCCATTCCTTCCTATTGTTCTGTAAAGTTAAAATCAAATGAAGACCAACACACTCAAAAGCAAAATTCCACTTTGTAAACCCTATCAACATTTATCATGAAGTCAATCTGTACATGTGCACACTAACTGATGAAGCACTTACATGACAGCTATCAAAATTGACTTTTCATGGACCTGGAACGAAAACAGGAAGAACACCAGTGCAGCATTGATCTGGAAAAAAAAGAAGAAGAAAGACTGAGTATTACAGTTACAGTAACAAGTTTAACACTGATTTCAAAATCAAGACAGGACAAAATGCACTGTATTATACAGTACACCACTGACAAGTTTTGTGCCCATAGAAACTACCCTTGTGGTGTGTGTGTGTGTGTGTGTGTGTGTGTGTGTGTGTGTGTGTGTGTGTGTACACACGCACACACACATTGTTTGTGTGTGTGAAATGATTCGACAATATGATTACATTTACCCACCAATGCCAGTTTGAAGCCGTGGATCGTTGGTTTGCGGAGAAGTTGAAGAGACGAAGGCAGCAACATTGCAAGTGTTGTACACAGACTGACGAACACAGAAACAGAATAACTCATTTTTGACAGGACATATTCATCATCAGGTTTCTCGCCTGCATATTTTGCAGGGCAAATTTGATTGCCATCTACTGGCAGCATGTACACGCATGCACAGCTTGTAAAATGACAAAAGTAATGCACTAGGTATGTGTAACGATTACTGAAACTGGTCCAGGATAATAAGCCAATGCTGCTTCCACTTCCCAATCCCACATACACTCTCTTTTTCACCACCCTAAAAAAAAATTACAACAACACAGGTAAAATACCAGTAATAAATGACAAAAATTACATGTACATGCACTTACCACAACAAAACAATGTTGTCGACAGACAGCATTTGCTTCAGTTTCAATACAACAGAAAGGCTGCACCAGAAGTTGGCCACCTTGTCCTGAAACAGGTAACATCTTGATTTTTTAATTTTAAATTTCACACTCTCTTACTTTAAAAATAAAAAACTGACATGGTTCCATATGCAGTGTACAGTACATGTACAATTAAACAACAAGTGCCCAAAAGACATAAATATGAGACCAGAGAGTTTGGACATTACAATTCATGGGTTTTACGGACTGTATGAGAATATTTGTGCTGGCCTTTTTCTCGTTGCCTAGTCTTTGATATCACCCACAAGTGATGGAAAAGGACATTAAACTCTCAAACACCCACCCCACCCACCTACGGACTGTAGGAGACACTTGCATCTGAAGCTGACTAAGACTGCTGCATTCTATAAAATCAAAGCAACAAAAGATACATGTAAGAAAGCATAGCCTGACCAAACAAAGTGAAAGAAAACTGAGACACAAACCTCATACAAACCCCTGCTGAAAGGAAACAGCCGAACCAGGACACTTTTTGCAGTTTCAACATTCTGTAGGAATGGCAGCCAGCAGGTGCCAAAGGAGATCAGCACTATCATGGCCAGCATCATTAGCTTCATGCTTCTGGAAATGGAAGAAAATTACAAACACTGACTGAGGCATGCTTCTACTAAAACATATGCACAGATAGAATACCACTAAACTAAGATACATGTTTTACTATTTTTTCTGTTCTTTTCTCCCCCACCATTTTGTTTGTTTGTGTGTGTGTGTGTGTGTGTGTGTGTGTGTGTGTGTGTGTGTGTTTTTCTTTTTTCGCGCCATGTATGTCAGTATGTCAACAAAGTTACCGTGTGTTTGTTGAAGTTATGTCCCATTTGTTTGTTTCCTGAGGAAGGCGAAAGCCGAAACGTTGGCCCGTGTCGTCCTTTGTGAAAGTTAAATGGTTTCTGTCCTTTTTATGTCGCCTTTATTTGTTTAAGATACATACATGTATATTTGTCTAAAGAAGGCCTGATCATTCTTAATACTGATATTCACCTATGTGATGGGTGTGCGAACATATACCCCCATTCTCGTAACTCACTGGTTAAATCAAAACTCCACACATTTGACTGATATTTCATGACTATGTCAATTAGACAGAGTGAAAAGACCTAAACAATGCTTGGTTAATTTTGACAAAAACACGAATCTAAACAAAGAAAAATTTGAAAATGTACAAATAACTGAAACAGACACTATGGCAAAAAGCAAAAGTATGGGTACCTGCACTGGCAACTGTTGTTGTTGCTTCTGTTGTTTTTCTTCAGCAGAAAGGGATATAGTGAGGATCTTGCAACAATGCTTTGGGCGTTGTTTTTTTTCTTCTCATAACAAAATGAGCAATGACCAAGTTTTCTTCACATTCTTACCCTTTGCCACCACCCAGCTCGTAACAGGAGCCAAGGAGGTAGCAGAAGAAGGGCATGGCATGGTAGAGCTCCATCTGTTTGTAGTTGAGTGCAAGGCAGAACAGCACGGCTCCCGGCAAGTCCCAGTCCATCCCCATTGCCCACGCTGCCAGTAGGGTGAACCCAAGACTCACACTGTTGTACCTGAGATTTCTGTTAAGGGATCTGCTTGTGACAAGATGATGTCTGGTAGAGGATGCAGTACATGTCACAAAACATGTTCCATCCAACTTAACATCTATCGCCATAGAAACGGAAACGGTAAATAAAAGCGACATAAAAGGGACAGAAACCACTTAACTTTGACAAAGGACGGCACAGGTCGACGTTTCGGCTTACGCCTTCTTCAGGACATAAACAAATGGGACATAACTTCAACAAACAAGCAAAAGGTAACTCTGCCATAATTTAGAATTCTGTGTGCTGATACTGTCTTTTAATGACGGCTTTCTAAAATTCTTAGCTGATTTTGTAATTTTCATGCATTGTCTGTATGAGTGAAGATCTCAACAATTTTACTCAATGATAAATCATAAGCAGCCTCTGCCCCCCCCCCCCCCCCCCCCTCCCCCCACCAACCAAAAAAAGAAGAAGAAGAAATCAGTATAAATTGGATGCCAGTAAACAAATTGTATCTTGAAATGTAAATGACTAAAGCATTTACCAAACTGAATCATCAAGTAACAAATTTTAGAGAGGATACTGAAAGTGTCCATGGTCGATGAGAGCTAGCCCAGGCTGGAGCAGCAGGACAGCTATGCCTTTCAGCTACAAATGAAAACAGTAAAATTTAATGTGCATGTATTGTAAAATGTACAAGAGCACATTTGGTACCGCATACGAGTATCCCACATTTCTGGCCCTTTTTTTTTGGTTTTTTTTTTGGCCGTGTATGCGAAAATCAGGCAAGATTAACAGTTCCCTGATGGCTCTTATTGCGGCAAACAGCTCGTATTATCAAGGGCAACAATCCTACTAAACCAAATTTAAATCCATGCAGACATAAATTAATTATGATTTTTTTTTTCAGTGAGACCACTGGTGCACAACCCCAAACTTACTTGGTAGGAATTGGGTTAAAAGAAGAAAAATCACTAACAAGACCTGTTAAAAACTGAAGTTGGTTTTAAAAAAAAAGAAAAAAAAAGGACTGTAGCACTTTCAAGGTGAAAATTAAAACAAAAAAGAAGACCCAGCACACACAAAATCAAAGTCACAACTTTCTTTAAATGACGGCCTTCAGTCAAATTACTGATACATACTCTTTAAAGAAATGTGTGAACTGCAACTTAGCATGTGCGCAAGTTGATGGCTTCCATTCTACTATGGGGAAAAAATTACCTTGTCACTATCGCTGTAACGACCCTGGGCCAAGAAACACAAAATAGCAGCAGGAATGTACACCAGCATGTCAGAAACCAATACTGTAAAGAAACCAACACATAACAAAAATCAAATGAATAAATCTTTAGCAATTTATCTTGAAGTTGAACAGCAAGTGTAAATGCCGCAAGGGAGAGGAGTATGTAACAATCTTAAAATACCTCAACGGTCCTGCAGAGCACTGTTTAATTCAGACACAATGCTAGACAAGTCACATTTATTTTGATTTTCTTGACAATGGTTGTCAAACTAGACGCAAACAGTGCCCCACATCACACAGCCAGGTTAGGTGGGCAACCTGAGGAATCAGCATAATTTGTTATTCCGACTGGAGTTCAGTCGTAGCTGAACTTTTGACAAGCACAACACAGGCACTGACTCAGCTACAATGGCCACCTGCACTGACCTGTGTACCTCATGAAGAGTTTGTGTTCAGCAGTTTGAAGTCCACGTGAAGTGTTTAAGGCAACCCAGTCAGGGTTGAACCATTTCGCTCTGCAACACATCAGTCATAAATGTAAACTCTTCATTTTATTATTGGGCACAAGTCTTAAATTTTTTCTCTTTCCTTCAGTCAGACATTTACAATCAGTGAATGAAGTGCTGGGTACCAGTGTCACAGAACTTCTTAATCCTAGAAGTATATGGTGATTGCATGAAGGATCAGATTGTAGTTCTGCACTCACATTAACCCACAGATGTAGCTGTGGTAGGCTGTCAAGGGTGGGTAATCCAGACCCCAGTAGAGTAGGTCATTCTGTGTGCTGTTCTTGTACCTGCAATTGCAAAACACAGTAGTGGATGGTGCACGATAATAAGCACTGTATACATACAGTATGTAAAAAATAACCCCCAAATCAACATGTATGAAATCAAATTAAGAAAAATGCAAGATCATTTGACATAAATCTAAACATCAGGACTTTTTTGCAAGGCAAATGGCACGGTCTGTAAGTTTTGTATTGTGTGTGACTGCAAAATTACCTACCATTCACTTGCTGGCAAATTGACTGCGATCTCCATCCAGTGTCTTTGTGCCTCGAAGTCACCATACATTGGAGGCTTGTTATAACCTAGTCAAGAAAAATAATTAAACAATTTTTAGCACGATTTATTAATTGAATAACACACACACACACACACACACACACACACACACACACACACACACACGCACACTCTCTCTCTCTCTGAGTCTCTCACCAGAATATCCATGTTTTGCTATGGTCCAACGCACTGCCGCTGCTCCAAGCAGCACCAGGCACAATTTAGTGTAAAACGTCATCTTTCCGCAGATTACATAAACTGTTCACAGCTGGAGGCATCAGCTGTGAAAAGTTAAATCCCACCACTCTGCAGCATCTCCTCCTCCACGTTTCTCTTTCTCATGTGGTCCAAGTCTGTAAACTGTTCGAACTTCAGTGTTTCTTGGGGTCACCAAATCTATCAGGAGAGATTTTCATTATTTCAGCTGAATACCGATTCAAACTGTGTGTGAAATCCTTTTTCTTGGTCGCTTGACAGGTATTATTGTCTTAAGACTACTTCTTGTTCCATTTGGTACAGCGCCATACAATTGAAATACTTGAAAATTTGTCGTAATGTCTGGGTCAACCGGTGTAACCTAATTGGAATATGGTCCATTTGGAAATTTCTGACGTCATTTCCGAAACAACAATCGCGGAGCTCGACACTGCGTCTGGGATCCAGCTATGTTTTCTACCGTTCAGACGAGCTCAGGTAACTCATTTTAACAATCGTGATGTAAAATAGGAGTAAGAAAGTAGACCTGACCTACCCAAAACTTCGTGTAACATTTAGGGATGTAGGTCTCACTTGCCAATGCAGTCGTGTTTTTTGGTCCATTTCGCACCACTGACTCATCATTGTACGCTTCCTTTATAAATAGAAAGTTGAGGCAGTCATTTTTATTGAAGTTTTAGTTTTTAAACCAATTTATTCGACAGGCCCTTTCTGTTCTGTTGACATCCTGCACGAGCTGATTTAATTTAAGGCGTTCAAACTCACCTTGTCACGTTCACAGCTATGAGCTTCACGATGTGTTGTTTCGTTTCCAGGGCAGGCCAACAATCCAGGGCTGTACGAAGTGAGTTGGTATATAGCATTCTGAAAATTTTTTCATAGAAGCTGCCCGTTGTTCAGAGTTTTTGCGGGGTTTTTTTTGTGTGGATCGTTTCAATGTTGATTTACAGAGATTCCAAGTAAGAAAGTAATTTTTGAGAGAAAAATGGGCATCTGTATAGTGTCATAATTTTGTTCCCTAGTTTACAATACATTTTAGGTTCAGCTTCATTACTTTTGCTATGCACTAGTGACTACAGTTTGCCATGTGTGTATGTGAAACCAATAAAACCAGCTTGTCAGCCACTAATGGCATGTGTGTGTTTGCTTCACAGGAGGTCAAGCTTTATCGCACTGCCAGGGAAAGAGAAAAGTAAGTGCTGCTGTTTTATTTTTAATGGCTTGTGTGTGTGTGTGTGTGTGTGTGTGTGTGTGTGTGTGTGTGTGTGTGTGTGTGTGTGTGTGTGAGAGAGAGAGAGAGAGAGAGAGAGAGAGAGAGAGAGAGAGCAGTTAAAAATGTAACAGAGTGAAATTACATCCCGTCACACAAATTGCTGTGAAAAATTGATACATTTCCATCCTTTACAGATATGACAACATGGCTGACTTGTATGCTGTAATCAACACATTGCAGAGTTTAGAGAAAGCCTACATTCGTGATGCTGTACTTCCTAAAGAGTAAGTGATTTTGTATCAATACTATTATGAGTATTATGTTACTATCACAGTATCAGATAAGATTTAAAACTAATTCATCAGTATTACAATCTTCTCTGTCAGAATGGCTATTCAATGATGCAGATCTTTCACACTGTTGGTGTAACTTACTAACTACCATTGGGGTCGGTACCACACTCTATTTTCAACTAACGCGTTTTTTTTTTTTTGTTTTTTTTTTTAATGAATTGTGATTCCAGGTACACGGCCATGTGCTCCAAACTTCTTGTGCAGTACAAGGCAGCGTTCAAACAAGTGCAGAGTGATTTTCCCACCGTGGAAGAATTCATGAAGAAATACAGAGTGAGTTTAGATGGAAATGTTTTACATTAAATGTAATTAGGAGCTGAAATACTCAGGAACCCAAAAGTGCAAAAGCTTGCTCCTTTCGGTGTGGACTCTGATGAACATTTGAGTCTCATTGAGACGTACTGCTTTATCATCGTCGTCTCAGTGAACATATAAAAGCGACACAAAAGGGACAGAAACCACTTAACTTTGACAAAGGACGGCACAGGTCGACTTTTCGGCTTACGCCTTCTTCAGGACATAAACAAATGGGACATAACTTCAACAAACAAACAAAAGGTAACTCTGCGGACGTACTGACATACACGGCGCGGGAAAACAAAAAACAAAAAAAACGGTGGGCGAGAAAAGGACCAGAAAAAAATAGTAAAAAGGATGGGTGTTGTGATATTTTTACTATTTTTTCTGGTCCTTTTCTCGCCCACCGTTTTTTTTTTTGTTTTTTTTCCCGCGCCGTGTATGTCAGTACGTCCGCAGAGTTACCTTTTGTTTGTTTGTTGAAGTTATGTCCCATTTGTTTATGTCCTGAAGAAGGCGTAAGCCGAAACGTCGACCTGTGCCGTCCTTAGTCAAAGTTAAGTGGTTTCTGTCCCTTTTGTGTCGCTTTTATTTGCTTAACTTGTAACCACTTCGCAGTCATTACCGTTTCCGTTTCCACAGTTTGGAAAGCTTGACACAGTGTTCACTGTTCCACGTTCCTGTCCCCCACTTCTTTTAGAGCAAACCTCTGAAGTTTCAGTTTACCTAGTGATACTGATAGGGTCTACGGTAAAACATTCCTTCAGATCACAATATGGGCAGAAGCTTTTGAGTAAAGATACCAGGACTGAGTGTACTGTCGGTGCCTCACGAAAGAGTCAATACTTTTCATTGGTCATGTGAACTGTCATTTTGAAACAACTGAAAAAATTTTCAGCTTGACTGCCCCGCAGCCTTGGAGCGCATAAAGGAAGGGCGGCCCATTACCATCAAAGACGACAAGGGCAACACCAGTAAATGCATCGCAGACATCGTGTCTGTAAGTTTATGTTGCATGCTACGTGCTGTCAGTCAATGAGTCATGACCAAAACTGTGTTTGTCTGCATAATTAGGTGGCTGTTTTTTGTTGTTGTTTGTTTTGGGTTGTTTTGTTTTGGGGTGGGGTTTTGTTGTTGTTGTTTTTTTTTTTTGGGGGGGGGGGGTTGCTTCTTTTTTTGGTGGGTGTGGGAGGATGGGGGGGAGAGTGTGTGTTTGTTAAACATCCTTTTTCACGATGTATGTGTGACATCAAAGGGGCATCAAGAAAATATCAACTGTGAAGTTTTGCTCTTCTCTTTTCACTGATTTGCGTCACCGTTTCTTTGCAGCTTTTCATCACAATCATGGACAAACTGCGCCTGGAGATCCGAGCCATGGATGAGGTAAGGGTTTAGTGTTGCAAGTTGCTAGATCCGTATGGCAACTAATCAGTTCAGTTGTTAATTCACTTGACTAGAAATGTGAATTGAGATCATGCTGCAAGTATGTCATCTACTGTGCAAATTTCAGTTACAATCTACTTGTACTGTGTTTCCAGTTTTGAAACACAGATACAGATTGTGCTAAACTCTGGGTTGTTTTCCACTTACAGTTTTTTCACTCTCTCAAATAAAAGTAATCATTCATGTTGTGAACAGCAACATAATGCCTGTGTCAAGATTTACTGCTGACAGAACAGTTGTCAGTGTTGACCCAACGTTATTCAACAAGGTGTCAATCATTTCAGATTCACCCTGACTTGCGAGAGCTGATGGAGACGATGAATCGTATGAGCATCCTACCAGCAGACTTTGAAGGCAGATCTAAAGTACAGAAATGGTTAGTTTTCCATTTGTTGCATACAATGTTTTCCTGATGAAAGGCCTGCATTTTTTTTTTTTAACCCTAAAGATATAAGCTTCACGTGTGTGTGTGTGTGTATCTTTGCAATGCAATACAGTGCAGTACAAGTACCTTTGTCACTGTTTTCCAGGCTGGACACACTAGGGAGCATGCAGGCCTCAGAGGAATTGGATGATGGACAAGTGAGGCAGATGTTGTTTGATCTCGAGTCCTCCTATAACGCCTTCAACAATGTTCTCCACAACAACTGACCATTGCCTGCTGTACTTCCTCTGTGATCTATTTATGAATGTTGTGTCATGTCAGCACAGTGTTACTGGAGTCTTCTTTTTACAATTCAGAGCAAAACACAGTCTAATGTTTTCAAGGAGACCATCACATCCCTAGCTTCAATCCACTTCAATTCAGTAAAATCTTTATCATCACCAAAGGGAAATGGTAATGTAGTTTCACATACAGACCACAGGAAGTGAGTCAACAGTGGATTCTTTTTTGACCAGCCGATCAATTTTATATGCACGTTCCTGTCAAGTGCAACTTTCAATTTTTTCATGAAAGGCTGTGTCCATGATCCATGTGAGGCGAGTCGTTTCTCTTTCAGGGTGAAGGACCCATGGGACCATCAGGATTAGTGTCCTTGAAACACACATCAAGTAATTTCCAGGATGTTTGGTCTGTGTATCAGCTGTACAGAAACACAGGACCCTGTACGAGTGACCCTGGGTGGCATTTTATGAGAATTGAAGTTTTATTATGTATGACAATTTTTTTTGTTCACCTTCACCACCTTGTATTTTTTCATGTAGCATACTGTGTTACTTTTTTTTTTTTTTACTACCTGAAAACAAACTTGAAAGTGTACAGCATGTAAATATTGAAAACTTACTTTTTTTAAAGTGCAAGTGAGAATGTGCTCAGTGTCCTTTAAGTTCCTTAGAAATTATCAAGAAATCTTGGTGCTTGTTTGTGTGAATGAATGATACAGTCAAACCTGCCATGGCGGTCACCTGTATAAGCCATGCCACTGTCCAACTCGGTCACCCCAGAGGATCCCCGAGCGTTTTCCCTCTATATATGCACTGTATAACCAGGTCACTGTCTAACGCGGTCGTGCCACCTATTTTGGCAGTCCCAAACGACCTTTCACACTGTACAAGGCAGTCACTTTGTTGTGTAGTGACCGCCGTCGGGCCCCTGTTGTGTTCTCAACTGACAAGACAGACTTCCTAACTGCTTGACAAGCCAGGATTAGCCACGCCGCGGCTCACTGACACGCGCCTCCCCCTCCCAGTGACTGAATAGCCGGGGGATTGGTGGGGGCGAGGGGGTGGCTGTTAGCGGCGTCCTTTTGATTGCTTTGCAATCAGTACGAGGTCTGTAGGAAGCGGTCAGCTTTGTGTTTGTAAACCGATCAACTTCCAAGGTGCACGAATACATGAAGGTGTTGTCACCCTGTTTGTCGTTTCTATTGCTTCTGATTGAGACGACGTGTTAATGTGCGTGAATCCGCTGTCAGCAGGAAGCTTCTTGTTGCTTTGTTGCATTGTCAGTCGATCACCTGACTCTCTTGCCGAAAGAACACTGTATGTGTGTGCGTGCGTGCACTTTTTAAATGTCAGACTGATGTGTGCATTTAGCGTCTTTGTCAATGCCAGATGAAACTGAGACTGAAGCGGACCGACTTCGCTAAACTGTAAAAATGAAAAGCATCAGTTTGAGTCTGTCTCCGTTTGAATGCAAGTCCGTCGTCCGAGAGAGAGAGAGAGAGAGAGAGGTGGAGCATTTGCAGAACGTGGGACTGAAACGTGTGCATGTACAATGTACTGTAAGAAAATCCCGTGGCTGCAAAATCAGCTCTATCATGTGAGCGAATATGCTCAGTCAAGTGGCAGTTTCCTTCTGTATGACTTGATATTATGGCCCTATGTAAGGCTGTGACAGTGAACAAGGCGAATCGATGTACATGTACAATGTACATGTACTTAAAAAAGATACATATACACATAAACACATGCATTTCATGCATACCAGAGATATTTGATGTATTTTCAAGTGTATAGAGAGCTTTAGGCGAGCCCTGTTGTCAGCTCATAACACGTGCGCCGCTAGAGTATTCATTGGGTGACATGCTAGCTGTTGACATGCCTTCCTGGATAACCCGGTCACCTGTCTAAGGCGGCCAGTTTGACCCAGTCCCTTGGGTGACCGCCTTGCACAGGTTTGACTGTATAAGCAATGAGTGGCTGTTGAATCTGAGATGATTGCTGGAGTGTTTTTCATGAGTCTCTGTGTGTGTAATGTGTGTAGTGGATTGTTTCTGTGGTCTTGTCTTTTACTGTTACGAAGACAATTTTCCTACAGTTGTAACCAAACCATCACAACAGTAAGGCGGATGTTGCACACACACACACACACACACACACACACACACACACACACACACATATATATATATATATATATACTTTTGCAGTACTTTCAGATCACAAATTATGTTCAGTTAGTAATTTGCAGATTACATTTGGAAGGAAAATATTCAAAATGTAAAATGGGGACTGGTGATGGTCGTAGGCTGTGACATGATGTCTAAAAATTAATTTCATTATTATGAAAGAAGAAAAAAGTTGTTTTTCATAGTGAATAAATGAATCATGTTACAAAACTTTGTGTTCTGTTGTTTGTTTTTTTCTTTTCTTTATTGGTTGGTTGGTTGTTTTTCAGGAGACTTCCATTTTGGTTGCACGGCGAAACTGAGATGTTTACATAAAGCCTGCACTTCAAATCAGTTTCCTTTTATTCCTAAATGTAAACACTAAATGCCAAGAACGGCAAAACATGCATAACGGCAGGAATTCATAAACGTCCGTGGACATACAAAAACACCAAAACATGCACAACAGCATTCAAACAAACATTCTTAACAGTTAAGGCTGTACATCCAACTCGCAACAAGTTTTTAACTGTCCAACACTATGCTCAAGCAATCTTCCTTCGTGGTAAAATTTTGCAGTTCTCTGAGCTGACCAGTCCAGTATACTGACGAACATACATAGAAAACATGAACGTTCCACGCAGATGGCATTCAAAGATTTCCACGTTTTGAGAGAGACACCAGCACCTGAAATGAGCACCTGAATCTGCGGTTCAATTAACTGCCTCTTGTTCCATTAGCATATTGTGCACCAAACTGCTCAAAGAAGCAGAGGAGTGACCTAACCGACTCAGCACAATGTCCAGGGTTTTGCCCTTCACCTCCGAGTCAAACACACCTGCCACTTGACTCGACTTGAAAGCCAGCCTGTAGACAAAAAAATAACAAGAATCACATTAATATAGGCGCTTTATCCCAAATATTTGGCTCTAAGTGCCACAAACTGAACCCAACTTGCACACTCATGTGAATCATGCGCATTCTCTCAGACACTGGACATGAACAAAAATGCGTTGCCAAGAGCAAGATCAGAATGTTCAACCCACAAAATTAAAAAATAAATTTGATTCTAGAATTTCAGTTTCAGAATTTTAGAATCACATTTATTTTTTAATTTTGTGGGTTGAACATTTCCAAAGCGGAAGGGGAGGAAGCCGGAGTACCCTGAGAGAACCTCGGACAGTCGGCGCCCCCTATATGAAAGAAAAATTCTTTGCCCTGAGTGGGACTCCAGTCTGACCTCTCACATTGGTGACAAAGTCTAAACCACCAGACCCCCAACCGCATTACACATGTTCACAGAAAACAGCAATGGAACAAGAACTTAAAATGTACACAATGGGGGTAATTTTTCTTTTTTTTTAAATGGACTGATCCCTGGTTCCACAATCCATACTTTTTTATGGACCTAAAAGTCAAGGATTAAAGTTCTCAAGAACTGTATGGTGATGTTCCATAAACTTACATCTTCAGGAGAATGAAAGACACCAGGCTCCACTCAGCAGGCTTGAAGACAATGTTCTGGCTTGTGAAGCTGGACAGAGAGAAACACACATCATTTAATTTGCCAGTTCCTGCATGTGAATACGTGTCATACAACAAGGACCTGTACCAACAACCGCATTCGTACTAACAGATTCACATACCATACGAGACAGGTTGTCTTTGTATGTATTGGTACCGGCAGTTTGAGACACACTAAAACTGCAGTTTTCCAACTATATGGAGCACCTTTGCTGTTTTTCAGGGATGGTAACAGTATGTGCATGCATGCGTGTGAGTGAGTGTGTATGCAAGTCTGCTTGTGTATGTCTGTCCTTCTGTTGTTGTTTCTTCTTCCTTGGTTGTTTTTATTGTTATTTTTCCCCTTTTCTTCTTCACATTCTCCATAGAATGTGTGTCTCACTTCCAGCGACACTCATTGTCCCTACTTAAAGGGATTACCGGTACGTCTTACCTGAAAGTAAACACAAGCTCCCGCAGAATGCCAGATACATCTTGCACACCTAGGCCCAGTGGTGGCAGAAGTGCTGAAATGCTGCCATGAGAATTAATAAAAAAAATCAAAGATTAAAAAAATACGGAAGAAATCTCAGTTTAAAGCTTGCATGACCACCCCTAAGGCAGTGAACAATGAACATAACTTACCGGTATCAGAGAAGCTAGGTCATCTTTTCCTGAAGTGTAAAATTCATTTTACACGTGTGTGCATTAACGATTCTGTCAAACTTATGAAAACAAGACTATATAACTAACTTAATCTGGAAGAAAGGCCGAAACACCTATAAAAGTCATGACGTTTCGACTCTTTTCTTCAGACAAAGGTAGCTATGTGCAGAAATCTGACTTCAAATGCTTGCATACTGAATGCACCAACATCTTAGTTTGTCAAATTCAGAATCTGGGTACCAGTAATTTGTTAACAGCACAAAGGCAGCAAACATAGCAACTCACGAGTGGTTGAGACGGTCGAGGACTATTCGTCTTCGTATAAGCTGCTGGTTGTGTGAATCAACAGCAGGAAGGACAATGGGTCGTTCATGGCTTGGTTCTTTATCACTAGCACAACCTGCACCATCTCCCTCATCTCCTTGCTGTGCACATTAGAAAGGAGAACATGACTCTCAATGCAATACACATGCAGACATGAATGATGAAAAAAGTCAAAAGCTATTGACTAGGAGAAGAAAGATACAGTACGCACACCACTGAATAATATAGCCTTGCACAACTATGCAACAATCCCAATACCTAGGGCCAAAATTATGCTACAAACAGCTTCAACTGTTAGTAGTAAAACACACACACACACACACACACACACACACTCACACATCATCTGATTTGTGAAGAATCCTCTGCAAATTTTAACAAGTCATAACAAACCTTGACAAGTTTCTTTTTCTGTGGCGTGGGTCCCCTCAAAAACTCTGTGACCTTCAGCTGGAACTCTGCAGTCTGCTTCGTCAGTTCCTCAAAATGAGGCAGCGGCTTTCGTCCGTCTTCTCTGTCCCCGCTTCCCACCTCCTCCTCTCCGAGCACCTCCTCAAAGTCCTTCTCCTGCCCCGCCAATCGCTGACAGAGATTCTGGTACTTTCTCTGCATTTCAGGGTCGTTGTGAAAGGAACGGGGAGTGTCCTCGTGACCATCTGAAGGCCTGATACCCAGGTAAGTCAAGGTCTCTTCCGTGACCCACTGTCGAATGATCAGGCACACTGCCTCAAGGGGAGAAGTTTTTGGCTGGGATGGTTTGGGTGATGGCTTTTTCTTGGCTTGTGGCCGAGCATCAGTCACCTTTTCTCTTGGCAGGTCAGTGGCCAGACTTTTCTGAATTTTGTGACCAGGCATATCCGAACTGACTTCACCATCTGATACAGGTGGGATATCTGTGTTGCTGTGACTGAACCCAGACTGATCCACTGCAGAGGGTTGAATGTCTGCCATCTTGGAAAGAAGCTTTTTCTTTTTGTCTAACAGGCGCATGAGATAGGCAGCGCTGGATTCCCCAGGCTCTTGGCCAACAGTCTCATTTGTTTTTACAGAACCAGCACTGGATGCCAAAGTGTTGCCACTCTTTTCTACCCCTTGATACGTTGATTGTATATGTGGTTTTGTGGATTGGCTCTGGTCTGTAACACTCTCACTTTGTATGGCTGCAGTTCGTGACTGTGAACTGGAATCAGCCATCAGACTGTCATCTTTAGAAACAGAAGTCTGCGTTCCAACACCATAAGAGGATGTATCCGTCACAGCAGCATCAACATCATCATCACTGTCAACCTCTGTATGTGAACCACTCTCTGTGATTGATAGATCTTTCATGGAATGCTCTAGAACTGTCTTCTCACTCTTCGCCAAACTGCCATCCGAAGGGACAACACACTCACCACCGGATGTTCTTGTCGATGGCCTGGTGTTGTCCCCTTTGTCCAAAGAAAGCTGATTCATCTTCTTGTTCAACCCTTCATCTTCATCGGGTATTTGTGCAGAAACAGGGACGGATTCTGGATTCTTCTGACCTTTTTGTGTCATATCTCGAGCTTGTTTCTTGTTTGCCGGTGCAGCCTTTGTCTCCTGAGTGCAACGATCAAGTTTTTCCAGAGCCAGCACCTCTTGCTTCAGGGACACTAGGCTCAACCCAACAACCTCTTCACCAACATCACCCCTGTGGGATGAAATAAGAGAAGTTTCCATAAACTATTCCTCAATTAAAAGTTGACTGAATTACCAAGAAAGGAAAATCTCTGCTGGCAAAAAGTGCAGCTATCAAAAATGACACTTCCACTGACACACATGTGCAACCATTCACCTGTGAGACATTGATGGGTGTGCACCAACAGGTCTTTACAAAATGGATGAACACTCAAAATTTATATAGAACTGAATCTTGGTTAAGCATCTGTTTACTTCTGCAGCAGGGAACTGCACCTGTTCCTCTTAGGACCATCATTAGCATCACGTGCACCCGTTTTAAAACAGATGGACATTACCAAATACACTGTATATTTGTTTTACTCATTCAGCTTTTTCTTCCTGGTCAGTGAAAATGCTCTATTCAAGCACCATTTTCATCCATATTAAAGAAACTTGTAAAATGCAGTTTATAACTGTAGTATCAACCCTGCCCCCAAGCTTTACACCCCTCGTGTAGCTACCATCTGACAGTATACCTACCTGCTGCCAGCAGTAGACAGCAACTCATAGTTGACTCTCGGATCATTCTCTCTGCCCCAGACTGGCGTGTCAGGAACCTGCATCTGCAGGTATTTGGACGCCCTGTAGCACTGGTTGCTGCAGAAATTCTGCAAGAAGACAGGTGTATAATTATCTACAACTATACATATATATACACGTGTCTCTCCACACAATGCTCCACTGTGGCTATCGATGTGGGAAGGCAAGAACTAAATAATTCTAATGAGCACAATGCAAAATGAGGTGGCCTTGAGCATATTATGGGACCACAGCTCTGCTCTTCACTGACGAAAATTTTCTGAAACAGTTGTACTTTCAGCCTGTTGAGAAAATGCAACAGAGGCTGCAGGAACATAAGTGCAAGTAAGAAATCAAATGACCAACAGAACAATGCACTCAGTAGAGTGCAATCCTTGTGCAACCTACCTTCCGCTCTGTGATGTCAAAAACCCTGTTAGACTTTGTTGAGATGTGATACTTCTTCTTTGGTATCTGAAATATAACAATATTATGAAACAATAACAAATTATCAGACAGAAAATTACAGTTTGTACAAGAACCTCTAGCAACATCACACATTACAGTTACTCTCACATTCACATGTATCAGACACTGGGCAGAGTCTGTTTGGATCTACATGTACTGTACTTCATTTAGGTGGACACATGTTTACTTTCACAGTTCCTGTCTGACCAGGACAAACACCTTAATAATATTTGTTTTCTCCAAGACATTTTTCCTGCCCCCATGGACATGTGTGTGTGTGTGTGTGTGTGTGTGTGTGTGTGTGTGTGTGTGTGTGTGTGTGTGTGTGTGTGAGACAAACAGGCTTACATTGCTGAGTGTGTTACCACACAGAGGATAACCACACAAATGCCCTATGGCTCTCTCCTCAACGATATCTTCATAATGACTTCTGCTGATAAACTGGCACTGAAAGGAGAGCACGAGAAAATTACATAAATGTACAGAAAAGGTTAAAACTGTGTCACAGTTACTGATAAAACCCACAAGTGTGAAATACTAAATGAATTTATAGTATTTTACACACTTTCAAGTCTCAGCTGTATTTAAACGTTGCAACTAGACTGGCAATCAAATCACAATTAACTGACTTGTGTATAACAACAGGTTGCGCATTAAGGTACAGCTCAATGTGTCAAGGCAACTCATAAAGCCAAAGGCAACGGAGTGTCTAAAAAGGCCACCCATTCATAGGCCCATGGTTCTCTTTCTGCCACTTGTTGGTTACGCACAATGTGATCTAATACCTGACTGGGAATTAAGACCATGCACTTTTCCCTTGAACTACTGGGTAATAACCTTGAATAGTAGGTCTGACACTGATTCAATACTTTTTTTTTTTTTTTTTTTTTGGCTGCCACAACTCTTTGCCGGCTCCAGTGGTGTTTCTCCCTGGTAATGGGTGGAATCCACGGGGGGCTTGGAAGCTGGGGCAATTTTTATTATTCATGATGATGGAGATGATGATGGTAAGATGATGCTATGGAGGTCCGTGTGGTTTGGGACTGCGGGACAGGGCCGCATTCCACGCTTCCTATCACAAATATCCCGGCATTAACCAGGCCCGGGAACTATGGCACCTGCGGTGCCAGCCGTGTAATCATCCACATCATAAGACGTGTCATACCAAGGGAAGCACCCCCCCCCCCCCAAAGTCGCACCCGAGAAGTGGGTGAATCTCAGCTGTGTGGCAACAGCCTCCCCACTGAGCCCATAGCACACCCGCTCTGGGTAGGAGCCGACCTAGGTAGGAAAAATCCCGCTTGCCTCGGCTTGGACTCGAACCCGGGTCTCCCGGTCCATGGTCCGAAATGCTAACCACTACACTACGGGGGCCGGTTAGTGATTCAATACTTACTGCCTCTTTTAAATAGTCCTCAGTGATGGGCGTTTCCAACAGGCGATTGACGATGTCAAAGGCTTTAGCTTCACACGCTACTCTGTGTCTGACTTTCCGTTCCAGCTCCGCCTTTCTGTGATCCTCAGTTTCCTGTTTCTTGTGTGTGCTGTGTGGTTTCTCCATGCTGCTTTTTCCTGGTTCTCCCACCATTCGCCTGATTCACCTCTAGACTGCCGTCATCCAGCACTAGAGATTAAAAACAATGTTTTTTGAAAACTTCTTTCACTCTAGTACTCAGGGGAGGTGCATGGCCTCGACGGCAAGTCTTTGCTGTTCTTAATCTTATCCTCTCTCCCCCATGCGACATAGCTGACACTGTGTTCCCTCTCTCCACCCCCTCCCTTGCACCAAATAAATGGTGAACACACACACACACACACACACACACACACACACACACACATGTAGAGTAATTCCGTGTCCTGAATTACGTGAGAGACATGCAGACAGACAGACAGATTATACAAATCACTGGTTAAACACCAACCTATCTATAAGACATAAATGAGCTGAACATACCCCTGTTACCACTGTCGCTAGTGTCAGCACTTCTGTTGCACCATCCGTTACCGTCGGAGGGAAATCACGGAGATTGATTGCAGTAGTTTCCCCTGTGCATGAACGGTAACTCCCGAAAACCCCTCATGGCTACGGAGCAGCAACAGTCTTCTCTGGCTTTCAAAGGTTTTCATTGTTACGGAATTAGTCACATGTAACAGTCAGAGTTGAATATCTGTATCTCAGGTTTTTCTTTCCAATGTTTATTTCAAGAAATCTACAGCAGTCCATGTTTCAGTCGTTTTTCGCAAGTGACGTTACGCGTTTGTCAACGACCAACTCACAGGTCAGTTTTCGGTTCCTGTATGTTTCAGTGCAGAGATGATGGATATCAGCAGTGAGGTGACCGGTGCTTAATGAAGAAATAGCTGCAGTGGAACTGGGTGAGCAAAAGTCGCACCAATCCCAGATTAGCCAACACATTGTACAGCGAGTGTCACCGACGGTTTATTACAGAAAAACCATAAGAAGCCATATGGTGAAAAACTGAAAACAAACAATAAACCTTCATAAGGAAAACATTCAGCCTTTCAATAATAAAAACAAACAAACGAACCAACCAAAACTGACACTAGTCATTTTACACAACATTGGTATTCTAGATCAAATAAAATCATCAAAGTAACTCTTGACAGCGTAATCAATATCCATAAAATCATTTCTAATAGACTAAATTAAAACTTACAACGTGTGCAGCTGTCAGATCCAAACTACTGAAAACGAAGTACCGTGGCCAACTTGGCCAAACCAGAACGTCAGTTAAAAAAAAAAAGAAAAAAGATACGGGGTCCACAAATAGTAGGGCACGGGGGAAAAAAAGCGTCTGCTGCGTTTCCGGCACACTCCCCGTCTAATATCATAACTGATATTACCAATCAATTTCTTCTAAAACAACGAATGAATGAACAAACTATATAACAGACTATATATAAAACAGCTTTAGTCAAATTGACTTCTGGGGGTACCATACTCAAAACAAACCAAAAGAAATCCCCTCAAAAAACAACAACAAAATTCGTGAAACAAACGTCACTAACCAAACACAAAGTCACTAATTGACTAAATTGTTCGTATGAACTCAGACATGCACATGGTCTATCACTTATGTGAAGTCAACTCTGGACGTTCGTCTACAACAGAATTAGCTCAGTTACAGGCCGGACATAATGAACTGCAGCTTTGTCTTTGATCACCCGGATTTCAGCTGACCGAACCAGACCATCGTCTTGGCTAGAAAAGGTTTTGGATACAAGTCCGATCGGCCAGTTGTTCCTGTGAAGCTGTTTGTCTCTGAGAAGCACGAGATCGCCTTCTTTGATGTTTCTCTGGGCAGTTTCCCACTTTTTTCTCTGCTGGAGATTTTGTAGGTATTCCTCCTTCCAATGTTTCCAGAACACATCTGACAGAACCTGCACGTGCTTCCACTGGGACTTGTACATGTCTCTAATGTCCATGGGTGAGCAGAGAATCTGACTGTTGCCGGTTTTCTGGTTGAGCAGCACCGAGGGGGTGAGCAGAAATGGTGAGTCAGGATCATGAGAGATTGGGACGATGGGTCTACCGTTCACCACGGCACACACTTCAGCCATCAGCGTGCACAGAATCTCATGAGTCAAAGGCTTGCGTCTCATGTCTTGTAGCATAGAGTCTAGAATGCGTCTGATGACACCTATCATCCTTTCCCAGACACCTCCCATGTGTGATGCATGAGGTGGATTGAACTTCCATGAGACTCCGCTTTTAGAGAGATAGTCCGAAATAGGACCGTTTTCTACACACAGCGATTTAAGACCAAGTTCGTTTGCTGCGATGCTGGGAGCAAACATGCCAACCTTTGCCGCAGGCTGAGGGCGAGTGAAAACTCTTGCAAATGTGTCGGAGAAGCCTCAGTGTGCGAATCATGGAGGTCCAAGAAGAGAATCTTTCAAGCCGTGTGGTCAGTGGGTTGATGACTTCTGAGACATCTGATTTTAGAACGTTGACTCTGATTTCTTTGTCATTGTCTGGACTAACCAGGGGAAAGAGCTGATCTTGAGCAGTCGTAAGATCTCTGCTGAGATAATCTTGTGGACCGTCAAGCCAATGCTCTACCTTCTCTTCGAGACGTTCAAGATTGCCTCTGGTTGCAGCATCTGCTGGGTTGTGATTGGTGGGAACATATTTCCACTGCCCAGGACTGGAAACTCTCCTGATGCGTTCCACACGATTAGTGACATGCGTGTGGAACCTTCTTGTCTCGTTGCAGATGTAACCAAGAACGACTTTGCTATCAGTGTGAAAAGTTACACTCTTTGGGACCACGTGTAGTTGGTCTGAAATGAGTTCATAAAGTTCCGCCGCCAAAACGGCACTACAGAGTTCTAGGCGCGGAATTGTGTGCCCAGAGATGGGGGCAAGCTTAGCTTTTCCCATGACAAAGCCGATGTCGTTGTCGACTTTCGCGTAGGCCACGGAAGCAATGGCCTTTTCTGAAGCGTCACAGAAGATGTGTAATTCAGCGTCTGAAGTCTGTGACAGCGAACGAGGAGCATACCTTCTTGGGATCTCCAGTGATTTGAGTGATTCCAAGGATTGTCTCCAATTCTGCCATTCTTCCTGACGATCTCATCCCAGTTTCTTCCGTCTGGAGCTATTTCTCGCAGAAGAATTTTTCCGGCGATGACGGCGGGAGCTAAGAAGCCCAGAGGATCGTATACACTATTCAATGTTGACAGCAAACCTCTGCGTGTGAATGGTGCGTCGCCGAACTGTAAGTTGATGAGGAAGGAATCTGTGTTGAGGTTCCAGTCAAGACCCAAGCACTTGTTAACTGGAAGGACCGTCGAACCATCCGAGAGGTCCAGTGACTGAAGGTCTTCGCTGAGGTCTTCTTTCGGGAAGGCTTGTAAAATTTCACGATCGCTGGAAGCTATCTTGTGAAGCCTAATCTTCCCGTTTTGCATCAGATCTGTTTTGGCGCGTTCCATAAGACTAACAGCGTCTTCCTTACGAGGTAGAGAAGTCACGCCGTCGTCGACGTAGAAGTCTTCCTCAACATACTTCCTGACGTCTTCGTCGCTGGAAGCCACGGCTTTCCTCAGACGTCGCTACAGCAGGTGACGGACTGTTCCCAAAAACATGGACAGTCATTCTGTACTCGACCAACGGGTTGTCGAAGTCGTTGTCTCGATACCAGAAAAATCTGAGAAAATCTCTGTGATCTTCTCTAACCCGGAACTGGTAAAACATCTGTTCTATGTCTGCCATGATCGGGTGCTCGTCTCTCCTGAAACGTAGAAGAACTCCAATCAAACTGTTCGTCAGGTCAGGCCCGGAGAGTAACAAACTGTTCAAAGAGACCTCGTGATAGGTCGCGGACGAGTCAAACACTCCTCTAATCTTGTCTCGTTTCTGGGGATGATAGACTCCGAAAAGCGGAAGGTACCAGCAACATTCTTCATTTTCAAGTGGAGGCGCTTCCTCTGCCGCTCCACTCTTCAAGACTTTGGTCATGAACTTGAAAAAATGCTCCCTTTTCGTGGGGTTCTGGCTCAACGAACGATGCAAGGCATGGGCTCGCTTTTTGGCTTCAGTCCTGTTGTTGAAACCTGGCTTTGCGTCTCTAAAGGGAAGAGGTGCGGTCCAAAGACCATCATCCATCGTGAAGTTGGCGTCCATGAGGGTGACGAACTTCTTGTCTTCAACGGATAACCCCGGTTTCTCATCGTCCTTCGTCCTTTCAAAAACTGTTGCGCCGACATTGTCCATTTCCTTCACCTCAATGACGTTTTGACAGGGTTCAAACATCGATTCTCGTCCGCCACTGAAGACGTTCGTCTTGTTCACACAGACTACTGAAGGCTTGTGAACTTTGTTGAGGCATACTTCTCCTATCACTGCCCATCCCAACCCAAGACGCTGAGCGAAGGGTGCAGACGGTGGACCAACAATCTGTTCCATAACATGATGTGCTTGCGGCAGGTCTCGACCAATGAGGAGACCGATGCTGATGTATGGGTTGAACGGCGGAATGTGAGTGGCGATCGATTGTAGGTGCGAATGATTTTGAGCAACCTCTGGCGTGGGAATCTCGGAAGTATCTTGAGGGACACTACATTCTAAGACCGTAGGGAGATTCATTGTTGTACGTTCATCGAGGGACCGCACCCGTAGACCTACAGCCTTGCGTCCACTGGTCATTTTCGTCCCTGCACATGACGACAGTTGATAAGCGCACTCTTCAGACTTCACTCCTAGCTGATCTAGCAGCTCTGTAGATGCCAACGAACGATTGCTCTGATCATCTAAAATTGCGTAGGTTAAAGCGCTGCGGTCAGAGTTGTTCGCGTAGACTCTAGTGAGAATAATCTTGCCGCATGATCTGCTGCCGTTCGAGCAGACCGACGTACACTTAGCTGAGATGACGGCTTCACCCTCCCCGCCGTGATCTCCAGGCTCAACAGGCGGGTTTCGTTGTTCGTTGTGCATCGTGGTGAGGTGACCCTTTTTGCACTTGCCACATTCCGGCTTTTGCCGACAGTTCTTCGCGTTGTGACCAGGCCGCAAACATTTGAAGCACAAGCGGTTTTCTTTGAGGAACTTCAGTTTCTCTCCCCACTCTTTTGCCCTGAAGGTTTTACACATGTCCAGACTGTGTTGCGCCTTGTGAATAGGGCATCTGTCGCCTCTCTCTCCCTCGTGTACGTCTGATTTTCGATCACTTTTCTCTTCCTCTTGGACATCTGATTTTCGGCTAAACACCCTTTGACTGACAGTTTGCTCTTTCTTGGAGACTTCGGGTTGGAACTGGAAGGCTGGGTCATTAGACAGCTTGCACATTTGCCGCATGAATGTTACAAGAAATGAGAAGGGAGGAAAAGAAACCTGATGTTCCTCTTTGTATCTTGCTGCTTGAGAGATCCACTTTTGACGCAGAGAATGAGGCAGTTTGCGGATGATCGTGTTCACACCAGTAGATGAGTCATACACTGCAAACAGTGGCGAGAGGTTGGGGTTTTCCTTAGCTGACTGAATCTCATCTAAAATGTCACACAAATCATACAACTTCTTGTTGTCTTTGTTGGTTAGCGAGGGAAAATTCTCCACCTTGGCCTTGAGGCAGGCTTCCACCATCTCTGGAGAGCCATATCTGTCCTTTAGTCGTTCCCACAGAAGGCGCAAGCCTCTCGCTGGGTTGGCGGCGTTTGATGCGCGCAAGGACTGTGCATACCTTGTGGACTCTGGTCCGAGATATTTGATGAGTAGGTCAAACTCTTCTTGTGGAGAAGCTTTAAGTTCTCTTGTCACACTGAGGAAGCTACTCTTCCATACTTCAAAGTTTTCTGGTTTCTCATTAAAGTGTGTAAGACGTGAGAGAAGCAGGTCTTTCCTCAAGAACATTGTAGCGAGGGTTTCGCTAGAGTCACCTCTGTGATAGATCTCTTCTTCTTGTCTTATGTTCGGGTTCAGGGACTGAGACTGGGTTTGATCAGGAACAAAAACCTTCGCGCTAACGGACAAGTTTGACGCGACATTGACTGGTTGTTGTTGAAGCTTGGCAACATAACTAGCCGTCTCAGAACGACTGTCAGCATGTGGTAAGTGGATGATCGCGGAAGCGCTTGCGATAGATCTATTTTCTGCTTCAAGCACTGCAGCTTCGGCGTCTGCAGCGGCAGCTTCTTTCTCTTCTTCTAACACTGCGAGCTCAGCTTCTACGTCACTTTTCTGACGTTCTACCTGTGCCTCATTGACTTTCTTTTGCTCCAACAGCTCTGCTTGCCGTTTTCTCAGTTCAAGTTCTTTGCGGGCGAAGGCTGCCCTGGCCTTTGAGGCTTCTGCCTTGGCTCGTTTCCTAGCTGCATAACTGCTAGTTTGTGAGACTCCAGTCTGAATGCTGGAATTAGATCTGGTTTCTGCCATCGTGTTCAAGGCATCTAAAGTTTCTTTGTATTTGCTTTCTTTCAGCTCCATCATTACTGAATAGTGACGGAGATCTACAACGCTTACATCACTGTTGCACTGCACAAGAAAATCTTTGAAGTCAGAAGCTTTTGCTGAATATGACTTAAAACAAGATTCTAGCTCTTGCTGTAGCGCTAACGCATCTTCAGGCGTTGACACAGATACACTCTTCTCTAATAATTTATCCAGTTGATCGCGAGCTGGCAGGTAGTATGCCAAGTGTGCGTCTCTATTTTGTTCATATAATTCTGTTCCTTTTTCTGTGAGGGTACGTAACCGTTTTTCAGAAGGGTTAGACTGAGACATGGTGTGTGTGAATACTCCCTGTTTGCATGGCTATCGAAAAACCGGCTGGGTTGGGACAACCTCGACGTTCGTTAGACAGTAGGTAGCAGGCGGGCAGCTGGAACAGCTGTGACGTTCACAGGACAGCAAACCAGGAACGTGAAGACTCAGGAGCCTGACGCTGTACGTTTTTTTTCACTGTGCTGTCTTCAAGTATTGCACCAATCCCAGATTAGCCAACACATTGTACAGCGAGTGTCACCGACGGTTTATTACAGAAAAACCATAAGAAGCCATATGGTGAAAAACTGAAAACAAACAATAAACCTTCATAAGGAAAACATTCAGCCTTTCAATAATAAAAACAAACAAACGAACCAACCAAAACTGACACTAGTCATTTTACACAACATTGGTATTCTAGATCAAATAAAATCATCAAAGTAACTCTTGACAGCGTAATCAATATCCATAAAATCATTTCTAATAGACTAAATTAAAACTTACAACGTGTGCAGCTGTCAGATCCAAACTACTGAAAACGAAGTACCGTGGCCAACTTGGCCAAACCAGAACGTCAGTTAAAAAAAAAAAGAAAAAAGATACGGGGTCCACAAATAGTAGGGCACGGGGGAAAAAAAGCGTCTGCTGCGTTTCCGGCACAAATTCCAAACGTTGTTATTGCCATTATTATTATTATCATTACTATCATTATTTAAACAAACCTTACCTGAGCACTTGTCACTAAGGCAACAGGTAAACACACGCGTGTCCACATACATGTTCTAACTGGTCACAGGTTGGAAAGTTGTGCTAACAGGTGTTACAAACACAACCATGCACATGTCGGTCCTACTAATTACCGAAAACAACCGAAAACAACTCTTAATACGGGTAGAACGCGGTTAAAACATAGAAATAACAATACACAAACATAACAACAACACACAAACATGATTTAAGGTGAAAAAGAGGCCTTAAAAAAGCTAAAAAGAAAAAAGGTGACAATGCAGAAAATAACCAGTCTGGACCAGACGGAGTCGCTTCCCTTGGGAGACACGTTCATTTCGTCCTGTTCTCTTGGAGTGAATAAGTACTTTTTTTTCCTTTTAACTAGTTTAAGGCCTCTTTTTTCACCTTTAATCATGGTTATGTGTTGTTTTTTCTATGTTTTAACTGCGTTCTACCCGTATTAAGAGTTGTTTTCGGTTGTTTTCGGTCGTTTTCGGTTGTTTTCGGTAATTAGTAGGACCCTGCACATGTCATATATGTATGCGACTAGCAGCACTGTATCAATGAACAGGGGTGAATGCTGTTGGTTTGTGGCATATTGTCTTAGTTTCTATGGTACCAGTGAGCATGCAGTCTGTCATCCACTGTACAAATTATGAGCCTCCAGTAGTCTGGCAGCTTACGCAAGAATCATTACTGAATGGCCCAGTGGTTTATGCATGTCTGTGTCATGAACAGTATAATTAGTATTACGTTGCTTGGATTTGGACTAGGTGGGATAGGCACACAGCCCACTTGTGTTGCCATATTTTCATAAGTTAACCTACTGGGTTTAGATTTGCTTCTGTTTTCCCTGTTTCGTTTTCCCCTTGCCTTTCTGTCGGTATCTCCAACTTTGTCTGGAGCTGTCTCTTGGTACATATACGTCCATCTGTGGTGGCAGGTTATGTGCCTCACTATCTTGCTGTATTTCATGAAATCATGTACTGTAATACCCACATGTGATAAGTGGTTTTGTTGCTTCAGAAAGTGTTTCCTTGTTTAGCGTGTATGATAAAACAATCTTTTCAGGCGGTGTGCTTGACGGAAAATGGTGCTAGATTCTATAGCTGCAGCCGTCCAGTGGTTGTGGGCGTCCCTGGAGGCGCTGGACATCGACTACCTGGCTTGGGTGCTGTGGGTCCTCTACCCCATCATCATCTCTTTCCTCTTGCCCCTTGTCATCCTCGTCTTCATCTACGCCTCAGCGCTCTTCCTGCACTGCTACCGCTACCGTCATCGTCTGCGAGAGGCGTACCAGCATGACTTCTGGGACGGTGCGCGCAACACACTGGCCGTGCTGTGGGATGGCCAGGGTTATATCTGGCATGGTGAGTGGTCTTTGTTTGCATGGGAACTTGTTTGAAGCTATGATTGCACCTTTACAAAGGCAGGAACAAAGCCTCAGTCATCATCGTATTCAGCAGAACAGAAGTGTACAAAGGGGTCAACAGTCATACCATTCAAGGCCCTATTGAACCAGACAACACTGGAGAGATTTTTGAGAGATGGGGATGGAGGGCACGTGGGCTGTTCGGAGTGCAGAGATGCCATCTTTTACAAAGGAGAAAAAAAAAAAAAAGAGAATAACTCCACTCATGGTTTCATGCAAACTTGGAGGAGATTGCTTTACTATTTTTTTTTTACATCTTTCTTGATGACACACTTCATCACTTTAATGCTGACATGAAGATTTATTTTTTTCTTTTTTGGGTAGGATTTGAAATCCAAGGGCTGGACAACATCCCCGAGAACGGTCCAGCGCTCATCATTTATTACCATGGTGTCATTCCCATCGATATTTATTATGTCATGGCCAAGTGTCTGCTGGAGAAGGGCCGTATGATCCATGCTGTGGGGGACAGATTTCTCTTCAGAATCCCAGGTGATAAGAGCTGACCAAGTTTGATGTGAGAGAGAGAGGGGGAGAGAGAGAGAGAGAGCATGTTTTTTGGTGCTGATTTTTTTTATATTCTTTTTTTTTATTTTCTCGTTTGGGAAATTTGGTCTACTTCACGTGGGGGTAAGTGCATGGCTGAAGCAGTTCCACAAACCCCTCTTGCCCCACCCCCCTCCCCTATCTATTTTGAACTTTCCTTGCGGGAGGAAATGTGGAGATCCTGGAGAGAAACCTCCAAAGAGAAGCTTGGAGGCCAGGAAGAATCAGTGTCAACTATCACAATTTGGGATCTGGGATCAATTCTGTGCTTTCACTGTGACTGTTGTGAGTGCCACTCTGTAACCAACATTGCTGCTAATGTTGAATGCACCACTGTTACAGAACCGCCACTCACAAACTGTATGTGTTAGGTGTGGTGCATATTCTGTGCTGCGAAGTGCAACTAGAGGATGAGTCAGTTATGTGACAAGCGTTGTGGTGGTCTTTTTACGTCAGGGTGGCGTCTGCTAATGGAGGTGTTCAACGTCAGCCCGGGCACAGTCCACAGCTGTGTGGAGGTGCTCAACCAGAACAATGTGTTAGCCATAGCACCAGGTTAGTGACTGTGTAACTATTTCTTGAACAGAGTGTACAAATCCAGAAGTCTTTGAAGTAAGCTGGACCTCAGTGGAGTCACTACAGAGAATCAGTTGCAGGCAAGAGTTTCATGAACTATATGCAGTGACCACTGTCATGATGATTGTAACACTTCAAGGGGGGGTAAAGAAGAAAA
The DNA here is from genome assembly GCA_018292915.2 of Batillaria attramentaria. Lineage (NCBI taxonomy): Eukaryota > Metazoa > Mollusca > Gastropoda > Batillariidae > Batillaria > Batillaria attramentaria. The sequence continues at coordinate 676,327 of JACVVK020000226.1, forward strand.
TAAATTAGGGTACAATTTATTTGTTATCTATAACTCACACTCACCGTGTTCCCGATTATGCACAGCTGTGCAAAAATCTCTGATACTGACACACAAATCTTTTAAACTGACATACAAATTTGAGAACAGCGGGTCATAGGGGACGCACATTTTTGGTCTTGACAAACAGTATTTTTTCTGGAAACTCGATGAACAAGAAGCAGCATTACATTTCATGCTGAGCCTTTGTGCGTAACGTACAGAATATAATTAGCGTAAGCACTCGGGGACACTTTTTGTCCAGTCATAATTAAATGCTCTGTTTGGTAAGCGTGCAGGTTCCCCGCCTTGCCGATTCACTATAGCTGACAGTCCAGTTCACATACATCTCTCCTGCTTGAATACTTTTGTAAACAACACCAAAAAATAATTTTGACTCTCAGACTTTGGACCCTCAAAATTTACGAAAGGACCCTCGAAAATATGGAGAGAGGGTCCCAAGGGCCACTGTATTTTTTAATCACAGGGAACACTGAACTCACACCATCCACCAGCAAAAAGAATCTTTACATTCCAAGCAGTAGTCTGTCCCTATTTTGTATTTATTTATGTTATGCTTTTATTTGAAGATGGGTATTACGAGTTCAAGAATGTTTGACTTAATATGCTTCACTTCATGTTTTGTTTGTTTCATGACAGGCGCTGGACATGATTGTTGTAAATCTGTGGAACTGCTGAGGTTTGTGTGATTCTTATGTACAGGTGGGGTGCGAGAGGCCTTGTTTGGAGATGAGACATATTCATTGATGTGGGGTAAACGCTACGGTTTTGCAAAAGTGGCCCTGCAAGCAAATGTAGTGAGTATAGTGTTTTAGACAAATTCACAGTCAGCACGTTGTTTTGTCACACATATACTATTTTAGGCACACAGTTCTGCTTTAACTCCTGACTGTCCACAGCCCCCCCCCCCCCCCCCCCCCCACTATATGACAAGACTTACCAAAACTCACAAGACCACTAAACAGCACTAGACACCACTCCACAACACTATTACGCAAGGCGTGGGCACTCTCCACAAGGCCCTATCCCTTCCCTTGCCTCGCCCAGCCCGCAGTAGAGTGCATAATCTCTCATAATCCCCTTGCCTGCTCAGGGCAGTCTTGTGTATGGCTCATATGGCTGTGAGTACGTCACATGTGGTTTCATGCTCGTTGTAGTGGGACTTGTCTCTTGTTGTCTACTGCCCTCACGCCAGTGGGAAGTGCTTGGGGCAAGTTGGAAGGGGGCCTGACTGAGTGTGCATTAGCTATTACATGGCCAATACCCAAACTAGGAGTGACCGCGGTATTCACAAGAGGGTGCAAAATCGCTGAGCTGTCTGGCTGGCGTTGACCGCTTTCCCCGGAGTGTGATGCAACGTGACGGCATGTTGTGCTGTCTCTCAGGCAGACTGCTGGCCTCGAGGTTGCACAATAGTGTTGTCTAGTGCTGTCTTGTGTTGTGACGATTTTTGATTCAGGAGTGATTTGTGTGTGGACAGTCAGGAGTTAAACGCCTTTTGTGATTTCAGTTAAACAAAGCCCTGTTAGCAGTGAAAACACAATAATTTTATTATCCAAGTTTTAGCTTTATTTCTATATAAATTTGATCTTTAGTACTAACTTTTAATTAAGTTAATTTCAGCATTGTTTTAATATATTCTTTGGCAGTAAATTCAATTAATTCAACTTTGCATTACTTTCTTATGTTAGTAGCAGATGTTAGTCATTGTCACAGAGATCGACTCTTTACAGACTTGCGCTTTATCTGTTTGTACGTTTGCTTTTTCAGCCTATCATTCCAATGTTTACAGAGAACTGCAGAGAGGCATTCCGCACACCCAGCTGGGGACGAGGTAACTACTTGTTAATTATTTCAAGTCTACTTTTGCTTTAACCCTTTTACAACTTATGTTGCTGGCTGACACCTGGGGGGTAGACAAGTGCCGTCGCCGATCGGTACCCTGTAGCAGACGATCAAAGGTACTGATCGGAGACATGAAGCAGTGGAGTTACTGAAGTTTACTTGAATGTTGGAAAATACCCCTACGACAGAAGGGAAACCTCGTTAGCATTTTATCAAAAAAGTTTGAGTGAGATTGGTTGAGTAATGTTTGAGATATAGCTTATTAAAGTTATGTACTCAGGGGTGCCAGAGTTCCGATTCAGATCGGATTTCCGATTTGAAATTTCACCTGAATCCCAATTTCTGATTTGGCAGAAAATCGTACGTGTTTTGGGGGGGGAATTCCGATTTGCAGGGTGGCAGATTTCCGATTCAGATCGTATTTCCGATTTCGAGACCATCTTCGACGGAGTACAAGTTGCAATGGACTTGAACTAGAAACACTTTTAACCACAAAATCGTGAAAAAGGAAGAGGTGGTGTGTACAGGCGGCTACGTAGTTTGCAGTAGCTAGATTTGCTTGCCGTGTGCCGAGTTTGCGGTAAGCTGTCTTGCCCCCCCCCCCCCCCCCCCACCCCCACGCCTGTCAATTTTTTCAGCGTTCCTTGTATTTCAGATTTGGCAAAACATCTTGAAGTGGTGTCAGATTTGTAGGTCCCGAGTTGCTAGCACCCCTGTGTACTGTAGAACTGGCCTGCACTGTCGGGGATAGCTAGTTCAGGGAGGAATGCTGCTGCTGCAGGCTGCGTGTCAGGCTCTTAGTGCTGGAAGCATCGGCAGTTGTGAAAGGGTTAAATCACTGTGAGATATCGAGCTATCCTCATAATAAAACATAAAGTTTGTTTTTATTCATCATGAATATATAATCAATTATCTGATGTTGTGTTTGTGTGCACAGCAAGTAACCTGTATATTTTTAAACACGAGAATCTAACACTTAGTTTGGAATGCTGCTTCTTTCCAAATGTTGAAATTTCTTTTGATTGCAGTTTGGCTACGCAAAATCTATGAAGCCACTCGACTGCCCATTGTCCCTATATATGGACTGTTTCCAGTAAAATTGATGTAAGTGATTGTTCATTATGGGCTTAAAGTGTGTTTCAAGGTTAAAGTACACCTACACATTTCTTATTTGCCCGTGATCATTCTAGAGTAAATGCAGTTGCCAGAGGATATGGCTACCGTTTGTACAGTTCGCCCCCTTGTGCCATTTGCACCTGTTGTAAATGCACAACGGCCGTCTAAACAATTTACCTGGCGATTGCACCATTACCACAAGGTAACCCCAACCCTAAACCTAAACCTAACCCTTAACCAATCAAAGCAGGTGAACTCTACTAAATGAGCGTGACTGCCTTGGTTTAGTTCGCCCGATACGGCCCAAGGGTGCAAACTATACTTGTCGTCGGCATCCGTTCATCTCGGGAGACGATATATATGTTGTAGCGCTAGGCGATGAAGTTGCATCGTCTCGAGTGGCTGTAAAGTCCCACTCTGGAATGGCAGTCTGCTTACATACGCACGGTCATGGTTTTGCCACTTATTCACTAATTGCAAACTATACTACCGGTAAGTGAGTGAGAATATGGCTGTTATGTACATGCACAGTAAGGACAGTTGTGTAGCAGTATGTTATATTATGCTCTTGGTGATGAAGCCCTTGCAGTCTGTATATGCAGCACAGTTTGAGTGATTTTTTTTTTTTTACTCCTGTTCAGAACACACTTTGGTGAACCAATCTACCCAGAGCCTGGAATGACCCCTGAAGATTGTAAAGAGTTGGTACGTGTCTGCTGAATGCCACATTGCATTGCTTGATCTAACCATTATGGACTAAGTCCACTATTTGCTAAGGAAGTTCAAGTAGCTGTGTGGGTGTTGTTGTTTTTTTTGTGTGGGTTTTTGTTGTTTTTGGTGTTGTTGTTTTTTCCATTCATAAAGAAACGATTGCTTTTACTATGAAAGCTTCCTTGCCATTTAAAATCTCATATATATCCATTGTCCCCCACCCCACCCCCATTAATTTGTGTGTTAATTTGTGATTCTACACCTATCAATAAACTTAGGCTGTTTGAAATAACTCACCAGCATGTTCCATGCATGCATTTACTTGTATTTTTCTTTCTCTAGGTGGAGAAGCATATGGAGGAGTTGATACGTCAGCATCAGCGTGTGCCCGGCAGCATAACCAAGGCAATACTTCAGCGATTTCCATTGAAGCTCAAAAACAGATGATACTCTTTGCAATGTAGGTTGAGAAGTTCAGCATAGAGGCGTGACATTTCTCTCTCATGGACTTCTGTGCTTGTGTGTGAAAGAACAGAGAACTGTGAAAAGTGTGTAGTGATCTTAAAATCAGGGGTTAAAATCTTCTGCCTTTTGCTAAACATTTTCCTCCCTTCAAAATATGTGTTTCCTCCTCTGAAGCACTTAAACTTACGCCAGATCGCATCAAACTGCACATATTTTAGTCCTCCAAAAAAAAAAAACCAAAAAAAAAAAAAGAAGAAGTGTCCCCTCCGCTAAGTTTCTTAAGATCATGCTAAAAATTGCACAGATTTTAGTCACAATTAAAAAAAAAATCCCTGGGAAGCATCGCATCCCCCCCCCCCCCCCCAAACACCCATAGCACAACATGTCTGCTTTGCAGACGCGCGGTCATAGGTGGCTTTGCCACTTAATACTACTTTATTGTCCCTTTCGGGAAATTCGGGCTGCTTCCCCCGGGGGAAGCGCGTCGCCGCGTTGCAGCGCCACCCAATACCTATCTCTTTTTTTTTCTTCTTTTTTTTTAAAACATTTTTTACGACAATTTTGCTGGGGGAGGAAAGCCGGATAACCCGGAGAGAAACCCCCGATGAGCAGCCCGGCAGCCTGAAAAAACCGGTATCACATATCACAAGCTCAACCTGGGATCGAACCCACGCTTCATCGCCATGACATTAATGACGGCCGTTCAGTAGCACAGCGGCTAAATCCGACGCGCTACCTATTAGACCACCGCTCACACACTTTTCCCCCTTTTGGAGCATGAACCACTTTAACTCTTTGACGACGAAGCACAATTTCTAACACGCGATTTCCTATAGGAAATCGCGTGTTAGAAATTGTGCTTCGTCGTCAAAGAGTTAAGCCGTGTACAATTCTCAGGGGAGACTGTGACATCAAGTTTCCTTTCACATGTACATATTGCCAAGGCTGTGCAAATGTTTGGACGCAATTAAGCATTTACTGTGGTGTCTGTGTTGTTGATCAGTTTCATTTGATGTGCACAGACAGATTGTGCATGCATCCTTACTTCCACCCCTAAACTGTTTTAGCATTTGATCAATTACTTGAAGTTAATCCAGAATTACTTGAAAGTTATCAACCATGACCTTTATAGCATACAGGTTGACGTCTGATTGTACGTATACATTTGGCATACATTTTTTGTGGACTCATGCCTCTTTTTTTTTTTAAAACTATTATTGGCATACTTACTTTTTGTGTCAGATATTTATTTGATACTTTTTGTGGCAGTCTTACAGTTCAGAGATTACATACCTGTATACTCAGTGACAAAAAAAAAAGACAAAACAAAACCCAACTATTTTTCTCAAGGGCTGGATTTCTCTTCAGCTTTATGGACATTGGATGTAGTAGCTTAAAAGATGTGAAGAAAAGTGATTTTTTTTTTTCTCATTTCAGACAAATGAATGCAGAGTAAAGCTTTTTTATTGAAAAGTTATTTCAGATCAGAAAAACACCCCGTAATTTGAATGATTGAGTAGAGGGGAAAAGTTATCGTAAATTTTAAAACTGCTGATAATTAATTTTGTTTTCTGCAGTATGTTTAAATATATCAGGAGATCATATGTAGTACATATATATGAAAACAGCTACTGTATAATTATGTGTACTGTGTACATGAACTCATTGTGTGGACATTTTCTGTGTGTTTTGGGGTTTGGTTTTTTGTTGTTGTTGTTGTTTTTTTAACTTTAATATAATTTCCTCTCCTTTTTTGTATCAACAAGACTGCATCAGAGAAGTTTCCCGTGTTCATGCATTAATTTTTTTTGTAGCCGTTTGGCAGAATTCAGCCACCCTTATGCTAATCTCCACTGGTTGTTTTTTTTTTTTTTTTTTTTTTCTCCTCTTTTTTGGTGGAGCGGAAAACTCACGCCTGCTTGTTTTTACTGCCTGCATTAACCATACCAGTGCTATCCAGTTTGTGCATTGTTTAGCTTTGCTCCACTTCGAATGAGTTTGAGGGTGGTATATATATATATGTGACCCTTCTTGGTGAGCTGACTGCCTGTGAAGAAATGAAAGTGAATAGCAAAAGTACTGCACTAGCTGTGAAAGCTACCTCAGCGCATGGCTGTAATGTGATGTTGACACAGACATTTGTGACCCATTCTCACAAAAGGGACCGTAGGTCAAAAATGATCAATTTTGAGATATGTATATCTCTGCAATCTACTGGTTATGCAGTTTAATTCAATATAAGAATGAAAGCTGTACTACTGAAACTGACAGAGATATCAGCAGTTGAAGTTGGCTACTCACAAGGCGGCCATACTGACCCCCGACACTCTTTTCACCTGTAGCGGCGTTCGGCCTTGCGCGACTTACGGTCCCTTTCGCGAGAACGGGTCACATTTGTGTGAGCAATGTCATGTGACATTGTGTCACATGATTTGGCTCACATAAATGTCTGTGTCAACCAGAACTGTACATGAGATTTTACACAGTATGAATTATGGATCAAAGGAATTGAGTATTGAGAATTTGCAGTGCTTTGAATGTTGCCGATATCTACCCTACCTACTGTGGGCTTCTTCCAGAGGAATCTTCGGCATGTCCTCCCATCATTGCACTTATACCTCTGTCAATGTTTGCGCACACAGCGCTGACCGTCACTGACATGCTTGCATGTCTACCAGTGGTAGGCTTAATATGCTGACAATCTAGTCATGGCTGTATTGTATTCTGTGTTCACACTGCTTGTCTACAGTTATGGTCATAATATGATCAGATTCTTTAACAGCTGCCTTGTCCTTTCCTATTCATGGGCATTACTCAAAGGCAGTTTTCCACGATTCCATGTACAGTTCGAAAGAATGTTTTGGACCATTTGTTTCATTTGTGTGTGTGTGGTGTGGGGGGTGTGTGTGTGTGTGGTGTGGGGTGTGTGTGTGTGTGTGGTGTGGGGTGTGTGTGTGTGTGTGTCAGTGTGTGCGTGTCTCTGTGTGTGTGTGTGTGTGTGTGTGTGTGTGTGTGGGGTGTGTGTGTGGTGTGGGGTGTGTGTGTGTGGTGTGGGGTGTGTGTGTGTGTGTGGTGTGGGGTGTGTGTGTGTGGTGTGGGGTGTGTGTGTGTGGGGTGTGTGTGTGTGTGGTGTGGGGTGTGTGTGTGTGTGGGGTGTGTGTGTGTGTGTGGGGTGTGTGTGTGTGTGGTGTGGGGTGTGTGTGTGGGGTGTGTGTGTGGGGTGTGTGTGGTGTGGGGTGTGTGTGTGTGTGTGTGTAAGAGAGAAAGAGAAGTGGCTGAGAGAGATTTGTATAAAGTGTGTAATGTAATTGTTTATTGTTACCAAAAATAGGAACAAATGTAGAAGCAACTGCCAGATCTCATGGTTTTATGTAACAGAAGTTGCATCCATAGATATGTTATTGGACGTGTCTTATATTTGTTATTTACAAGCACTTTTGTGTTCAGGTTTGCACTAATTGATATTTCAGTAATTACAAACTGGCTGGCATTCAGCTGAATATTTCAGATAATGATCCTTTTGCTTATAAAACAAACACGTACAGATGATCCTACATTTCCTAAGATAATATTTCATATTCTCAAAGGGCCTATAGAGATGGGGCAGACAAAATCTTTGGAGTCCCTTGGGTTTGAAAATCAGCCTCTGTACTTTTTACTAACACTTTACCACAACAATTACCGCTGCACACCAGTTGCTGCGATGGTAAATAGAGCAGTAGGTATGCTGAAGAAAACAAGCTCAGGAAGTGAACAGAAGAGGCATCGTAGGACCACCCTGGAGTACACTGTGTTAATGTGAATATTGTTTTGTTGCCAAATACAGTTTAGCTTCAGAATAATGTGCATCAGCGTCTTTATGGTTTTATTGCTGTTGGGTGTGTGTGTGTGTGTGTGTGTGTGTGTGTAAACTGCTTTGAGGTTTGCAACATCAAGATTTTCATAAACACAAAAGATCAGAACATGGTGACTGTTGCCATGGCTTGGATAAATCCTTGTGCCTTTTGACTTTTTGTGAGCGTGAAACTGTGCACAGTACTGACATTAACACCCACTATGTGATTGTATTTCCAAAGGCATGAACACACACACACACACACACACTTTGACATTATATATATTTGCAAAGCAGACTTGTCCAGTGGCATATAAAGCACACATCTCCTAGATCTAGGGAGCGCTCTCAGCTTTACTTACTTCCCCTTCTTTCAAATTGACCTGACCGAGAGCATGTTTTCGGCTTTAGCAACGCCTTTGTTCCTATTCTCTCTCTCTCTCTCTCTCTCTCTAGATAAAGATATGTGTGTGTGTGTGTGTAAAATAAAGACAGTTGTGCAAACATTTTTATTTTATTCAGATTGTTTTTTATTTCAGCAGCAGTGTACAACACTGCAAGACAATATTTTCACTGTTGTATTGCCTCAGTGTCACCAAAACAATCTTTCTCTTTTTTAAAAAACAAAGGCAAGCTTTTTCACAATTTCCCTGTAAAATCTTTTTGTAAGTCTTGGATAAAGTCATATAACACACAAACAAGAACAGTTGTTTAAAAAAAAATCTTTACTTAATAGATAAAACAAATGCCTTTACCTTTATCGACCTGCCACCAAAAATACCCATCTCCCCTTTCACACAGAGCCAGTTTTGTCCACAAATTTCACAAACAGAGAAAAGAAATTAAAAAAAAAAAAACACATTATCTTCAAAATTTAATTTTTTCAATATAATTATGGATAATTTCAGTAGCTGTGTTCAAAGCTGCCTTGTTTTACTTTCAAAATGAAAAGTGCAAAAAAAAAACCCCAAAAAACCTATAATTGTGGCCTGAGAAAATTTGACTACGGATTCAATCATACCTCTGTGTGTGTGTGTGTGTGTGTGTGTGTATGTGAGTGTGTGTGTGTGTGTGAGAGAGAGAGAGAGAGAGAAATGCTGGCAATATGTGTCATTTTGAATGATTAGTTCTCCATGCAGTAGAACCACCCCCCCCCCCCCTCCATCTCTGCATGCCACCTGCAAAAAAAAACACAAAAAAAAACATCAGTGTGTGTGTGTGTGTGTGTGTGTGTTGTGTGTTGTAAGTTATATACGCTGTTTTTATGTTATGTTTATGTACGCGCCCTGAGCTCTTGCGAGATGGGGCGCCACAAATACCCTTTATTATTATTATTTATTAGCATTTTTTTTTTCACAAGGTGTATGTGTAAAAAAAAAATGTGAACGTGTACATAATGAATACATGGCAAAAGAGCAGTTTAAGACATTTCACTCGCACACCAACAAAACTTAAAATACTGTATTACCGCAGGCATTGGGGGAAAGAAAATGTTAAATTGCTTATGCAAAAAATCGAACATTCATTCATTCACCTTAGTAGTTGCAGACAAAAACATTTATTTTTTTCCCACATTTTTGTACAATTGAAGAAAAAAAGATGTTTGTGAGATTCAGTATGTAATTTCTTTTGGGTCACTGCTTTCATGAAAAAGGACGGAATGTTTATATACTATAGATACGTGTACAAAACACAACCAGGGAAAAACAATTGTAGGGAGGAAAACATCACAGCCTCTGAACAAATGGAGCACATAACTAAAGATACACATACTAATTAATCCTGCACAACAATATACAATAATAGCAAATCATATCAACAAATTACTATCAGCTAAATACCATTCTGACTACTAATGGTTAACATAGTATGAACAAAAATGTGCAATCAAGTTTTCTTAAAAACGAATGCGGACCAATGGAAGAAACATCCATAAATCATGTGGCAAGTCTTGCATTTAGGTTAGTATGCTGCTACGTTTCAGGGGCGCCGGAACCGGGGGGGCAGGGGGGGGCAGCTGCCCCCCCTGTACCCAAGCAGGGGGGGCAAGAGTGTCTTTTTGCCCCCCCCCCCCCCTGGAAAATCAGGTGACTATGGCAAGAGGGGGGGCAAAGCCATGGTCTCCCCCCCCCCCTTTCCCCTACCTCTCTTCCTGCTCTTTCCTTCATCCCACCCAACAGAGAACTGTTTTTGCAGACCGAAGGCTGTCCGCTCCTCTGATTGCACTCCCCCCCCCCCCCCCCCCCCGCTTTTCACTTTTTTCGGGCAATGTCCTTCTTTTCAGTGGCTGCCTGGTTCGTAAAGGTTTTTTTGTCTGCGCAACATCTGATCGTCCCCCCCCCCCCCCCCCCGCTGTTCACTTTATTCGGGCAACGTTCCCCCCTCCGAGATTCTGCCCCCCCTCCCCCCAACATCTTCCGGCGCCCCTGCGTTTGATTTGTTTTCAATGAATATAAGTACATTCAAGAATCAGACTGGTTTAAGGCCCCCACACCCGCACAGATTCAGCAAGAAGTTACAGCTGCGAATGACTGATAGGCGATTAGCCTGCTACATTTGAACCAGTAAAGTAAGTAATAATGATTATGATTCAATTGCTCCAACCACCAAAAATCATACTTTAACTTGACTTCAAACTGTATTTACCTGTACAAAACAACAAACTCACAAACTGAACTGAAACAGTCATCAATGCATTCATAATAAAAAATAACATCAGCCATTTCCATCCCTGGGAAAACATAAATCATTTTTGATTTCTGCAAGAAGTATACATAAAAATATAAAGTTTCTTTTTATCTTTTTCCTGCTGTCCATATGTACAGCAAAGAACAATGCAGTCATCATCCTGTGCGTGATGGCGTACTGTCCCAATGATTCCACGCGTAAGAGGATATGAACTGTCCAATCAACAATCACGTTTTGTCCACGTGTCCGAAAGGTAAGTAAAAAAAAAAATCACTTCTGAAGCCGAAGTTGGTCGCTCTGTTCAGCACCTCCGTAACTCTCCACCTCGCCGATCATTCCTTGGGCCTGCAACAGAACGGTCAATGAGATAAGTCTCACTGGCGTTGTCACGAAATGTTTATCACACTGACACCTGCAGCACCTTACCTTCATCTTAGTGGTTCCATCTGGCCGCCCCATTTAGAGACGCTGGTAATTCCAATTCAAGCGGCTGTGTACTGGGGTCTCTGACCGTTAATTAAAACACACACACACACACACACACACACACACACACACACACACACACACACACACACACACACACACACACACACACACACACACCACATACCCAGATGAAGAACGTGGCAGCTCCAGCACTGGCATCCCGGATCTGTTCCTTGCTGTAGGGAGCTATCACCTTCTTGGCCGCCTCCGCCACCTTGATAGGCACGGCTCGGGGGTTGAACTGGGAGATCTTCCGCATCATGGACTCCTTGCCAGTCTTCGACATCAGGGCCTGGCACGTCTTCCACACCTGTTTGTGTTGACGATGTCAAGATAAACACGGGTTTTGACTGAACTGGACATGTGTGACTCTTCCTGCGTCTAGCTGATGAAAATTGGTTCTGGCAGTAGAAAAGAAAAGCTGCCTAACCCTCAAACAGACACCCCTCACCCCCATCCCCCCACCTCCCACCACCTACCCCCCGCGTCCCCAGCCCCACTCCCCCCACCCACCCACACTCCTTAAAACTGAAGAAAGGAAACACGTACACTGAACAAAGAAAAGAAGACGTCGATTATTCCTCCTAATCCATAATATTTATGTTTGATGCCATCACATGTACAAATGGGTGCAAGTATAAACATAAGGATATGATATATTTGTTAAGTCTGCAATCACTTTGCCCGGTTCCATATTTTCAAAATTTTTCGCGAATGAAGGGTCCAGGGTTGTCATATTTGTACATGACACATATCATAGTTTGTAGGCCGTATTTTTAGAACCTTAAAAATAAGGCAAAACTCGCACGAAGCAATTGCCAGTGAATTTTACAATGGCATTGAAACCGACTGTCCGTAAAACCTCTGCACTAATGAATGTGAATGTACTCTATGTGAATGAATGAATGAATGAGTGATATAACAGCAAAACAAAAACAAAACAAAAACCTGAAGGAAAACACAACCACAACTAAACTCGGCCTTCGTCATAAACTACGCAGGGGTGGAAAAACAACAACAACAACAAAAACCGCCCCAAAGGAACCAACTTAACTGACCACGACCTTCCGCCATTCACACGACGTGGCCTGACATACCTTGACCGCCGAGAATAAATCGGATGAATGAATGAATGAATGAATGAACGAGAATAACAAACAACCAACAAATAAAACCACAAAGGAAACCCAGCCACAACTAAACCCTCCCCAGAGACACCCCTAGAGATGAAAATAAATTAACTACACTAATCCACACTCAAGACGACGTGACCTTGACATCACATACCTTGACCTCCTTCAGAGCGGATCCCAGCAGTAGGAACGTGGCCATCATCGATTGGTGCACGCCGTCCGGCGGGCTGCCGTACGTCTTCAGCTCGGCCACTACCTTCTGGTCCATGTTGAGCACGGCGTGACGCAGCTTCTCCATGTGCTGCAGGTGATCCTTCAGGCGCGTGGCCAGCGCGATCTGCACGTCCAGCTGGTGCTCGAAGTTCACTTCCTTGGCCTGCTTGATGGCCGCCTCCAGGGCTTTGAGGTCTCGCTTCTGGGACGCCTCCATCAAATCTGAGGGCGAGTAAACGTTGGAATACTCAGACATAAAGTCACTCAGCACGTCAACGTCAAAACGCGCCTGGTATTTCTTTCTTTGTCCGGTGACAGACGGTGATAGAAACAGGGCCCGCATGTAAAACTCGAAGTTAATTTAACCCACGGCTACGGGCCTAACCCAGCCCGGGACAAAAGAACCTAAAAACAAAATTAAATTAAAAAAGGAAGCAAAGAAAGAAAGGAAAAATTCCTTCTATAACGGCTTAGGCACCATGGTGAAATGGACCCGCTTCCTGAAAAAAAGCAGAAAATTAAACCCTAGAGCTATTTTAGTTAGAGGTTAGACTTTAACCCGGGGCTAAACCCCCCCTAACCTCGACTTTTACATGCGGGCCCTGGAGTATGCTGAATGCCGGAGAACGGAAGACAGAAACGAGTGGGTGGGTGGGTGTTTGGGTGTTTAACGTCCTTCTCTGCCACATATGGATGACATCAAAGACGGGGAAAAAACATATAAAGACTAGCAAAAATATCTGGTCCCAGCCGAGATTCGAACTCTCGACCGGAGCACTGGAAGTGCAACACTATACCATTCGGCTATCCCGGCTCCCCGGACAAAAACGAAGGAAATTTTACCTGTTGAATGTTAAAAATTAACGAAGAAGGAAAACGACAGCTGCTACAAGGGGCCAGGTGTGCCTAAACGGGAACAGGATCGTTGTTTGTTGTTGTTGTTGTTGTTGTTGTTGTATTAGGGTTTAACGTCCTTTTCCAAACAGACCATGTACAGCACAGAAAGTTTCAAAGACATTTGTGTGCGCCGTTCAGTTGGACTCACCAGCCTTGGCCTTGAGGGCCTTCAGCAGTTTCTGAGCGCGGACGAGGACGGGGTCATCGTCAGGAACACCCAGGTCCTTGTAGCGAGCGATGGCCGCCTCCAGCTGCTTCTGGTCCTTCAGGTCCATGGCCTGCTGCACCTGTTTCTTCGCCATCCGCTTGCGCTCCTCTGTACAACACAATGAACAGTCGGTGAGTCAAACGGCTTACAGTTCCCTTTTTCTAACGATCTAATGCTTATGGAGATTGTCTGCTCAGAACGTGACGGGGAGAAGACGATGCCGGGACGAAGTGGCTATGTGCAAAACTGTTCACACAAAAATGGCAACCTTCGACCTTTTATGTACAACCTTTTATTTTATCTTTATGCGCTTAGAACAACTATTTATTAATAGGTTACAGCGCTATATAAGTATAAACTTCCGTCAAAGAATAAGACCCACAGGAAATTCGAAAATCAGATGTTGCTTCTCCACGTTTGATATAATAAAACAAACTTACTATACTATCTTGGCTCCATCCCAAGAGAGAGAGAGAGAGAGAGAGAGAGAAATTGAAATTGAAATTGAAATAACTTTATTTTAAAACGGTGGAAGTTTTGGTCTTGCAACCAATTTTAAAACTTGCCGTTTTGAAAAACAAACAAATAAACAAAAGAAAGAGAGAGAGAGAGAGAGACAGACAGACAGACAGACAGAGACAGACAGATAGACAGACCTCGCTGACATGATTGATTACACTTCCATGAACGACCCATGCTCACATCCATCACACGGTGGCAATTACGGAAGCTACATCAAACAGCTAAACGTGTCTTCATGCAGGAAAACGAAAACAAAGTTCCTAGCAAACGTGCAAATAATGATTGCACCACACTGTTTACAAAGACGGAAGTCATACTTCACAGGTGACAGGTGAGCCGTTACGTAAGTGGAACGTTCAATCACGAAAACGGTCGATCCCGGCATTTTGCATGCCCGGTGTGTGTGCCATTCGAGTGTGTGTGTGTGTGTGTGTGTGTGTGTGTGTGTGTGTGTGTGTGTGTGTGCGTGCGTGCGTGCGTGCGTGCGTGCGTGCGTGCGTGCGTGTGTGTGTGTGTGTGTGTGTGTGCGTGCAGTGACGTACGCTCACACAGAACTATAAGTCCGCGTTTAGCTCACAATTTTCTAAATTACGATGGGGGGGGGGGGGGAGAAAATAAGCAAACAATTATTATTGCTACAAGTCCCCCTCCCAACCCCCCCCCCCCCACCCCCATCCCCATCCTCCTCTGGCAACTCCTTCCTAAACAACCATCCCCTCCTCCACCACCCCTCCTCCACAACCCCTCCCCCCCCCCCCCAGGCCGCCCCTCCCCCTCCCCTTTCTGCTACCCCACCCCCACCCCCCTCCCTCCGCTTTCGCAAACCGAGTGATGGATCGACCTGGCATTTTACGATAACTGCCAACTATGGCGGACGACAAGATCTGGAAGATTAAATCGTCAGGCACAGGACACGCGGCCACAGGTTTAATCAAGCCTCAGCCTTTTTTTTTTTTTTTTTTGTTACAACGCCCGATCGAGTTGCGCTGAAGATTGGGCCGTAAATCAGACGAGCGCGGGCAATATGCGAAGTTATACAGACGCCATTATGGATACGGTACGGCCGGTGTAGGAGGCAAAAAAGACTTCCAGGATAAAAACATTGGGAGTGTATTTTTCCTAGGAAAGAAACACTGCAGGAGTGTAATCTTCCTAGAAAAATAACACTCCCAGTGCTATTTTACTGGGAAAAAAACACTCCTGTAGTGGGTTCCCCCCCCCGCAGTGTTATTTTCCGACTACACCGGCAACGCTGTGTCTAGACGCAGAGCGTAATTTAAATAGCAGTTCTCTCGGGGGCACGTGGCCCGGGGGCTGAATCCTGTGACTGTGATGCGAGACATGGCATACTTTTGTTGTTGTTGTTGCTGTTGTTTCCATGAGTTAGTTAGTTACTTAGGGCTTAACGCAGTTGTTTCTTTACCCAGTTTCTTGAATTGGCTCAAAGCGCCGCGATCTGAACCCAACACGCACGCTCACGTGAATCACACGCATTCTCTCACATGCTGGACGAGAATAGTACATTACAACCACGTGGTGCGAAGGGTCAGCTCAGCAATTCAAATTTCGGAATATAGAACTGCATTTATTTTCAAATTTTGTGGGCTGAACATTTTCGAAGCAGAGGGGGAGGAAGCCGGAGTACCCGAAGAAAACAACAGCGACAAAAAGTCACTTACACTGTGAGTACAGCCGGACAGTAGGACAGGCGCACAGACAGACAGATACGACAGAACAATAAGAGTCTCCCAGCCATCGGCTAAGAGACTATAAGGCCTCAGAATTCTATCTATGACGACACAAAGCTGTCTAAGTCAGCGTTGGCAGAACTAGAAGGGAAGCCACTGGACACGTCCTGTCGATGTAGGCTGAAATGTCAAAGAGAAATATCAAGTACTTGTGAACGTTTGGAAAAAACGGGAAACAAGAAAAAAGGAAAAAAAAACTGCGTCGATATTTCTTGAAAGAAATGGGAGTGTACTCCGTGGTTGAAGGAATTATAACTCAATCTTGCTGGCTGCCAAGTACGCTAGGAAGTAGAGTGTATAGTTGTGACCGATCCAAAAATCCAACCTAATAAGCACGAACGAACTGCTGCATTCGAAAGGAATTAAATCAATGTCGCCGCCGAGTTCGCAGGAATGTAGCGTTTACTGTAACAAGCCTCAGCAGACGACTCCACTTGGTAAGACCCCGAGGTCAAAGCCCCGCCCCTTTACTCTGCCGTGTATTGGCAAAAAAACAGTACGTCCATGACGTTATTGTATGGGAAAAGGGGTGATTTCAAGATGGAAGAGATTGACGTAATGGTCTTACGGCTTCCAGTCACATCAGTATACATGATTGTGCTTCCTTCGTTGTAGTGTCTGGCAAGAAAGTTTGCCAGACAATGCCACGTGATGTGCTCATTATGCCGCGGGACGCGATTGGCTGAATTCTGGGTTCTGGACCCTTTTGACTGGCAGGTGTGGAGTCGTTCATTATTCAAACACGAATTGAGAAACAACAAATAGGTAGGGATAAAACAAAATGGACGCGCATTTTTCACGTCCTGCTGCTTCCAAAGTTTCAACGACGAGTAATCGCGGATGAAAAAGTTATTTGGAAATACGAGCAAAACACAGACCATGCCATGTGTTGTGCTCATTATGCCGCGGGACGCGATTGGCTGAATTCTGGGGGCTCGCCCCTTTTCATTGACAGGAGTGGAGTCGTCCATTCAGCTGAGGCAGGATGGACGGAAAAAAAGGGGGGGGGGGGGGGTGGACTGGAGGGAAGGAGTAATGGGGGTACCAACCGGTAAATCTATAAGGACACCATCACACTACTTTCCGGGCACACTGACTTTCCTGCAATTTAGGGGACTCTAGGCAGCTTACACCAGATCGATATACAAGGTAAGTGTGCAAGCGTAGAACGGAGACTGAACATATATCACGATGTCTTTGTGAGGTAAATCGATGTATGCTCTATGGAAGAGAGAACAGACCAAGTCGTTTCTCCCTCGCATTAAAAAAAGAAGATAATTGAGAAGATTGTTTTTTCCATAGCGATGGAAAAGTGCACCCCACTGTCAACTGCACGGACTGAGGCGAATCTATGGTGAACCGAAATCAAGATTTTGCTCTGATTTTCGGCCAGAAAAGTAGATCATGTGTGTAAGCTCTTGCTGTGATCCTCTCACTGCTTGTAATGCGCGCCTGCCGTTCTTGTGCGGGAGACTTTCTTACACCCCGCCCCCCCCCCCCCCCACCACCACCACCCCCACTCCTCTCTCTCACTCTCCTCTCTCTCCCTCGCCTTTTGATCTGCATCTTTAGAACTTGTCTGGAAGAGGAACATTCTCGCCCTGCGAAGGAACCACCTTCTGCCCATGTTCGGAACTTCTGGAGAGGCGGGAAAGTGTGTGTATCAGGTGCAGTGTGTGTGTGTGTGTGTGTGTGTGTGTGTGTGTGTGTGTGTGTGTGTGTGTGTGTGTGTGTGTGTGTGTGTGTGTGTGTGTGTGTGTGTGAGAGAGAGAGGGAGAGAGAGAGCTATCCGCACAACTTATGAAAACAGCTTAAAAATAGCTGCACAAACACACCCATAGGTGAGTTCTTTCAACAAAATTGGAGCGGTGAAGATAAGAAAATGTCCGTGACATACAACCTACGCATTGAACTTTGAACTGATATGCAAAGAGAAAAAAATCTAAATAACAGACGCATCACTTGACACACCCACCATAGACACACATAACCACTATAGGTGACAAACACATGCATCAAAACCAAACAATCCAAAGTAAACACATCACCGAGTACACAACAGCAGCCACAAAAGTCATTCAAGTGAATACTGACAAAAAGATCCGCCGCTATAATATGAAACTGACGTGCGAATACTTTCTACGCATGCGTTGACAAGAATCAGACACCGCCATTGAAATCCGTGAAGCAACATTACACCCAATGCATGCCAGTACACGCCAAAGGTGATTACAAAATACAATCGTACAGACGTTTCATGCGATAACGGTGGTGGGTGAAACTCCACTGAATTAGATAAACAGGGAAGTACAGTTTGTTTCTGGACAAATGGTACCTTTGTACGTTCGGCCATTGGCAAACCTTGGAAGAGGTTTTAACCTGCGGGGCTTAACTACAGGCGGCGCAATGAACACTTCCTCGCTTGGTGGCGGTTCTGTGTCCATTTCTGACGAGTCAGCTTCGCTGCCTTCAGCTTCTAGTGCGACTTCAACTTCGACTTCAATTTCGACTTCGTTTAGAAAGAGAATGGATAGAAGATAATGGTTTGATGACAAACAAGCAGAAATTGGGACAACCGAGAATTTCTGAGAGCACAGACTGCACCATTCTACTATTTGACGAGCACCAGTTAGTGGTTCTTGAAAAGAGATGGAAAGACTTGCTGATTAAGCAACCTAGCTGTGAAAGTGAAAATTTTCATTTATGAAAGAAGAAGAATATATTTAACAATCTGTTCTCAGTACAAATCCGATAAAACACGCACGAAATTACCGCACAAAGTACGAAACGGACATCACATTCGCTGCACTGACGATTTACACACGGACAGGCCACACACACACACACACACACACACACACACACACACACACACACACACACACACAAAACCATAGCCCCACGCTTTCCGACCAGGAATATATACAACCAGGAAGAAAAACGAAAGAATCACGTGACACGACCTACCTTCATCGCTAGCACCAGCAGACGGCTCCGGTGTGGGCGCCGCCGTTTCGGAGGGTTTGTTGTCGTCGTCGTGTAGCGTGTCCATGATGGTGTTGATGTTGCCGCTGTACAGCTCACCGGGGCGTCGACGGTTCACCTACAACAGCCATCAATATCGACTTTTAAGTTCAAGTCCGTTGGAGGTTGAGTTCCAATCCCGGTTGGCGGTCAAACATTTCTTCTGGCTTTTTTCTCGTTGCTCCGTCTTTGATACAACCCTTAACTTCATTCTTACCAATTAAGTTTGGGGCTGTGTACCACTGGCCCCCCACACAAAAAAAAATCATAATGAATTAATGTCTGCATGGGTTGAAATCTGGCTCGGCGGGAGTGTTGCACTTTGATTATACTCGTGTTTGCTGCAATATGAGCCGTTTAGGAACTGCACATCTTGCCTTATTTTCGCGAAGCAAAAAAGAGTCAAAAACGTGGCACACTCACTCGTGCGCGGTACAAAATGTGTTCAGTGGCGTGAAAAGGCATAAAACAACAACAACAATAATAATAATAATAATGGATATTTATATAGCGCTTATATTTGTCGAGCTCGTACAAAGTTAACAACTTCAAATAAAATCAAATAAATAAAATAAAAAATAAAAAACCAACCAACGATCCAACCAAACAACCAATGTGAAGCTTGTCCTTACCTGGTACTTGGCGACATTCTGCACTCTGCCCTCCTGGCCCTGCCCCGTGTAGACGTTCAGCATGTACTCCCCGTAGTCGTCCAGGTGGATGCGGAACATCTGCATGCCGTCCAGGTCGATCAGCTCCAGGCGCTGCGTCTCCGGGCCGTTCTGGCCGTTCCTCCGGTGGAACTCCGCCATGGCGGTCTGTGGGTCGCAGCCCGGGGGTACGGGGATGAACACCTCTTTGTCGCTCGTCTCCACCGTCTCAACTCGGATGGCACTGTCTGCGTCGGAGTCCCCGCCATCGCCTGCGCAGAAGATTTCATTCGGTACAGCTTGAAATACTAGGTGGAGAACCTATGAAATTGGAATAGGAGTACCTTGACGGTTTACGTTCTGGTTGTGGGGGTTGTAAGGTCTGACAAATCAAGACACTGGCGTGAGTTTTCTCTGCCTCACGCAAGCAGTTTCACCTTGAAGTACGATACCGTGATACGGTGATGCGCGCCGTATCGGTCAAACTGCGAAAAACAGGGACAAAGATCATGCTGCACTATCTTTGGCGAGACTGCCTCTGTGGATGACGGTTCGTGCATATGTGTGTGTGCCACGGTGTGTGTGTGTGTGTGTGCGTGTGTGTGTGTGTGTGTGTGCCACGGTGTGTGTGTGTGTGTGTGCGCGCGCGCGCGCGCGCGCGTGCGTGCGTGCGTGCGTGCTGTGCCGCTGAAATTATATTTGTTTTTGGTTCCATTCTTCGCTGGTCTTAAGTCTAAGTGAAATTCAAGGTCAGTAAGATTTTATTCCTTTCTGCCGTATCCGGCGGGGAGTGTGTGAGTGTGAGTGTGTGTCAGTGGAGGGGGGGGGGGGGTCACAGTGGAGAAATGGACATAGTAAAATGGACAAGGCATGCATACACGATAAGCACAGTTCTCAGTACACTGAGTATCAGCGGTCTCACCTTGCCCGCCACCCGCATGTCCTTCGGACTCGACGAGGTAAGTGTGCACGTTGAAAATCTCGTTCTCGTTGCCCTTCTCCTTGGCGAACACGTTCAGCGAGTACTCTCCCTTGTCGGGAAGGTCAAGGTCGAAAACCCACTCCCCGTTTTCGTTGCGTCGCGTGGCGGTGACGGTCTGCGCCGCTTTGCCGTCCACAGTGTGAACCTCGCACACCAGTTCTGCGTTGTCTTTGGCCTTGAACTTCACTGACACCTGAACGAGGCAATGACACGCACAGGTTACAATAACGGTAAGTAATGATATATACTAGTAAGGGTTAGTACTAGTAGTGTGCGAATGATTTGCACGGACCGTGTGTGAAACACACAGAACGCGTGTATTCTGTTGTTTGGTTTGGTTTTGGTTTTTTGTTTTTCATTTTTTTTTTTTTGGGGGGGGGGGAGTGGGTGTTTGTGTGTGTGTGTGTGTGTGTTTTGCTGTTGTTGTTGTATTCTCCAGTGCAGTCGTTTTGAAATCGATGGCATCTGTTCTGTCCAGATCAGTACGGATAATCTAAAAAGGTATGTTTGGTCAGTTAGATTTTTTTAAACGGGGTTTTGTTTTCGTTTTGTGTTTTGTTTGTTTTTTTGTCGAGTTAGGATCACGCTCCTTGATTTGTACTAAGTGAAATGAGTTTGTGGGCTAAATCATGTGCAGGATAAAATTAATAAGAGTGTACGACGAGATATTGACCAAGTTTCTTGCAAAATAGTAAACGGCTGTCCTGTCCCGACACAAAAGTCGTCTGAATCAGACAGACAATGAAAGCCGTACACACCATTTGTGGAAGTCATTAGTAAAATGATTTATTTCAGAGGTCAGCGTTGGGGTCGATAGCGGATTTTTCTTCTGGAGAGGAGCGTTGGAGGGCGATGGGCTGGGGGAGGAGGGGGAGGGGTGAAGAGCGTTGGACACACATACACAACGACAACAGCAACAACAACACCACCAACAACGACAACTCACCTTTCCACCCTTAGCATCAATGGTGCCACCAGGGTGTGAGATCGGCTTGACCCCGAACTTGTCGGCGTCGGGTCCCTTGCCCAGGATACCGTGCGTGGTGTTGGGGAACGGTTTGCCGCCCTCCGCTGTCCCCTGGTGCTCGATCAGGTAGTTGAGGACGTTGTCCGCCTCCCCCACAGCCCCCTCGTCCTGTGCGAACAACTTCAGTGCGTATTCGCCTGTAACAATGGGGAGAGGACCTTTGAAGTGACAATGAAAACACTGACAGTGCGGTTTATTCAACCAGTCCGAATTTCCCGAAAGGGATTAAAAAGTATTTTTAAAAACTATGCGAGAGAGCGTGTGTGTGTGTGTGTGTGTGTGTGTGTGTGTGTGTGTGTGTGTGTTTGAGAGAGAGAGAGAGAGCCATTGTCGAGCAAGTGTATGTGATTCTGGCAGCCATGTGGCACCTGCAGATATTATGGGTCGAGACAGGTTAGGTGGCTGAGTGTTAATACTATTGTGGATTCCTGCTGGCACTCGGCTGTGTGGCTCGCGGAAATTTCTGATAGTGCCTGGAATTGGCACCTTCGAAAACCATAATTATCAGACCAAAAGGAGATAAATTACAATCGACCAAAGAGAAAAAAATAAAAAAATAAAAAATAAAAATCTAGATCAAAAGGTATGCGGTTCGATTCCTGAGAGGGATATTTTTTTCCAAGTGACCCTGTGGTCTCTTTACTGTCAGTAAGATTTATGACGTTTTCCTCGTTTTAATTAACTGAATAATTAAGCAGCCCACACTTTTATCTAGCCTCCACAGTAATGCCAATCAACGTAAGAGACTTATGAAACATCGCCAGCAAACTCATGATCTTCAACGGTTCTTCTGCATCCCTGCTTAAGCCTCTTTTCACGGCATTAGTGAGGAGTCAGAAAGACAACCCCACGGTGTGGACACGCGTTGCCATGGGAACAGCCGGTGTCCCAGTTTTATGTCGCATGTGTCCAGCTGCTGATAAGTGTAGTCACAGATGACAGGTAGCGAGAGGACGGCGCACATGAGCGTCCGAAGACAATATTTTATTGTAGAGGTTAAAAAGAGGCCAATAACGTTTGCAGGTGATGTCCATGTGTTACGAGCGTGGCTGTGTCTTTTGTTTCTGTTTTGTTTGTATGCTGAAAGATAACAGCTGTATTGTTCTTTTGATGACTGAGTAAGACAGAGAAGTTGCTACGCTTAGTTCATATTGTGTTTTAGTAATGTGAATCTGTCTCCCGTGATCCAGAAGTTTCTATTGTTATTACGAGTATTCTAGAAGTGGTGACCTAGTTTTTGACTTAGCAAATCTCGCCTGGGGCGGCGGCACACATTTCGGGTCAAGGTCTGAGTCGCCCGAGAATTTCGTGCAAATCGCCTTGTACGGAGTTCTTTACGATTAGAAGTGGTTATATAACGCGCCTAGATTCGGCGGGCTGGTACTCGATTATTCTGGACTCTTCATAAGTTTTAAAACAGTAATAAGGGGATTCACGTTCTGATTTTTGATTGGTTCTTTTATAATAGTGGTTCAGAATGTGCTTGAACGCTGTGACTGTATATAAGACCATGAGATGTTTGGGTATGTGTGTGCGCACGAGAGAAGCTTATATGTGCGAAGCTTGAGAGTGCAGTGTAACACCAGAGAAGTGCTGTAATAAACTCCACACGGTTATAACTTTTCTACGCGCTCACGAGTCCTTTGTGAGTGAAAGAGACTTAATAAGCAGTCTATAAGAACTCGCTACGTGAGGAGTGTTCGCCTGTGTGTCATCGTAATCCGCGGTAAGACGACGGGCTCTTCAACATTTCTCCCAAGTAACACCATGAGGCTGTACACGTTTGCCAATTTTACTGAGTTGGACCCTGGTTGGTGCGTTTGACATGAGTCTGTTTACACTTGCCAGTTTTACTGCGTTGGACCCGGTTTGGTGCGTTTACATTTAACCAGCCCGGGTTAAAAGCGACCCGGGTACAACCCTGCTACTGAACAAGGTATGACTGAACCCAGGTCCAGGGCCAACACGCATTTCAGATCTGCAGATAAACATGCAGCTGGAGTCACGATATGATGGTTTCGTCAAGGCGTGACGGCGGGCATTTGAGCTGGAGACTGCACAAGTCACTAACCCCTCTGGTCGAGCTTACGGGATATCGAGGTCAAGCAGACTGTTGGCGCTCATTCCGGGCTGTTCTCTTTGTCCCAGAAATCCCGGCACCTCGGGACCTCGACACTCCTCCGTCAGGAGAAAAGGCGGTAAAAGTGTACCTGCCTTATTCGTTAGTCAGCTTTGTATATGAAGAGTGTTGGAGACCGTGTTAATGACAAACCCACAAGCACGTCATTAGTCTCAGCCCATAACGAGCCTGTCAGGCGGCCAGAGCTACGAAAAGTTTACTGGGCAGTCACAAAAATCAGTTGACGCGTAAGTAAATCACACCGGCACTAAGGCTTGCAACGTCAATATCCAAAGTCGAGGCGTGCTCTTTGCACCCGTCTTTGTTTCCAAAATGGGCTCGGATGGCTCTGAATGGAATAAATAGCGATGACAATAGAGAAACTGGAATGTGTTGATGTGTCTTTTTAACTGTCTTTACTTGTTATCGCGTATCTGCTGTATAAGTCACAGTTTTTTGTCATTAGCTTTCTGAAAAAGTACGTGATAAATCCGCTCTAAAGAGGCTGGGGGTGGATGAAAGGGTTTCATCCCACAGATGACAGAGGAGCATTTTATTGGAGCCAGAAACCGGAAGTTTGCTCCCGCACTGAGAACATCAATATGTAGATATGAAAATATGAACACACGCCAACTAAAATAGCCATCAATTTTCTTTCTTATCATTTTTATTTATTCTCCTTACTATTAGTGAACGCTGTGCGTGGCTCCAACTTTCACGCTACCCTCTACAAAATGGGTTGAGATTTTTTTTAAATCGTTCGATCTGCATGCAACGGAAAGCTCATACTTGGAAATGCTAACAATCCAGGACACTGACTGCGTGTCAACACAGTCCGAGTCACAAGCTTGTCTCAGTTCTGATGTGCTCATGTCTGACTGATTCTATTACCACCACACCGGGGACCGGATGCTATTACTCAACAAACCAGCGACGAGCGGACACTAATTGCGGGAAAAAGGATTACCCTCACGTTTTACAGCCAATAGCCTTGGCCGCGCGCTACCCACCGATTGTTAGATCTGGCTACCGTGAGGTGATAATGAGGATTACTGGCAACACAAGGCGTTGGACTAAAAGATTACTCGTGTAGCAGAAAGGAAGTTTCCTCCTTAGGAAGGCACGTGGTTAGATCCCTGACAGTGTGGTTTTGTAAAAGGCGACGACGTTTCTTTTCTGTCAGTCGGGACAAACAGGAAATATCCAGGTGTCTTTCAGGTACATCTACAGATCTGCCTGTTTGTGACGTTTTCTGTGTCAGCTCGGGTTTCATCACGAGTTAGTTAGTTAGTTAGTTAGGGCTGAACGCCGCGCAACCCACAAAGACTATTTCGCGGCTAATCAAGGTCCTTCTTCCGCAGACTAAAATAAAAAGGAAGACAATAAAACAAGGTGTAAATATATATATATATATAAATGTTTTCGGTTTAAATAATACACACGTTTCACTTCTCTGTACATCGAACGTATCATCACGAGCCCAAGCCTTTATTTTTCGTGGATGTAAACGTGTTTAAGGACGATTGACCATATTTACCATAATTTGTTTCGAACATTTGAGTACCATCATTAGTTCGCCTTTCTTTATTTCTCTCTCTCTCTCTCTCTCTCTCTCTCTCTCATATCTGTGCTGACAAAGGAGTCAATGCACCTCCCGTCTGACACACACACACACACACACACACACACACACACACACACACACACACACACTCGCGCACGCGCGCACGCACGCACATAGTCACAATGAATCATGACACCGACCTTTCTGTGGGAGCCTGAGGTAGATGGTGGCCTCGTTGCCCTCCATGCGAGTCAGACAATACTTGCTGAGCGTGGCGTCATCCAGCACGGCGTGCTTCAGCTGCTGGTGCAGCGCCATGGCCCGCTCCTTGTCCAGCCGGATCTCCACGTACCCGTCCTTCGTCACCACCTGTTGTCACCAAGCAGTGTCACGATGTCAGTGCAGAGATTCAGATGGTTTATTGCGTAGGCATTCTGCCCATTCGCTTTGGGGATAGGGGAACGGGATCAGCAACAATGATCCATGAAAACCCGTAATAATTAGGTAGCCGGGGTGGTCAAATGGTAGAGCGTTGGACTTCCACTGCTCGGGTCGTGAGTTCGATCCCGGCTGGGGTCAAATATAGTGCTGGCTTTTTCATCGTTGCCCCGTCTTTGATATCACCCTATGTGGTGGAAAAGGACGTTAAACCCCTAAACACCCACCCACCCGTAATAATTATTTTTTTCTAAATCTGCATTACTCAGCATGGACACAGTGAAAACATGACGTCAGCAACAATGATTCATGAAAAACCGTGATAATTTTTTGTTCTAAATATGCATAAATGAGCATGGACATTGTGACAGGGTCCATACAGGTCGTGGAATCCTGGAAAAGTCATGGAATTTGAAAATGGCTTTCCAGGCCTGGAAAACTTATGAAATTCTCTCAAGAGTCATGAAATTTCAGAATTTCATGGAAGCCATTTTGAGCCAGACAATGAAACGGTCAGCTTGGTGATTACTCACTGGACTGATCACCAGAAATACCCAACAAACTGCCTTCCCATACGGCTAATGACAAATTCTGAACATTGGTACCGCACAAGTGCTCGCCAAACTCAGTCTCAAAATTCTGTCGGTCGATGTCATACAAATTCAGTGTCTGCACTGGAAATGTTCATCAGCCAAAATTTGACAATAAATGCAATTCTTAATTCCGAAACTGAAGTTGCTGAGCTGACTCTTCGCACCACGTGACTTGAAATGTGTTCATGTCCAGTGTGTCAGTGAATGCGTGTGATTCACGTAAGCGTGCGTGTTTGGGTTCAGCTAGCGGCGCTTTGAGCCGATTCAAGGAAGGTAAAGCGCCTATACAATACCCAGTTATCATTCTTATTATGAATTTAGTAGTGTCATGACTTCAGTAGTGTCATGACATCAGCTGTGTCATGAATTCAGTGGTGTCATGACTTCAGTAATGTTAGGAATTCAGGAGTATTATGACTGCAGCCCCTACATGGTCCAACCCTTGTCGTGGGGTAGTGGCTTGTGTACCTCAATGACCCAGAGAACTATGCCAGCAGGAGCACATGCTCCTGGCAGGGTCACCCAAGCTGGACAGGTCGAAGGGTAGAGGTCAGACGAATGTGGACCACCTCTCCAAGAGGCTAAACGGGTTTGCGTAGGGTTAACAGCCCTACCTGTAAAAAACACTAAGTTACTGAAGCATCGACAGCAACAAACCGAGACATTCACCTGGGCGAGGAAGGGTCTCCATCCCGGAGACCTATGACGCATTGCAGTGAAAGCCGAAAGGAAGCTGCAAGGCCGACCCCCCTTCTAACACCCAGGACAACAACGAGAGTAGCCACATGGAACATCAGGACAATGTATGAAGTAGGAAGGACCATACAAGTAGCAAGAGAGATGAAGAACTACAAGATAGGAGTACTGGGACTGAGTGAGACAAGGTGGCTACAGACAGGACAGCTGAGATTTTCATCGGGAGAGCAATTGCTGTACTCTGGACACACAGAGGATGGAGCCCCCCACACTGAGGGCGTGGCCCTGATGCTGGCACCGGAGGCACAGCGGGCACTCATCGGCTGGGAACCTGTCAACTCCCGCATCATCACAGCCAAATTCATCACCAAGAAAAAAGACATCAAGCTGAACATCATCCAGTGCTACGCTCCCACCAATGATGCGGAAGAGGAGAAAAAAGATGACTTCTACCAACAACTGCAGACAGTGATAGATAGAGGAGGAGCCAAGGACATGACCATACTGATGGGAGACTTCAACGCCAAGATTGGATCAGACAACACAGGCTATGAGGACACCATGGGAACACACGGACTGGGACAGATGAACGAAAATGGCGAGCGCTTTGCAGACTTTAGTGCCCTGAACCAGCTAGTGATAGGAGGCAGCATCTTCCCACACAAGCGCATCCACAAGGCCACATGGAGATCGCCGGACCATGTCACGGAGAACCAGATTGATCACATCTGCATCAGCCGGAAGTTCAGGAGATCGTGGCGGGATGTGCGCGTGATGAGGGGTGCCGATGTATCATCAGACCACCACCTTCTTGCAACAGCATTGAGACTTCGGCTCAAGAGGCACACCAACGCCAACAGCACACGGACCAGGTACAACGTTGGACTTCTCAGGAACACAGACACACAAGCAGCATTCCGGATCAGCCTTTCCAACAGGTTCCAGCCACTGCAAGACCTGATAGAAGACAGTGAAATGGACATCGAGACACAGTGGGAACACAGCAAGAAACTCTGGCACGACACATGCGAAGAGGTCCTTGGCAAGAGAAAGACCCAACATAAGGAATGGATCTCTGCTGATACCATCCAGAAGCTGGAAGTTAGGAAAGAGAAGAAAACTGCACTGAACACGAGCCGAACAAGAAGAGCTAAGGCAAAGGCACAAGAGGAATACACAGCAGCTGACAGAGAAGTGAAGAGGAGCACCAGGAAGGACAAGAGGGACTACATCGACAACCTGGCCAGTCAAGCAGAGGAAGCAGCCCGACAAGGGAATCTAAAAGACCTGTACCAGGTGACCAAGAAGCTCATGGGCAAATTTCAGCAGACAGACAAACCAGTGAAGGACAAGAACGGGCACCCACTGACAACAACTGAGGAACAGCTGAAGCGATGGGCAGAACACTTCAGGGAGCTGTTAAATCGCCCCATCCCTGAAACACCACCAGACATCCCACCAGCTGAGACAGAACTACCCATCAACTGTGACAAGCCCTCTAAGGCGGAGATCAGGAAAGCCATCATGACACTGAGAAATGGGAAAGCTGCAGGGCCGGACGAGATACCAGCAGAAGCCATTAAAGCAGACACAGAGACAGCCGTCAACATGCTGCACAGCCTGTTCAGCAAGATCTGGGAGAAGGAAGAGGTGCCAGCCCAGTGGAAAGAAGGGATCGTCATCAAGCTGCCAAAGAAAGGGGACCTCAGGGACTGCAGCAACTACCGAGGGATCATGCTCCTGTCAGTGCCAGGCAAGGTTCTCAACAGAATTCTACTGGAGAGGATGAGAGAGGCAGTCGACCCCATGCTCCGAGACCAGCAGGCAGGCTTTCGCAGGAACAGGTCCTGCGCTGACCAGATTGCCAGCCTACGCATCATTGTGGAGCAGTCACTGGAGTGGAACTCCCCCCTCTACATCAACTTCATAGACTATGAGAAGGCCTTCGACAGTGTAGACAGAGAGGCGCTGTGGAAGCTGCTAAGGCACTATGGAGTTCCCGGGAAGATCATCTCCCTGATCCAGTGCACCTACCAAGACATGAGCTGCAGGATTGCCCATGCCGGCCAGTTGTCAGAAAGCTTCGAGGTGAAGACCGGAGTCCGCCAGGGATGCCTGTTGTCCCCGTTTCTCTTCCTCCTGGTCATCGACTGGATCATGAAGACCACTACAGCAGGCAGGAAAAACGGGATACAGTGGACACTCTGGACGCAGCTGGATGACCTCGACTTTGCGGACGACCTGGCGCTCCTGTCTCACAGCCACAGCCAGATGCAGGACAAGACTACGTGCCTGGAAGCCACATCAGCCGGAACAGGGCTCAAGATCAACAGGAAGAAAACCGAGCTGATGAAGATCAACACCACTGCCAACACACCAGTCACAGTCGGTGGAGAGCCCATCAGGGAGGTGGAGTCTTTTGTCTACCTGGGGAGTGTGGTTGATGGACAGGGAGGCACAGACCGAGACGTCACAGCCAGAATCGGCAAGGCAAGGGCAGCAATGGTCATGCTGAAGAACGTCTGGGCATCCAAAGTTGTCAGCATAAGAACCAAACTTCGCATCTTCAACTCCAACGTGAAGTCAGTTCTGCTCTACGGATGCGAAACATGGAGGACAACGAAGACGATGCAGCAGAAGATCCAGACATTTCTCAACACCTGTCTGAGGCGCATCTTCAGCATCCGATGGCCAGAGAAGATCCGGAATGAAGAGCTGTGGGAGCGAGCGGGGCAGGAACCAGTGGCCAAACAGATCCTGCGGAGGAAGTGGGGCTGGATTGGACACACCCTCAGGAAACCAGCATCCAGCACCACACGCCAAGCCCTGACATGGAACCCGCAGGGGAAAAGGAAGAGAGGCCGGCCTCGCAACAGCTGGAGGCGGGACACTGAGGCAGAGCTATGTAAGCAGGGGACCAACTGGACTGGAGTGGCAAGACTAGCCCAGAACAGAGTGCGATGGCGAAGGGTTGTCGATGGCCTATGCTCCACGTGGAGCCAAGGGCCTAAGTAAGTAAGTAAGATGACTGCAGTAGCGTTGTGATGTCACAACTTCAGAAGTGTCATGACTTCAGCAGTGTTATGATTCAGTAGTGTCATGACTTCAGCAGTGTCACGAATTCCGTAGCAGTACAGCGCCTATGGTTGAAAATACGTCACGAAGTCAGCACCAAAGGATACAGTGTCAACAACTGAACCATTACAATTAATGGAGCGTCATCAATTCTAAACAAGGAGGAACGGCCCCGTCCTACAAAGTTGTTTCTCCAAATTTCATTTTATTTGTCTGTTTTGTTGTTATTGTTGCCGGTTCTCCCCTCTCCAAGTTCTACCAATGACACTAGATCCTCTACGACCTCGACCGATTAGTCACGTGACTGGGGGTGGGGCCGGGTGGGGGGAGAGAGAGACAGAGAGAGAGAGAGAGAGTGGGTGGGTGGGTGTTTAGGAGTTTAACGTCCTTTTCCACCACGTAAGGGTGATATCAAAGACGGGGCAACGAGAGAAAGGCCAGCACAAATATTTGGCCCAAGCCGGGATTCGAACTCTCGACCCGAGCATTGAAAGTCCAACGCTCTACCTTTCGGCCACCCTGGCTCCCCAGAGAGAGAGAGAGAGAGAGAGACGTCAGTTCCGTGAACTAAACATTTGACGTCAGCCTCAGGCAGGTCGTCATACACAGACAGAGAGATGACGTCAATTCCGCGAACTAAACATTTTGACGTCAGCCTCTAGCACTGCGATCGTCTGAGGAAGCTTGTTTATGTCTTGTGATTTCCCTGTTGGCTTTGTGGCTTCCCCGATTGAATTATTTTTCACATGAAATCTGGAAGATCTAGAGGGCTGGTGAAATGTCGGAGGCAGTGACGATACTTGCTTATTTTGTCTGTGAACTAAGCGTTTGACGTCAGCTTCACACTGGTTGTATGACAGATGATGCTTGTGCATGTCTTGTGATTTCCCTGTTGCTTTTGTGACTTCCCTGGCTGAATTAATTTTTACATAAAATCTGGAAGATCTAGAGGGCTGGTGAAACATGGACTAGAATACCTTGGATTGTACTTATGAAATCGAAAATTTGGAACTCTTTTGACCGGTGCTTCTCGCAGAAACTTGAAAACGTTATGTTTATCTAAAAGTTCAGTTATTCTAAATGCTAAAGCTATAATAGTGCAGTAGTTCCTGTCATATGTGCAGTTGTCACACTAGACAAAAACGCCGGGATGATAAGTAATTTGCAGTAGTCTTTTCATAGATATTTGATCTTATGTGCAAACCACCCCTACCTCGGAAATATTTTTTTTACACAAAACCAGTCAGAGCTACAGAGCTGTAGCACGAATACAGGCAGTGTGATTGGGTGAACTTCCAAAGTCTAGAAAATGAAGGAATTTGAACAACTTTTTCGAAAAAATTCGTAACATGACCGAGTTTTTAAAATCGGCGATAACTCTTCTGAAAATGCGGCAGGCTAAAAATCGTGTAAGGTAGCTCTGGAGAAGGTGATTTCCCATTTTATCTCAAAGTAAAAAGGCCTCCATCGAGGTGGTTTAGGAGATAGCCATCATTACATCCGTCCACACACACACACACACACACACACACACACACACACACACACACACAGACACACACACGTCTCACAACTCCCGCCAAAAAGAACGCAGCAGCATAGTGTGCACGTCAAGTGTCTATGACGCAGGTTTCGTTACGTCACTATGTGCGTGAAAGTATGTATTGTGTGGAGAAACGTCACAGTCTTGTTTTGTATCACTGAAACTTGCTGCTGCGCGTAGCAAAATCTGCCCCGTCTCATAAAGTTGTTTCTCTATAGAGAAACAACTTAAAAAAGTCAATGTACCGCGTCACGATGTCAGTACCAATGAATACAGCATCACGAATTTCACGTAGCACGTCACGAAGTCAGTACAAATCTACCGTCTTAACCAACGTTGGTCTAAGAAACACGAAGGACACTTTACTATTTAATTGTAGGAACACAGCGCCTGAAGTTCAGTATAGACTGCCTAGGGTTCAATGTGCAAGTGCATGAACATGCAGCGTCCCGATCTGCCTCAAGCCTAGTTCCAGTTCTCTGCTAAGACGGAGGCTTCGCAACGGACCTGCTGACTTCTCAAAGCCTATGGACAAAGCGAAGTTGAGCACCTCAGTCAAAGATACCGCGTGAAGCATTTGGATTGCTGATGTCAGCTTTCAAATCAAAGAAATGCAGGTGCGGACGTGGTATAAATAATTTCCCCAATTCGGTGCCCCCGATTACGTAAAATACACCACACTCGTTTGTTGATTTCGTCAAACAACAACAAAAATCCAGCTCGATAAAACTCGCAGTTTTTCGGTCGAAATCAACAAACTCGCATCCAGCTTCAACACATAACAGTGGGAGTTCAAAACTTCATTGCTATTTCAGCGGGGGAAAAAATAATAATTATAATCACTATACCTGTGCGTTCTTGTGAGATACCGCCTTCAACCCAGCCTCCTTCGTCTTCTGAACCGGGCCCCAGCCGAGGGGAGGGCAGTCCGGCAAGGGGAGGCAATTAGCCTTGGCCTTGGGGCACTCGATGACGTAGGAGCAGCACAGGTCGAACACGTCGGACACATTGATGTCCAGCCCGTAAATGTCCATCTTGAACGTCCCTTTGATCGGGAAACGCAGGGCGAACCGCAGCAGGTCCTCGTGGTGCTCGAACAGCACGAACCTGTCCAGGAATAAGTCCACGGATCCCTCGGACATGATGGTCCGCGACCGATACAGCATGTACTTGTACCGCAGGTTGGTGCTGTTTTGGGGAGGGAGTCCGAACTCCATGTCTATCTCACCGTCCTTGGTCGTCAGTACACACGGCAGGCGGCTCTTGGGCGTCACGGTCATGCCCAGGATGTGGAACCGCTCCCTGACGTAGAAGTGCTCCTCGAACTGCTGGACCGTGACGGGTTTCTTGAGCAGCTGCCACTCTTGCTTGTCCGGGTAGTGCGTCCAGATCAGCTCCTCGGGGTCCGGAAGAAAGTAAAATTCGTTGATGCGGTGCTGGGTCGTGCCCTCAGTGACCTGGTGCGAGAGATGGCAGAAGTATAGCGGTCGACCTTCGTATTAATTTTAAAAGCAACTCTGAAGCCGTAAGAGCTGTAAGCACGGCATGAGTGAGCTTCTAAAACCCCATTTTACAGAGTAAGTTTTCCTTTGTATGCGAAGAAAATACATCACTATGCCTCCCGTTCCTCTATAAATGGGCATAAAGCTTTCGTAAATATATGACTGCATGGATCATGTTCGACTGTTGGCCGTAGACGATATAACAACAAAACCTACCCCCCCCCCCCAAAAAAAAAAAAAAAAAAAAATAATAATAATAAAAAATAAATAAAAAATAAATAAATAAAATAAATAAATAAATAAATAAATAAATAAAAAGGACTGAACCGTTTGGATTTAGGACAATCCTGCAGCTCCAACCCTGCCCACCATCCTGACAAGGAAAGAAAAAAGAAAACCCTGATCACCGACCTCCTCCTCGTCTTCCTCCATGTTCCCGTCCGTGTCCACCAGCGCCCACTCCCCAGTCTTTTTGCCCACCACGCACGCGCTGGCCCAGAAAGCGTCGACGAAGTGCCAATCGCCCCGCACGTACACCGCGTTCCACTGCGC